>JARVGQ010000309.1:26639168-26651674 GCA_031762355.1 Hypsolebias martinsi | reverse complement strand
TTATTATTATTATTAATTATTAATTATGATGCGGGTCAGATACGCGAATATCCGGGAACCGAGCGGGTCGAAAACCGGGGTATACCTGCATTTATGCTACTTGTTCTTCTTCCAAATGTTTCTTACAGTCCTCTTCAGAATACAAGGAAATTTATTTATCATCTAGGTTAAATCATGTAAATTCTCCTATGAGTTGCTTTTGTATTTTTTATTTATTTTTATTTTTACTATCTATTACCATGCCATGCCCTGCACTCTTTTTGACATGTCACAGCTGAACACAGCGGAAACCTCTGAAGTGTCAGTCACAGGTGTAACTAAAACAAATGTTTCACTTCTGATTTCAACATTTCTTGTGAAACAAAAATATCTTGACCTTACAAAATAGCGATAGCTGTATTTGAGGAAGTTGAACTTAAGGTTAAATTTATTTGTCCTGAGCCTAAACAATAATGATGAAGAGTGCTTGCTTGACATCTGTTATAATTCAGGATACCCAGTAATCTCTCCTGTGTGAATTGCTACATCATATGCTAACGAAATAAAATTGAATTGATGGAATGGGTAAATTAATACTAGAAATGACGATTGCTTGCTAACTTTGAAATTGATGAATTTTTGTGTTTTAATTCTTGGGTGCTTTTGAGGTATTTCGTGATGTCATTTTGTAATGCTTGTAAAATGTTGTTGTTGAGGTGGTTGATTTGAAATTTTGTGTGTTGATTTAGTTTTTATCTTGGGTATTTTATCATGTCTTTTTTGTATGCTTGTAAAAGCATGATACAATTGCAGTGTTTTTGGTGTGGACCCCAGGAAGAACAGTCTCTACTATGGTAGAGACTGATGGGGATCCTTAAATAAACAAATAACCAGATAAACATTATCATGGTGGAGACGTTTATGTGCCAGATTGATACTAGGACCCTGTATGGGACATTTGGCCCTTGTAAGGCCTCCCAAGACAGATTGGTCTGAGGTGACAGGCCAGACAAAGAGCAAGTCAGGAAACTTGTGTGAACAGAGAAGAACAAGGAGATCAGTGTCCTTCACCAGGACATGGGTTACTGGGGCCCCATCCTGGAGCCAGGCCTGGGGGAGGGGCTTGTCAGCAAGTTACTGGTGACAGGGCCTCTACACATAAGGCAGGGTTCCTGGCTTAGCAAAGCTGGCTCTTGGAACATGGAATGCCACCTCTCTGGTTGGGAAGAAGTCTGAGCTTGTGCATGATGTTGAGAGGTACCAACGAGATATTGTCAGGCTCACCTCAACTCACCTCACAAACTGTAACCAGTCTCCTAGAGAGGGGCTGGACCTTATTCCACCCTGGAGTTGCTCATGATGAGAAGTATCAGGCTGGTGTGGGTCTACTTTTAGTCTTCCCAGCTTAGTGCTTGTGCTTTTGGGTTTTCTTTGTTAGATGAAAGGATAGCTTCCTTGTGCCTTTGGGCACAGGAATGGTCTTTGACTGTTTTTTGTGCCTACGTACCAATTTAGTGGGGGTGCTAGAGGATTCTCCAGCTGGGGACTCGTTTCATCCTGCTGGGGACATCAGTGCCCACGTGGGCAATGACAGTGTGACCTGGAGGGATGAGACGCAGAAGAATGGCCTCTCTGATCTGAACCCAAGTGGGTTTTTGTGGTTGGATGTCTGTGCTAGTAATGGTTTGTCCATCATTAACACCATATTTGAACATAAGAGTGTCCATGTGCACATGATGCAAGGACACGCTAGGTGGCAGATCTATAATCATGTCATCAGATCTGTGGCTATACGTTTTGGACACTCAGATCAAGAAAAGGGCTGAGGTGTCAACTGATCATCATCTGGTGGTGAGTTTGATCAGATAGTGGGAAAAGACTGTGGACAAACATGGATGATCCAAACAAGCAGTAAGGGTTGACTGAGAGCACCTGCTGCAAGAACCTTTCAGAAGGGCCTTCAACTCACACCATGAAGAGAAATTCAACTGCATCCCAGCGAAAGTGGTGGACAATGAGCCCTAGTAGGTGATGTTTCACTGTCTTGTGTAGAAGATGAGTGAGGAAAGTAAGAGCAATGTTTTTTTTTTCCATACACTTATTTTTACACTCTAAAAATGGGGCACCAGGTCACTTTACTGATCAATAACAAGTTAATACCTTTTTTATGGATATTCAACCATGAAATTCATCCTTGAGTTATCAGACTCAATAGCTGAAGCTGAATTTGTAGTTACAGGGAATTTTTATCACAATATGTATAACAATATTTATGCTGAATGAGGAACTAAATTCACTTTTTTTAAGTTGTTGCAAATTAATTAAGCTAAAAGAAGTCATCAACATCAGTAAATAAAATTTGACAACACAAATTATAAAAGGTAATAGTTTTAAAACTAACCATGTTGAAAATATACTTAATTACTAAACAACAATTGACATGACACATATGTCAATCAACCCAGTATGCTTGTCAGCACCTGACCTATCGGTGATCCCAAATTGTTCTGAAGTGAAACGCCCCTTACCTACAGGAGCTGCACTCCCTTTTCCTCTGACAAAATTGTGAGGATTCTGCATTGTGAATACTTTGCGGTCTAATGAATGTTGTAAAAAAAATCATAATAAAAATGGTTAAACATTGTCAGTTGGGAACATGCAATTCAGACACTCTCTGCACCCCATCCGTTTACTGACTGGGTGACAATATCTGTGTAATTTTTTTCTCACATGAAAGAAAAAAGTTAATGTGTGGTTTCATCAGGCTGGTTTGTTGCAGCTGATTGATTAAAATGTTGTTATTACCGAGGCCGTTGGATGCTGCTGTGTGGCAGCTGCTCACAGACCCGTGTTGTCATTGCGAGCCTATGCATCTCCTGCACATCAGGGGCAAAGCAACGCATTTTAAGTGCTGCTTAGATTTATACTGCAGTTAAATCTGAGCCACAGACCTGAGCTGAGTCAGCATACATGTTTAAGTACAGACCCTTACAGCAGCTGCTTTACACAGAGCCGCACATCAAGGAAAAAACAGTTAAACACTGAAAACTGACAAGGCAGTGGAGTAATGCTTGAAGGTAGAAAGGTGTAGACATGAGGGTATCTTTTTATGCATCCTGTTGAATTCACCCCAGCATGCATCACCATTTGGATTTGTAAAATGAAGGGGGTGCTGATTCATGCAGACATAAATGGATCGTTCTAAAAGGAAGGAGAGGCCGTTAAAATGGCTTTGAATGCGTGAAAATAGTGACTTGCCAATGTGAGCCATAAACCTGAAGCGACAGCAGGCACAAACTCATGAATCAGAACGACATTGGTGTAGAGTTCATTCTGACAGGGACAGGATCCAATCAAAACAAAACCATAGCTGTCTCGTTTTATTGGAATAACAAGAACAATGGAATAGAGACTATGAGATTGTGAAGAATTGTTCGCTGATATAATTGTTTCATTTCATGAAAAACGTGGATTAGCGCTATCTTTGGAGTGCAACAGATGTATTTATTTTGAAGCATGTATAAACATAGGGATAACACTGATCTTGTTTTTTTTAGTGTATAGGGTTAGTAGTGTTTTGTTACACATTTTAATCCTGCTTCATACACAGCTTTTAATTTCAGATTAGCAACTGCAGCATTGCCGTTCCTTTTGCGCCTTAAAGTACAGCATGGCTCCTATTAAAAGAAGCACCTCTGGTAGTCTGATGATAAAGAGCTTATACAGTAATGTTGCTGTTGATGGAGGGCCCAGTGGGAGTGTGATTCGAAGGTGTTTCCAACAGTTTTGCCATCTCATCTAAATCTTCTGATACCTCCTACAAGCCTACAGGGACACAGATATACAACCTGCCAGAAAAAGACAATAGAGGATGGCGGTAAGAGTGCCATCCCATCAATCTTTGGCTCACATTCTGTCTCAGTGATGCAAGAAGTTTTCAGTCACTACATCATAAAGCCATCTGAGTTTATTAGCTTTTATTAGACTTTATTTCCAGGGGGAGTTGAGATGCCTATAAACCTATTTTGACATATTCTGGATAAAATTGTGATTATGTTACTTGTATATTAGTGCAAATAAATGTGCAAATGTTCAACAATAATATGTCTTGTGTTTTTATCGATTCATTCGGCAATAAAGGATGATTTATGTTGCAGAAATTTTTGAAAGGTAAACATTCTTGCAGCCAAGTGGATGTCTTTACAGCTGACTTTCTGTCTTTTCTGTTATTTATTTATTTATTTATTTATTTATTTATTTATTTATTTATTTATTTATTCATTTATTTTTCAACCATTTATGATTATGTGTAGCTTACAAATTTAATTTACTATATGGAACAACCTTAATGCTCGGATATTTTTATGCATACAGATGTTTATAGAACAGAAAAATAGTATTCAGTGTTTTTGTCAAAGAACAACTGATAAATACTGATAAATAAATAAGGTTAATCTGCTTAAAACTCATGTTTTGTGAAGTTCAAGCCACAAACCAAATTGTGGTTGAAAAATCAAACGAACAGTAGCGCTTTATTCATTTACTGGCATAAATCTTGATTTTGAGGAAAGGTCAGTCTGCTCTGTATCTTTTATGTCAATAAAACACACATTGTTCAGAGTTTCTATGACTTTGGAGCCTCGGGGCTGAATTAAAAGAGATGATTTTATTTTTCAAATAATGTATCTAATTCAGGGCAATACTCAAAAAGTATTTGTAGTACGTCCCAGCTACACATCTTTTAATTTTTTTTTTAAATAATTATAATTAAATTTTTTTTTTATTTTGCAATTTTATGTTGTCTGAGGGAAATATGGTCTTTGCCATATTTTGCATAAAGTGGATTTGAACTGAAGGGGAATGGTTCATGGCACTTAAAACCAGTTTGCCTCATTAGCATCTACTGCTTAAGTGTGAAAGTTGTGTGATGTTGTTGTTACCTGTGTGCATGTCCATTATAGTATTCTAGCAAAATACATAATAAATCACTGGATGGGTTTTATTAAAACTTAGAAAATGATCTTTGAGGGCAGATTTACAACTGAATGTTTCATCAGTTTGATTTAAAACAGCTGCCACAACTGCTTCTCCTAAGAAAACACAAAAATGGTTTTGTCCCAATTCATTTGAAAGATTTTGAGCTAAAACTGGATGTGATGGTAACTGGGACTTATTCCAAACACTTACACCAAACACAAACACATGGCTGGAATATTGCTATGTTACATGTCTTGTACATACAATTACTGTATCTCCAAGACTGAACTAAAACAGCTATAACTCTGTCTTTTCTCAACATAAGTTGATCTTAGTTCAACATTTTAGGGAATGGCAGATCTTTATATTTGTTATGTTATTTCCGACTGGTAGGGCTGTGGCTGTTTTAGCTCCTGCTCCACAGAAGGTTATTTCTTGGCTCAAGAGAAACATGAATGGTATCAAAGAATACGGTCGGTCCATGAATGGATGTGCATTGTTTGACTGAATAAATTGAACAATCTCCAAACGTAGAATATCATTAAATGAACAATCTTCTTTTCTTGATTTCTGCAATTTGACATTGGCTATCTTAACTAAATGTCTCAAAACAACTTCAGTGGACTGACAAATTAAAAATCCCCACTGATGTGCAAAGATTCTCAAATATCTTACCAAAATTATATATCTACCCTAAACTGCATGGTGTTTAAATTCTGCAAACAATTTCTAGTGATCTCTAGGTCCAGCGGACGTTCACTGAGCACAACACTGACACAAAATAATGAGAAAATACACAGCGGGAGAAAAAGAATTATATCTTGTTGGCCTTGATGAGAAATCTATAAACAATTGCTCAAAACGCAGCAAGACTTCCTGTTTTCTTGACACCAGCACCAGCCGTTACCTTGACAAATAAAAAGAAAAATAAATCGTTTAATTCACAAAGTTGTTCTTTTGTTTCTGTTTCTCCTTCCTCACCCTTCCTTTGTTGACTTAGACATTACCTTGAATCCCAAACACTGTGTGTTAATATACCGTATAATGTGACACTAAATATGCATATTTGTACAGCACAACACCTGATTTCACATCTGAGTGTCAAAGTGCCATCTGTGGGGTCACCTGGTGGCCCTGTGCTGATGTCATGGCAGGCGCCGACAGAAACATGAAAAAGAAAGAACAAACAAAACAAACTATGAAAGAGAACGAGGAGGGGAGGAGGTTAGTTACATAAGTGTGCACACCTTAAACTATTTTATGTGCAACGAGCAAAAGTTATATATTAGAAGTTTGAAATAAATGACTACATTGAGAAAATGACCCACCAAGACAAAGAAGAAGACAAAGGACATGGTTGTACACAATTTCATTCCACCACATGCACCAAATGTGGTGGAACGACAAATAAAGAAACTCTTAACTCTGACCAGAATCTAATAAGTTGCTTGAGCTAAAGAAAGACAAGAAGAAATACTAAAGCCTTAAAAAGAGAAGTCCACCACTAAATTCACGAACCATGTTTACCTGGTTTTTACAGTAATTATGACTTTTTTTTTTTTTTTTTTGGTATTGGAAAGATATTAGTTAAAAGTGCATGTGCTGTACAGCTGCACCCAAAAGGCATTTTAAGACACCATTTAAAAACATTTCAGCCACTCTCGGACACAAAAGACTTCAGCATCCAAACGGAATGTCAGATACACATGCAAACCAACAAATCATAAGTAAAATATGTTTGGAGCTGGCATTTCTAGGATTGTCAAAAGAGACAGACATATTGACATCATGAGTAGAGCACCAGTGATATCAAGTTGCTGGAACACCTCAAAGCCAGTCAAAATGTGAGTCACCAGACACAGAGGGTTCCTCGTAGATGCACTGACATTACAAGCACCTGACAGAGTTTGATAAGGGTCATATGGTTCACATGAGACCAGGTGATCATATTGTGAACAGATGGGGCTTGATGCTGGAATCACTTTGTACACGAAGGCACCCACGCATGAAGATTTCATGATTGCCCAAAATAGCCAACAAAAAGAGAGTGGTGTTGTATTTTTCATCAAGCAGTACAGAACTTTAAGCTATCAGTGTCTACCATTTGGACACAAATATGAGACTTTTTACAAAATACCATTTCAAGGATTTAAGGATTCAGTGATTCAAGGTTATTTATTGTCATATTGCATGTGATACATGAGGTGAAACTAAATTGTGTACACAGGGTTCTAGTTAAATACAACAATAGCAAAAATATAAAGTGTAGAAAGAAACATTAAATAAGAGTCTATGATATTAACCAAGATATGCTAAACGAATGCCCAACGGGTACACTAAAAGATCTAAGATACAGTATATGCCAGTCACTAATAGTGCAAAACAATAGACCGAACAACAGCAGCACGGTTCTCATAGGTTCTATTTGGCTATAATTTACACGCTTAATGTGAGCACTAACAAAACTAAACTAACATAAACTAGAATTTATTCAAAGCGTGCAACATAAATTCAGAAAGAAGATGCCAAAAGTGAGAAAGAAAAAAATCTACAGCAACATGGTCCTATTGGCAGAGTGGTTCTGATCACAGTGAGGTTATCTTAGCAACATGGTCCTGTTAGCAACATGATATGGTTAGCAGTGATGTTTCTCTTAGCAACATGGTCCTGTTAGCTACATGATAAGGTTAGCAGTGAAGTTTAGCAACTTGGTCCTGTTAGCTACATGATATGGTTAGCAGTGATGTTTTTCTTAGCAACTTGGTCCTGTTAGCTACAAGATATGGTTAGTAGTGAGGTTTCTCTTAGCAACATGGTCCTGTTAGCAACATGATATGGTTAGCAGTGATGTTTCTCTTAGCAACATGATCCTGTTAGCTACATGATACAGTTAGCAGTGAGGTTATCTTAGCAACATGGTCCTGTTAGCAACATGATACGATTAGCAGTGGTGTTTCTCTTAGCAACATGGTCCTGTTGGCACCGTGACGCTGTTAGCGGTGTGGTCTCATTAGCAGCATTAGCAGCTTAGCAGGTCTAGTTAGCAGGTCCTGTCAGCAGCCCATGATAATAATGACTGCAGCAGCTGCCCTCCCAGACTGCCCTCCAAAACGGGTCTGGCAGACAGAGAACATCTAGGTTTCCCCGTGGAACCTGTGAGCAGGAACCTCTGCAGATTTCATTGTGAATCAATGATTGACATCAGTTGGTTTAAAGTAGAGTGTACCTTTACTGGTTTACTGCCTTATTGGTAGCTTGCTATTACACTGACAATTGATTGTCAATTTGATTTTCATCTTTAAATCACTTCTTGGTCTGCTGCCTTCATACATCTCCTTCTACGTCTCTGCGTGAGTGCAGCTACAGCGTGCACTCCCAGGACATTATTGCATGCAGTGTTCCCTCAGTGCAGACTGAACTAGGCAAAAAGGGCCTTCTCCTACTCTTCTCCTTTTTCCTGGAATATCTTGCAAAAAGATCAGAAGCTCTCGACCTTGACCTCTCTAAGTGACTTCTGCTGAGTTCCTGGCAAGAACCAATGCAGACATGTTCCTGTTTTTAGTTTTCAACACTGCCTTGTAATCTAGCTGTTTTTTAAATGTATTTTAATTTATTTATTTATTATTATTTTTTGCTACTTTTCCTTAAAAAAAACCTGTATGCCTCTTTTGTGATTATCTATTTTTGTCGTTATTCACTGTTGTCATCACTCTTTGTTAAAATCAGGTCTCACTTGTAAATGAGTCCCCGAGGCTCAACCTGCCTAAATAA
The DNA here is from genome assembly GCA_031762355.1 of Hypsolebias martinsi. NCBI lineage: Eukaryota > Metazoa > Chordata > Actinopteri > Cyprinodontiformes > Rivulidae > Hypsolebias > Hypsolebias martinsi. Next base: position 26,642,947 of record JARVGQ010000309.1, on the reverse strand, counting down.
AGGTTGAATGAATGAATTCCACAACATTTCTTTATATAGGGATTCAGGGATCTTGGTGGCACAGTGCTATATCAGTAATATTGTGTTTTCCATATTCACACATGTTGCTCACACACAGCATGCATGTCTCTGGACTGTCTGCAGTAAGACTTTGTTGCACATGGAGTTTGTGTTTGCATTCTGGCCCAAGGGGCTGCCAAACCCTGCTGACATAATTCCAGCAGTGTGCTCTGGTTGCCAACTTTGTTATCCATTTCATCTGGGATTGTTAAGTGCTGCACTACAGTCACATGACCTTTTAACACATGCAGTTTCATTTTATTTCCAACTATTCATCTTGGGGCTTCACTTTTTTTTCAATGAGTGGATTTGTTACCCTATCTTTATTATCAGAATTCAATATTTCTTTTAACCCTCATCGGTTGAAATGGTTGCTTTGTAAAAACATGATATGCACATATAGTCTTGAATGTCACTATTGTGCAATTTTTAATATCAGTTTTGTGAATGTAGTTTACTGCTAAAATAATCATATTTTCATAATTTTGCTTTGCTGCCAAGATTTATATCCTAAATGAAAACTGAGAGGAGGTAAATTTAGAATGTTTCAGAGGATGCGTCTGTGACAGTGAGTTATGTAAGTGTGTGCATTTTTTTAAACAAGTTAGATATTGTTTGACAGCAGGTTTGTCATCGTAGTCTTACTCCACTGCTCTGGACTGGCACCGCAGACGTTTGTCTCTCAAATGCCTCAGTGAGCATGCCAATTCAGCAGCTCAAACAGATGCTAAATGCAAACAGAAGCTGCAACAGATATTTGACTAACTTTGGCAAACAAGGGTGCACGTTTCAAAAAGCATTTGCTTTAAAAACAAAGAACACAGCGTCTGCTTCCTCTTTTATTCTGTTCAACATAAGAGACTTATACTGCAGGTTTATCTGCATAAGCTTTTATTCCATAACATCAAACTATACATTTCTAAAATTACTTATTATGATTGACCATTTTGACACAAACGTTAAAGAGGTTTATTTCTGTCCACATGTTGACTCCAGCTGCTGCTGACAATTGTAACATTATATAATGCAATAGTTTACAGCAACCAATCGGAAGTCATGCAAGTTGGTAAAGTAGCTGCTTCTGTTCACTCAGTCAAAATGTGGGTTTAAACAAAACAGTGCAAAAAAACATCTGAGCCTTGTTATGATGAGCTAAATGAAGAAGCCCAAATAAGTCACAGTGGAGTCCTTTTCCTGATTTGTTGAGTTATTACCACTGCAAATGTTGGCTCAATGTTTACAAAAGTGCCTGAGTTACAACCATTTTTTTGTGTTTGATAAGATGAATTACTGTATTTTTTACCATATACTGTAAGTCACAACTTGTTGCATACATTTGCATGCCCTGCCACATATAAAGCGAAGCAACATATTTACACCCCCCCCCCCCCCACACACACACACACATATTTATAACCCAATTTTAGATTTTTTTTGCCTGGCTGAGGTGAAAATGTTGCATTAAAAAAATAAAACATAAAAAATGATTAAATGCTGATGTAAACAGAGGAAAGAAATAAAACAATTGTAACTTATGCTTTTTGTTCCACCCCCGTATGAGTGACTGATAAAATCTCAAGATGATAAAGCAAGTGATTCCTGCTTTGAAAACAGAAAGCAGAGGTGGGAGGTAAAAACAGTGTTGTGCAGCACCAGCATCACTCAGGGGGCATTTGTCTTTTCATTTACAGTTCATTTCTCTAAATGCTGTAGAAAAGCACTGTTTTAGCTTAATTCCAAAATAAATTAAAGATATTTTTGAGCCACATGTTACAGAAACATTACCATCTCTTTTATATAATTCAACATCATAGCATTAAAGATATTTTACATAAAAAGACAGTTTGTTTAGTCAGGGTTAGTAGAGGTATTAGTGGCAAAGCTTGAAAATGAACAGTCGTGCTTCAGATGTATTTGCTCAGAAGTGCCTTTTTTTTTTTTCTGAGCAGCTGTTCTGCATTTTCATGCTGGAGGCATGCAGGACTCCAGCTCTGGCAGTGGTCCCCACAATGGAGCAGATGTCACACCTGGTTTGTGTGAGCCGTTGTCTGGATGACCTCTTGGTGTCTAAGTGGCACGCATGTCTCAGGGCAGATGGCCCCTGTGGATACAGAAAAACATGCATGCTTTAAAATGCGTGCATTAAAAAGACAGAAGAACTTAATCTTCTAAATGTACAACAATTTTTGACAAACCTGATATAAAGTGGATGGGGTTTCTGCAAACATATGTTTAAAAAATAAAACTCCCACAACTTCTTCACGTCTTGCTCAAACCCCTCCAGACAATGATGGTATTCCTGGTTGTCGTCTTACTGTTACTGAGAAAGCCTTGGAAATCCTTTCTCCTGGGCTTTCATCCCCCAACACACACACACACACACATACACACATATGCACTGATACAACACTAATCTCCCTGTCACAGCCTCTAATGGAAAGTATTCAGCTGAGTACTTTTGGAGAGAAAAAAAAACACACAGACATAAAATGAGAGAGAGAACACAGAAAAGGAAGGTACAGTATACTGAAGAAGAAGTAGCACTCAGAGAACACCAAAGAGGTACGTCAGAAAACATACAGTCCTGAGCTGGTGAAGCCAAGGTAAGTGGGAGGGGAAAAGTTAAAATATTAAAACCAAAAGGAAACTTATAAAAAGAAAAAAACCTCCACTGGAGATGGCTTAGCAGTCTCATATAACCCCATATTTGAAGCTGAAGAGAAAAAACACTTTTCTGAACTCATCCACACTGACACAATCAGGGATTACTCCTTCTATCCCTACACAATGTCAGCTCATGACAAGGCTCTACCAAGCTGGGCCTGCAGTGATAACACACAAATGCAACATAGGTCCAATCTGCCGGCAGGAATTATGTACAGACATTCCCCGAGATACATCCTCCAAAGCGAGCTTTAAGCTGGGACTCAAAATGTATGTACAACATAGCAGGTGTACAGGATCAGGGTTGGTGCTCATCACGTTTTCTTACACACATGGCTCTGAGCCAGTTATTGTTCATGTATCTTATAGAGAACTGAGCACCACCCTTCCCATGTATGGACGATACATTTTTGGATTTAGAGTCATGTAGATTGGGATCAGTGAGAACATGCATTGCAGGATCCAGCAGATCAAAATGTAGGCTGTGCGTTACGCAATATAAAGGTCATAGATAGACAAAAAAAGATACACATTGGTTTGAAGAAACTGTTTTGTTATGCCAAGCAGTAACAGCCCACTGTATCTCTTTGAACACAAACACAAATTTACCTCGTTCGTTCTGTTTCTGATGCTTTGAGCCACTTCTCAGGAGCTCCTTACCTGATTTTGTCCAAGATCTGTGGCAGCAGACTGCAACACGTGCTGCCTTTCACATGAAAACATACATGTTGGAGGCTCTGTTCACACTAACTAAAATACTTTTAAAAACAAACAAATGCTACGTCATCTGTTGTGAACATGCAAAACGTATTTTTGGTATAAAGCTTTTTCAAATACACAGTTTACTAAAACTCAGTTTTGATGTGTCAGTACTGTACTGATTTAAAAGACAGAGACTTTTGAGTAACAATAATGTACCGTGTGTGGACTCTACTACTTTGTTCACATTGTTTGAAAACTGCATGTTATACAATGCTGCGGCTACTTTATGGATTTATTTATTTTTTGACGGGTTAACGAGGGGGGGGGGGGGGGGGGGGGGGGGGGGGCGGGGG
>JARVGQ010000309.1:26553256-26565851 GCA_031762355.1 Hypsolebias martinsi | reverse complement strand
CCCCCCCCCCCCTCATCCATTTCACTGTTTAATCGATGAGGATGACAGATTGCAGGTGCAGCGCGCGCCTGTGTGTGTGTGGAGATGGTGCACTAGGACCGAGAAGAGCTTCCTCTCATCGTGAGCATTGAAACTAACAGCGGAGCTCTGGAGGAACCCCCCTTCCTCCTCCTCCTCCTCCTCCTCCTCCTCATTGGATCTAGCGATTACATCCATACATTCCTTTTTCTCGCTCATCTCCGCGGGGATCGCAGCGCCGAGCGCGTCAGGGATGGTCAAGCACCCAGGAGAGGATTAGGAACTGCGTTTAAAAAAAAAAAGTCAACTCTGTGGAGGAGGATGTCATTTGGCTGATCTGCCCGATGATGCTGTGTTAAATCCATTCTGTCCCTTTTTCCTCGCCGGTTTGAGCTTTTTCCCAAGCGCGCAAAGTCACATCCGCGCAAAAAGAGGCGCACTTTCCTCCAAGAAAGATCAAAAGGAAGAAGGAAAGAAAGAGGAAGGCAGAAGCAAAATCTCCATCCTTGTGTTTGGATTTTTCATCGGACCCCCTGGCTGAATGGGTGACCAGGCTGGAAGCAGCATGGGTGGAAGCGTTTTCTCCTCTGAGCAGGACTTGTGATGCCCAACGCTCCCCCTGCCGCGGACTGACTCTCCTCAGCATCGAACCGAAGGTACAGGCCAACCCGCTCCTCTCCGCAACATCTTTAATTTTCTTTACACGGGATTCTCCAAAGTTTGCAGTTCTCAATCAAACATATGATTTGGTTATTTCAGAGATGAATCGATCATGGGTGACGCTAGCTCTCTGACAGACACTTAAACTAGTTATTCTCGAGGGGAACATCATTTCAGCGCTTTAATGACGCTGCAATGAGAAGGTTTATTGGAACGGATCTTGTAATTGGCTGCAAACATTTAGGGCAGCAAACAAAAGCCTATTTGTCGTCAGACCAAATCCCTGCCTGCCCCTCTCTCTCTCCTGGACTCTGTGCTGTCCGTTTTGGCTGACGGTGTGTGTTTGCTCGTGAGCTCAGTCATGATGGAGATTCCGGAGAAGCCCTCTGCAGTGCAGTCTGTGCCGAGCTCTGGAAGTCAGTCAGGAGGTGTGAGAACATCCAGGCGCATCCTCCTGCTGCTCGGACTAAAGCAGAAACAACTTGTGCTGGTCATCCCTCTTGTGCGTGTTTAAATGTGCTGCACAGCTTGGGGAACGATCGTGCGTGAGAGCGTGCGTCACAGTAGCAATTTTCAAATTGGCTCCACTGGCTCCCTCTTTTTGATTTATTTATTAATTTATAACAATCAGTGCGTAAAAAAACGACCGCAGTAAAGTCTTGGCTTCACGTTTAGTCCTCGCAGGGTTTTCCTACCTGATAGGTTCTGTGTCGTTTTCTCCTTTTACTGTACGAGTTTACCCACGAGGGGACACGCACGGCGACCCCCACCGTTAGAATACCGACGCATGACGCAGGGGTTTTGGTGAGAGGGAGAAACGAAAGAATAGATGATCCTGTTTCTACTTGTGCTTTATTTATTGGTGTTTTGAAGGCTGTGTTTGCTCAGCCTTGATATAAGTCGTTTGGGTAAGAGAGCGTGGGTGGTCTGGGACAGATCACGCATGGATGAAGTGTCACTGCACACAACTCTGGTAAAATGGGCCAATGTGGGTGCCAGCCTAATTAACCCAGGTGCATCTTCCTTTAACCAGATTTTGGGTAAATCGTCCACTATGACTATATAGGCAATTGTGCAACTTTGTTGTTGGCTCTGTGTTTGTCTGTTTGCAAAATATCTCATAAAACATTTGTCAGATTTGATTAAAACTCTCAAAACGTAATGAACGGATGCACATTTGTAAACCAATAACCTTTGGAGTCAACCTGATTCAAGATGGCCGACACAGATACTGACATCAGCAAAAGCAAAAATGGCTATAACCTTGCCAGTTTTATATAAAACTCATACTGTGTTTGTTGTGAGATTAGCTGGAAGTCTTCACCAGAACAGGCTCCAAGCACAGGCAGATCCAGCTAGTTTCATGGCTAAAGCTTTGACAAAAACCGCTGAGAGATACATTTGTCTGTCTGTCTGTCAGCAAAATATCTCATGGACTGCATGATGGATTTTAATGAAACTCTTAGAAAGTAATCGTTGACTGCACAACTGCAAAAAAAAAAAAAAAAAAAAGCCCTTTGGTGTCAGCCATCAATATGACAGCCTCAGAGAGTCAACCTTAGCAAACACAAATATTATAACTTTAAAATTTAAATAAATCATGCCCAGATCTGGTGAAGTCGTAGCCGAGGGTGATCCACACCACATAGTTTGAGCACTGACACAACCTATAAGGTCTTTGTGTAGAATATATTTCTTTAAGGAATGCCATTACAAGCTTTTAATGGATTAGTGTTGCCAGCAGAGATGATGCAGTCAGAAGTCTCCAACTTGTTAACATAAAAAGATGACGATGGAGACATAGAAGATGTTTCTGAAGAGACAGTGTGGCTTAGGAGCAAAGAACATCTCCTTAATGAATTTGTAAAGTCAGTGGTGTCTGATGTTGGGAAGTGGTGCAGATAACTGGCAGCACAGCTCCCAGCCATGAAGATGACAGGAACTGTCCGTGGTGCTGAAACAGACAGCTCCTTTGTTCCAGCTAGCCTCATTTTGTTCTCCTCTTCTCTGGTTACTGAAAGTCTTCTGTGAAGCCACTAGGATTCTGGATGTGAAGCATTTCAGCAGCTACATATGCTCAGGAAGTCACAACTTAACATTTAGATATTGACTTCATACAAAATATAATCTTTCTAATTAGCTCATCCCCCCAAAAAGAGACAAAATAATATCCATTTGTACTGTTTTAATATTTAAAGCACACATATGATGCATTCAGATGTCTGTAAATGATATTGCTAACATATTTCATACATATTTCATTTTAATCATCCTAACTGACACATCCATTCCCTCTGCTGTACTGCTGAGGTGTGATGACATCCATCCCCTGCCATTTATTTTGCCTTCATTTTGGCTCTTGATCACACTTTGCTCCCCGTATGAACTGGATCCATGAGAGGCTCATCACGAGCTGCGGGTAAAATTAATGTGGAAACAAGAACCATATTAACACTGCAGAAATGCACTATAAATAGTTTAAATGTGTCACGGGGGGTTTTAATGTCTGCTGTGGATCTCAGGACAAAGAGTCTTCTGTGCTCGTTCAAACTGTTTGATATATCAGTGACTTTTATTTTCTAAACTGTGCAAACCATGCCAACACATTCAAGGAAAAGGTATAATATTTCAAAGTGTGGTTTTGTGTACTGATTGCATTAGATAGCTCTTTAAGCAACCTCTGTTTGGAAAAGGAAATATTATTGTGTTAATTATTGTTAATTGGTTTATTTTGGATTACTGCTGTCTTAAACCAAATTCATTCTTAAAATAATGCCATTCATGACTCAATTTTAATTTTACCTTCAGCTGAAATACTATTAACTCTGTTGGAAATGCTTCAGGCTCCACTGGAAGTGCTACAGCTACCTGCTGCTGCTTTTTCACTCTAAAGAATTATTTGTTTGCAAAGACCCCTAATATTTTAAGCTTATATAATGTAAAGTTGCTAACGATGTAAAGACATAATACTCATCACTTGAGTCAAGGTATCCACTCTGGTCCTATCCCCATCCCCTCACATCCTGTTAACCCATTCATCTGCATAAAATACATTATAAGAACTACCTAACAGAGGTCATTCAAACAAATATCTACAACATGTAACATATTTATTCTTCATAATCCTTTCAATTGAACTCCACTTCGAGAGATTTGACCTCTCACATTTAAATAAACCACACAACATCAAAGCAGCCTTTCTAAACACTGTTTGTCTGATGACAGGGCTAATTAAAACCAATGATGTTATTTATTTTTGGACTTCACAGGGTTAAACACATAATACCTGACACAATGAGCAGAGTGCATGCCATGTCGGCTATAAACACAGTTAGGGAACTGACATACAGCCTAAGAGGAAATCAAATTAACTCTGGGGGAGCCGTGACAGCTACCGTGAACCTAATAATTGACTGCAATGTTTTTTTTTCCTGTGATTACTGTTCCTCAGTACCTACGACTGCACATGATCCTGTGTGTACATCAAGCTGTCTACAAGTAATAACCATGTTGGATAATGCATGGTTTGCAATGCAAAATGAACAATTGTTTGGCCTTTTAGTGTGGTTCAGTGGTCATCTAGATTAAAGGAAAAGCTGGAGGAGCGTCCTTGAACTCAACTCCTACTGGTGATGGATAACGTGTGTTTTTCCTTAACATTGATTGAATTAGGCCACCCCACAGACCCATTGCTTTCCCAAAGAGCAGAAGCAATCCTGTGGTGAGGTTTATCAATGAGCGGGTGGATGGAGTGTAAGTGGTGGTATTCCCCGGGGCAGACAGCCGGTGATGGTGGAAGGGGAACTCGCCCAGGGAGAGTTCCCGATCACACAGCAGATTGGGAGCCCTTGGAGCTAACGTCTGTCAGTTTCTGCCGTAGGGGGAAGAGAGGGGAGGAGCCACACAGAGCTGACCCAGAACCACAGACTGGGCCAACTTCAGGTCAGATTGCTCAGAAATAAAAGTTTCTTTTAATAGCTGTTCATTAAATATCAAAAAGTCTTTCCAATATTTCAAACAAACACTATTTGGTCAAATAACTGAAGCTGTGATCAGGCTGTGATTCAGAGCAAAGCAAGCCCAGAATTTTGATGGCTTTGTTTTGGAGGCTGGTTGCTTTGACGTGGACCCCCTTGAGGCCACTGGCAGCTGAGCTCCCACTGTGGCAGATTGATATTTGTAATTTAAGGGAAGCTGTCACACAGCATCCTCCAGATGGAGAGAGCTGCAGAGGCATGCAGGCGATTAAACATGGTTTGTTTAGAAATAATCATTTTGATGCGGGAGCTCGGAGTTTGTTTGAGCCATATCAGCTGTAAATTTTTAAACCTTCATTTCTAAATCATGGGATGCTGTAAGAACACAGGAAGGTGTGGTAGAAAGTGGTGTTCAAAGCTGGAAGCTTTTATACTCCCTGGTGTAGTCCCTGAGTGCAAAAGATCACAGCAGAGAGGACAGGTCAGTGATTTGTGTCTCTGCTGCAGACAGGGTTATGGGACAGGCTGAGAGCTAATTCATTAATTCCCACTGGTACACACACTCAATCATACACATGCACAAGCTCGTGCATATTTTTATATCAATTAACTATTGAAATACTCAAAGAAGACTATGTTTCAAGAGGGGCTCAGTCAGTAGACCTGTTATGTCTTAGTGAAAAATGTGTTGGATTAAATCCGGGCTGGAGGTCTTTCTGGGTGGAGTTTGTATGTTCTCTCTGTGCATGTGTGGGTTTTCTCTGGTTTCCTCCCACAGACCAAAAACATGCATGTTAGACTGATTGGTAACTAAATTGTCTCTAGGTGTGAGTGAGATAGTGAATGGTTGTTTGTCTCTATGTGTCCCTGTGATGGACTAGAGGCCTGTCCATTGTGTCCCCGCCTCGCCCACAGTGACTGCTGTTTATGGGCATCAGTGACCACATGACCTGAAAGGAAGAAGTGTGTAAAGATAATGGATGGATGTGTTTTCAAGAGTGACATATTCCTTAACACATCAACAGAAAAGAATAATAAACACAGAAAGCACCTCTGGATTTACCTGCAGTTATAAAGATTAAAACAGTTACAATAAATCCAGCTCACAAACCAGAATGAACATGTTTTGTTGCTAGATGACACATATGATTTTTTTTTCCATTTACCCTTTATTTATCCAGGTAGTCTCATTGAGCCATAAGAACTCATTTTCAAGAGAGACCTGTTCAGGGAGCAGATGATGGGGTTAAGTGCCTTGCTCAGGGGCGATCTTCCAATCACAAGCCTACCGTCTAACCACTGCGCCACCACTCCCCTATATGAATATAGTTTTTTTTTTTTTTTTTTTAAGTACTTCTATTAGCTCTTTGACGTCTTGTTATTTCTGGGATTTCTGCAGGACATAATAACATTGTCAAGTTCTTGTTAGGTTGTTGAATTAGACCGATTCTTATCTTATCGGCTTCTTGCGTTGTCACTGAGAAATTCTGTCTTGCTCCAATTAACAAAACTGCTTCAAAATCACACAATTTTGCAGCTATTCACTTCTGAACAACCTTTAAAGCTCTTGCATTAACATTTTGGTCCTATTACAGTCTGGACTGTAATTGGAACATTGCAGCACACAAGCATTTGTTTCAGTCATTCTGTTATAGATCTGCTGATGTGTTTGGGATCATCATCATTATCCTATTGTACATCCAGATGGGCGAGTGATGCCAATTTTGATGTAGCTTTTGAGCTGTTAGGTTCCCCCTGTAGACAAATCCATGTTAGTTTCATATTTCAAAAATATATTGTTCCAGAAATATTGTGGTTTTCAGCTCTGCAAATTTAAGGTATTCTGCTAAATTATTTTTTTATGTGTTTTCTTTAGAGAACACTTCTAATCAAGACATACAAGGGTGTCTTTGTACAGTCATCAACTATAACATACTGTATAACATGCTATCTGAAGATTATAACATAGATAGAACTTTATTGATCCCACAGGAAATTGTTGTGCCACAGTTTCAATACAAAGGAACAAACACAAGGAATCACACAAACTATAAAAAATAACGGAGAATATAAAAATACCAACAATTAAGGTCCAAACAGGTACAGAGAGAAACATTAAAGTGCTCATTGTGATGTAGGATCAATTTTATTGTCCTATGTGTAGAAAAGGGGAGGAGTTCTAGAATTGTGCTGCTTAGGGTGGCTGCATGTTCGTGTAGCTCTGTTACATTCATTCTGATTTATTGCTTTTGAAGACTTTAATTCCTCCTTTCTCTGGAAATAAATCACTTTTTTATGATTGCTTCCTCTGGTATCGGATGCTGAGCAGCTGGAAGGATTGTTACTGAAACTTTTTTTACTTTTGGGCATTCGTTATGACGTGTAACCATGGCAACAAAGTGTTATTTTTACAACCAGAATCAGCTGATTAATATCTGTAAGCTTAGATATCTCAACTACAACTCCAAATCCCAAATGAGTTGAAAAGGAGGCACCATGGATGAATTCCTGTCAACATGGTGGCGGTGCTTGAGTACCAGAGATCCTGGAACTGGAGGGAAACTCAGCTCGTGACGACAGGAGGACCAGGATCATGCTTCGGCACTTTCAGCTGTCTGTGGTGACGAGGAGCTCGGCAAGCTGCTGGGAAGAGCGACTATTGCTCAGAGAGGAATTCTGCTCATCATTCGGGCAGTCCTGCTGCTGCCCAGGAGGACCGAGAGGCCTGCTAGATCTGACAGCAATCTGGATCCAAGTGGACGGATTGGTATCTGTGACCAGATTCTTTGGATTCGACGCAGGAGATCCTTCCTGCCCACAGCTATCAGCATCTATAAAAAAAAAAACTCTTCATTGAAACCAGGATGATGAGCAATGACAACACTTAATTTCCCATTGGGATTACTAAACTATTTTTGAATTGAATTGAATTGAGTTAAAAAGTTTGATAGCCACAGGGAGGAAGGACTTGGTGTGGCGTTCTGTGGAACACCTCGGTGGTGTCACTCTACAACTGAAGGTGCTGCGACTTTATCATATATTTTATTGCAGTTCAACACTCGTGCTTTATTCTTTACATTTTAATTACAGAAAGTAACAAATGCTGCGCACTTAGTGGAAAGATGAATCCAATGGGATTTACCACAATGAGCAGCAGCTAACAAGGAGTTTCTGCATGAACGTTGATAAAGAAGGTTCCTGCAAGAATTCCTCTCGGTTAGAGATACTATACATTTTCTGCATCAACTGGAGCCAAATACATTTGTTGTAATGGATGTCAGGTTTTATATCTCGAACAGAAGCTATTTCTTTTTGACTGCTCCCTTTTTTAGGGGTCACCACAGCGAGCAAATTTGCAAGAAAAATGTAATCCTTGTGTGCAGGACAGCCTTCCTGACACAACCTGGGCTTGAACCCACAACCTCAGGATTACAAGAAGTCTGGCACTGACCAATGAGATACCACAGCCCGAAAATGTGTATTTTGAATCAGTTTAAACCACACATATATAACATTAAAGAGAATACTGGCAACAACTAGTGCTGCTATAAAATATTGATCTCAGTTTATAATCTGAGCCCTAAGAGTTCTGACATAATCTATTTAAAACCTTCACATTAGTTATTTGGATTTGGTCATCACTGAGCTAAAACTTGGTTGAAAATCCTACATACATCATGTTTTCTGAGAGTTTACAGATCATGCAAATGTTTTGTCTAAAACAATGGCATTAGTTGTTGGAGTTAATCTGGTCTGTTTGTTAGCAAAATATCTCATAATGGGCTGGATTAATTGACACAAAACTCTTAAAATAAAGTAATCAGTGGAGCAGCAACGGATTAACTTTTGGAGTCAACCCAATTCAAAATTATTGCCACAACTAATCAGATTTACAATACATAAAATATAGTGACACATTGGTCAGTTTAACAGATATTGAACTAAAATTTGATGGTCAGGGTTGAGCATCACCCTAACCACTTTTCAGAATTTGAGATTTGATAAGAAAACAATTTAATAATTTGGCATGTGATGTTGTGGACAGTATGGCTTAATGACATAGTTTTTAAGATTTTCACATGTATTTGCCTACACTGATTCTCCATGCTGAAAATAAATACTTTTATCTGTTTCCTGTCCACAGCAAAGAGTTGTTTGGCTCTCACTGATCTGTGTGATATTCAGCCAGGTTGTATAAGTAGCATCATTGGCTGGCATGTAAATCTAACACAGACCCACAAAGCGTGCCAAATACTCATTACACAGTTTGTTGACAAAAGTAAAAGCATTTTCAGGGGACGCTGTCAAGTCATTCCAGTTTCAGAAAGCTTTTTCATCATTTTCACTTCTGGAGTTAAAGCTTTATTGTTGGGTGGGAGATGTGAGCGCATCTCTAATGAGATCGATCACAAACATTATCCATGCACGATATAATCTGCAGCGTTTCATTAACTCACTGGTATTCAGCATCTGGAGATTTTTTTTTCTAGCCTCCGTTTTTTGCTGTCAGACATTTTCTCTTCTTTAGAGACTTCTAAGCCTCTTAAAGTCATCTTCTAAACTCCCAGCAGTTTCTCAATGAAGCAACTCCATTAAGGATTTAAATGCTTTTTGAATGTTAAAGCTACAAGGTTTAGTTTGAACGAAAAAGGAAATTCTAAATGCCATTTTATTAAGTTATTATTTTTTGTTGTTAATAACTTATAATCAGGAGGTATTCTTAAGGCTTTTTAATACATTTGTTTGATTAGATAATGATTAGTGAAAATGAATCAAGCAATTCACATCTCACCTGTTTTTAATCATTCTTTAAACTGTCTCTGTTTGATGAATTATTGTAATTATTTATTTATTATGTGACTGAATTGATGATGTAATCAATTTCAAGTTTAAGTAGGTTTTATTATCATTCGCATCACATGTGATACATGAGGTGGAATGAAATTGTGTACACGGGGTCCCAGTGACATCCAACAATAGCAAAAATATAAATTGTAAAAAGAAACAGTGATTAGGATATGATATAAACAAAGAAATACACTAAACACTTGAGTGATGAGTATGAATGAATACAACAGAATTAAATAATCAGCAGCTTGAGATCAGCAGCATGGATAATCAGCAGCACATATCAACAAGTAAAGTAGAATTACAGATTTTTTTTTCACTGTGATTTTCTTGGTTAGAGATTCATGAGTCTAACAGCTTCAGGGTACAAGCTGTTCCTCAGTCTAGTGGTTCTACACTTAATGCTCCTCAACCTCCTGCTGATTCTGGCAGATCCTGATCACCCACTCCATGGTGAGTTCAGGTTGCTTCCATCTGGACACAGGTATCTACAGCCCAGATGTAGGATGAACAGTCTGAAAAATTCATTCATCCCTGGATCAGGCTTCTCAATGACCAATGACTTTTTTTCTGAACTGCTGTTTTGATGTCTCATCCAGTATGGATGTTTTGTTTGCTTACTGACTGTGAAACAAATTGCCCCTTGAGGATAATAAAGATTCTTGAACTTGAAGTCACAGTTATGCCAACTGCAAAATTAAATGTTCCTGCATTAAAAAAAAAAAAAACTTTAAGTGAAAAAAAAATCATAAAGGTTTTTACAAATGCTGTTTTGTTAAACTTAACATGCCTGTCAGTTTCACAGCACAAAATTATTTACATAGAATTTTATGATGATTTAGAAGTTCAAATACTGACAGCAGCAGAAAGCTACATTAATTATGGTTCTGCCTGGGGGGCACATTTTACAGAAGTATCATAATATTTCTGATGGATAAGCTGTGTAACATGAAAGTAATAGAGGTGTAAATGTTTATGAGGCAGCATTCACGTGGGATTTAAAAGAATAGACTTGGTTTAGAATGGCATCAGTACAAAATGGCCTCACTTGAACCAGATCAGAGATAGAACTTCTCCAAAAGATTGAATCTATACCTTTAAGGTTTTTGTATGAAATGCCCAATTAAACAATGGTGAGCCATTTGGATGGATGATAAAGTTTTTAGTTTCAAAAGTGTCATCTATTTAAGGTTGTATGATGTGTTTCCCTCTTTGATGCATAATTCTACTGAACCTCACTTCCAGTTCTATCAATAAATAAATAAATAAAACAAATCACTGGTATGACTTTTCTGATAACGTTTACACAGACACATCAGAATCAAGCTTCAATAGATTGGATTTGTGTGACCTTGTACTTACTAAGTGTGCATGCTGCTTATAGTTTTGCCATAAAATTGCCACGGTTAGACTTTACCAACCTTAATGAAATCATTCTTTCTGCCATCACTTTGCATTGGTTCTGGGCAAATCTTTGCAATGTCCCAAGGGATGAGAGACAAAATGTGAATAGTCTTAACTCTCGTGCACTCACAATACACATGAAAAGAGTGCCAGAAGATAAAATAGCGAAATGCTCTTCTGTGTCTTTCCTCCGTGACACATAACACTTTCACACACAAGACTAGCTCTGGAAAATTGCCTTGTCATACAAGATGAGATTGTATTTAAAGGTGTAATTTAATCATCTTTCTCCCTTTTTTTTTTTTTTTTGGTAGAATTGATGCAGAAATGTGAATCGTGATAGGATTCCTTGGAGACAAATGTTCCAAATCTCAGAGCTGAAAGGTGCATGTCTGAAAACAAAAAAAGTAGAACTTAAAGGATCAGATTTGCTCACAAACATTAGATCGTCAGCTGCAGTTTTTTTTTTGGTGGACTGGACAACAATAGAAAAAAAAATCAGATTAAAACAGACGGGCTAGAGAAAGCTAATTTATCTCAATCTTTTGTTGCTCGCTTTGTCAACGAGTTGTTGGCATCCATTCAGATGACCTCTACTCAGAGCTTAAAAAAGGAAAAACTAAATCAAAGACAAGGTCATGCAATAATTGGCAGGGGAGAGAAAGAAAACGAGTGGCAGAGGAAGGAAAACGGAGAACAAGAAGTGTCTCAACGACGTCTTGAGCTAAAGCACTCGGCTTGTTGTGTTGTCAGTTCCAGGGGGTCTGTGTTGTGGTGTGGCACGTCTCTGGGGAGTGGGTACTGCTATAAATATTGCACTGTTTTGAACAGCCGCCTCTGATGTGGGCACTGATTGTGTACAGGATGCTGGCTATTAGTGCTGCTGGCCAGTAATGAGTGGGAACCAAGTCCCAGCCAACTGTTAAAGGTCTTTAAACACTCTTCTAATCGAGCTCGCACACAAGGAGACACATGGCAACAATGGCAACAACACATCGCCTCCATGTTAGAGGGAGGATTTGCTGAGTTTAAACTCTCAAACAGACAGATTTGTCACAGACGGAAGCACATTGTTTTGTAAGGATGTTTAATGACGGGCGACCTCGAACGGTCTCAGTTTGTTGGACGCTGGGACCTTGGTGGGTTTTTGCTGAAGGTCTGTGACATCAGTGTGTCTATTTGTCTTCCATGCATGTGTGTTCCTGTGTGTTCCTGTGAACACTGATTTGACACACAGGCCCAGTCAGTCCTGTTCTTGGCTCTCGCAGTGATCTGGCACTTTTCCTTGTCCTGCAGCTCCTGCCATGCATCGCTCTCTCTCCTCCTTCTCTCTCTCTCCTGCTACCTCTCCTCTTCCTTCCATCCTTTTTTCTCTGCCTCCACACGGATTTTGCATTTGTGATTTTTTTTTTTCCTGAGGTTTTCAAGGAATAAAAGAGAAGAATGAGATAGCGAGAACTGACTGCACTTTTATCCGGACCCCTCCTGATGTGTCTCCTCATGTTTGTCTCTCTTTGACATTGTGACAGTAATATGACAAAATTATGTAGCCAAACATAATCTGCCATCCTGAAAGATATTGAGCACATGGGCTGTGAAGAGCCATAGCTACTCACATGCCAGAGTTGCAATCGACAAAAAAAAAAAAAAAAAAAAAAAAACATTTTGTTTCCTTTTGGCAAAACCTT
>JARVGQ010000309.1:26352127-26368429 GCA_031762355.1 Hypsolebias martinsi | reverse complement strand
TATCACAGAATAACAATACTCCAAACAGCAGCACGAACATGAGTCTGTATGAGCAGATGACACAGCAACATGAATAGTCCAACGAAGTCCAATTTATAACCATCAGATAAATGTTAAAGATGTATTTGTTCACTTATGCTTATCTGTGTCCAAGTTACCAATCTAACACATGTAACAGTAAATCATAAATATTGGTTTTATTCTTGGTTATGTTGAACACCGGTGAACTTTTCTTTATGTCCATTTTACTTTAAACACAAAGGCAAAATGTTTGACAAAAACATTTTGTTTCTTGGTGATTTATATTTTTTAGAAAAGAGAAATTTGAATTGGCTAAAATTTGAATTGGAATGTCAAAGCCTAATGCAGTCTAAGTCAGTTTGGAACACCAATATTAATGCGTCTTTAAATTTGAATTTGTCAAAAACCTCTGACAAATCAGCTTCCTCCAGAGGTAAATTGGTATAAATGATACTTTATTGTGTTTTGTATTTGGTTAAAATAGTGGTTAGATCTGAATACAAATTGTAACTATTTATGAAGACATTTTGTTCACTGTCTTATATTAAGTTTGCTACTAAAAAGAGTAAGAGCTGGCACAGTTAATTCTGCTGTCAGACATATTGGCTTTGTATTTCTGTTAGGCCTGTCACGATAACAAATTTTGCTGGTTGATTGTCTCAGAAATTATTGCGATAAACTATAATATGTTTGAAATTTAACAATAATTACGGTAATTGTCATATTTTAGAAGAAATTATTTGTTTGGAGTGTAGTACCTTTTGTAACCACGTGATGGCAGTATAAGACTGTTCGAACCAAAAGATTGATAATAGAGCAGCGCGTTTCTTTAAGAAGAATGAGAGGGAGGGCCCATGACTTTTTACACAAACGCATAAGTTTCTACCGTGAATTTTGGAGCTTCAACAAGACGGAGGTTTATTCCCGAGGTCGGCCTGTTAGCTTAGCTCGTAGCTTAGCTTCTCAGCTTAGCTGCTTTTAACAATCCAGAAACGTAATTTTGGATGGTTAAAACAGATTTTAAAGAGAGGGGGGGGGGGGGTCAGTGAAGAGCACTGGAGTTGAGCCTTGTCTTCAGTAGAAAGAGAGCGACACGAAGAAACGATAACGCCAGTAAATGAAAATGTGGTCGATAATTTTCATTATGCGATTGATTTATTGTTGATCGCGACGGGCCCAATTTCTGTTCAGTTCTTTCAACTAGTTTGTATTTTTCTTGCCAAGCAGTGTCTTTAATGTAACGGTAGTAAGTCTTTTGTGTTCTCTTTTTATTCTGTGAATTGAGTTGTTAAATAAGACAAGAAGTATAACACAAGTTAAGAACAGCTCCTTCCAGAAACACATGAGTAATATGGTAGACATAGAGATGCAATAAACCAACTTGAAACTGAGGGATGGATAGATCTACAGACAAATCTAGACTTTAATGAGTGTTTTTAATCATAATTTTTTTTGGTCTGTTACTGTGACACAAGGACCTTTTCATTATTTCACAGCTGTGAAAAAAACAACATATTAGTATGTAAGTATGAGCCTAAGCGTGTAACTCAGGAGTCACCTGAAAGACCAAGAAAGAGCAGTGAAGGTGAAAGAAAACCCTCACAAGAGAGATATACACAACTGTGTAGGGTTGATGTGAAGAAATTCCAAGATTGCAACCTGTGAGAATCGTATACGGTACCTGGCAAAACATTGCCACAGTCCAACCGGGAAGGATTCCGGACAAGAGTTCTTACCGATTGTGGACCAACTGGCAGTTTTTAGAGTCAAAACTTGTGGCCCACTCAGCTGTGCTGGTGAAGGGAAGACCAAACAATCTCCTGAACGCTGGAATAGGTTTTTTACTGTGATGGGCATGGCCTCAGGACAGCAGTGGACGATGTAGCTGAATAAAACTGTTTACCTGTCACTGTATTACATCATCAGTCAAAGGAACCCCTTTAGGAGTTGTGATCAGTGGAACAAAAAAGGAGATGGCCTAAGGGAAATTTTCCAGGGCGAAGCGATCCTGGGTCAGTTGTAAATGCCCCTGCAGGGACCCAAAAAGAACCCTATGGAAGTACATGTGGAACATTTTATCTCGGCGAAAGTGTTGCAACACAGCATCAGAGTTTAGTTCATAGTTCAAATAGATCTGGCAACCAAAACAAAGCCTTTCAGATCTACGTGGCTTTAGTGAGATCCTCCTGAAACTAGATGATATTGCACTCATGCTGCGTGCATCCCATACGGAGATGTCACAGAGGCAGCCTTTCACCTGATGGTGTCTTCAGCCAAGGTCTCACTTCAAGACAACAAGCTATGTCTGGATATGAAAACATGAAGTTCTCCCAACATGCTGGATGGAGAGATTCAACCCAACAAGAGCCGACAGGTGCAAGCTGGACCTGTGATGAGAGATCCTCCTAAAATAAGAAGATATCACACCCGTGGGGCGTACACCTCGTACGAAGGAGATGTCAACAGAGGTGACCCTGCTCATGATGATGTCATCAGGCAATGTTAAGCCCCAAGCCAATGTCTTTCGCTCTCAAGGAAGACCGTCTCTTTCACCCGCTCCTCCCTCCTTCCTGCTTTTTTGCTCTCTTGGCCTGTGAACCTCCTCACAGCCTCTCTTTACACATCTTCCAAATCAAAATTTATTATAGATCTGGTCAGCTGGTCTCTCAACACAATTGATAAAAACAATTTCTACCATAAGACGAGGTCCAGGAGAACCCTCATGCGAGAACGTAGAAGACACAATTGGATTTACGATGACAGGGTTTCTGCTTTTTGGAATCAGCAGATACTGGGTTATCGGCTCTACACATTTTGGTTTAATCTCCCATCAACAAAGTTTTGATCCCCAGTTTTTTTTTTTTTCAAACCCTTTCAGAAATATGTAGCGGCCCAATCCAGCCAACCCCTTCAACAGCCAGTTGCGTGGGGCAAAGCTGGATATGAATTCTACCCATCCCTCCCATTCCCTCTGGACCAGGGACATTATGTCTTCTACGCATAATGAGAAAACCCGTCTCTCTTTCAGGGGCCTGGAAGGTTGCTTTGCTTGGACATATTTGTTGGGAGATAGACATTTTGATAGAACTGCTGTGTTATAAAGTTTGGTATACTGTATAATAAAGAGATTTGAAATACAAAAGTAGAGATGCACGATATTATCTGCATGGTATCGATATCGGCAGATAATGGCGATAAAGTTAAATATTGGACATGGCCATTCCATTGAAATAACTCACCAATATAAAAGGCACTGTTTATACAAATATATTGGCGCTGCAGACAAGGATGTCTGCAGTGCCAGCACGACATTATGGCGTCAAATGCACCATTGAGTTTAGATTTGTGAATATTTACAAATTGGCACTGTTCGGGTGTTGTCATTGTATTAGAGTAAACGTCATGAATAAATATGACATTAAACATAATCCAAGTTGAAGTGTTACAGTATCCCTGTACAAAAGTAATAAAGCCTGTCTAAAAGTACCTTTTATCACCAACTTTGATTTCTGGGGCTCAAGTTAGTTATGGAAACCATTTTAGTCTCATAGTGTGTATTAAAGTGGACTTTTCTCAACCTGAGCTCATTTCAACATTTCTATCTCTGTTGACAGCTTTATTCAATTCAGCCACGGCTTCTGTTAATAACCAACCTGCCAAAGTATCATGACGGCTGCTACACCGAGGAGGAGCTTGCCGAGCTGCTTGGAAATTTTAGATTTTTTTATGATGACAAAACCATTTACATTATCCCTCAGGCATGCATGGTAGGTCTTAAATCTTTTTGTGTTGATGTATAAATGGATTATTCTAAAGACTCTAGAATATTGATGGATATCTGACCTGAACCTGGAAGTTGAAGCCAGGATGGGACCTGTTGACTGGTTCCAGTACAGTTTATGTCCTGCCTCCTCCATGTTAACCAACAGAGCATTGATCTTGGTAAAAAAAAAAATCTTTCCACAGGTCCTGATTAGCTCCGGACCCCAAGGTTTAGAGAACCCTACATTATTATTATGGCTTTCTGCAAATTAATGGTTTATGGTGTTTAAACCTACTTTATTATCAAATACTTAATGGTTCCTGGTAGTTTTTTTTTATTTACTAAAGATTTGTTTCACAGTTTTAAAGTTAACTGTACTAGTATCCAACAAAGTTGAGTCCGGTCCTCTGGACGGTTTCTTTCGTCTTCGTCAGTCCGAGTAGCCACAACAAACTCGGTTTTTATAAAAAGCACCTTCACATAGTTGGCCAACCAGTTTGATGGTGCTCAGGTGCTTGTGTTGTCCACCCTCTCCCCCAATGCCTGCCCCAACTAGTCTGATGCAATCTATTCTGAGATCTAGTTTGAGAAGGTGCTATTTATAAGACTGAGTTTATTGTGGCTCCTCGGTCTGATGAAGTCTTTTGGATAAAAGACGAAACGTTTCAACAAACAGAAACCGTGCGGAGAACCTGACTGAACTTTGTTGGATTTTTCTGCCTGGATTGTTGAGCATGGAACAGGATAACCATACTAGTAGTTTTATTCTCTGATTCTGATCCCAAGATATTTAAATGTTCCTTTTCTTTTGGAACTTTTCTGCATTTTCCACCTTCATCTCGAGGTCCATGCAGCAAAAAACATTTACGGATGTGACAACTATTAGACAAATTAAAAACTTTCATGAAGTTGGGCACAGAGCTGCAGTAGATGGGTGGTCAGTGCCATGGTCTTAGAATCCTGAGGGTACAAGGTCGAGCCCAATTTTTTAAAACTAAAACCCACCAAAGTTGCATGTTTGGATACGCTCAAGAGATTAAGATACAGCGTTCATACATACAGACCATATTTTGGAGTTTAGATAGAGAACCCAATCTGATCCACTTGTGGTTTGTGCAGCAATGGCTAATTAAAACTAGAGCAACTGCAAAAATGCAGTGTGAATGCTTCTTACTGAAGAAGTTGCAAAAAAAACTGCTGAAATTAGCTAAAAAATATTCTGAATTGTAGCTGAAAAGGAAGAGCAAGCCTAAATTAGCTGAAGAAAGCAGAAAGAACACATTTAATTTCCTGCTGGGATTAATAAAGTATTTTTGAATTTGCTGAATTTGGTTTAAAGAAGCAGAAATTAACACAAAAATGAGGAAATTAGCTAAAAAAATGTTGAAATGACAAAAAAAACATTAGCTGAAAAGTAGCTGAAAGGCTAAAAGAAGCTTAAACTACCATAAGGAACTGGAAAAAGCTGAAATGAGCTAAATAAAAAAAAAGTGGAATTAGCTGAAAAAGCTAAAATTAGCATCAAGAGAAAAAGTTGAAACTAGGATAAAAACGCTGAAAAAATTGGATATCTAAAAAAAGCTGAAATTACCTTAAAAACAGCTCAATATGAGCTTAAAAAGGCAGAAAGATGCTGAAATTACCAGAAGGAAGTGGAGAACACATATTTTAGCTGAATTAGGCTGAAAAAAGTTTAAATGGATGCAAAAAATATGGAATTAGTCCAAAAAAAGTTTAAATTAGCCTAAAAACAGCTATATAGTAGCTGAAATAGCATAAAAAGCTGAAACGGGCATAACAAGCTGAAACGAGCAGAAAGAAAGTAGGAGAAGCACCAAAATGTTGTAGTTAACAGACAGATCCTAAAAGTAGCACAAAACAGCTGAAATTAGCTGAAAATAGTTGAAAAATACATTTATATTGTCACAAAGAAGCTGAAATCAGAACAAAATGTGAAAGTAGCAGTAAAATGTTATAAACAGAGCTAAAGGTTTGAAGGATGAAAAGAAACTCAGTTCATTTTCTATGAGAAGAAAAATGTCAGAAAATACAAAATATTTCAAAAATGCTAAAGTTGCACCAAAACCAGAAGTCATAGCAGGATTGTCCTGAACGAGCTGAACGATTCATGATTTGTTGAAACGGTTTTAAAACTGTGGAACGAGGAAGATGCTGAAAAACGAATGGAAGAAAAACGGATCGCAGTCGAGTGAATGCTTCATGAACGTTCACACAATAAACATTAAGCTCTGCTTCATGTTACGAGAGAACTTAAAACTTTTGCACACACAGTTTTGTAATTTGTTGGAGTTCGACCTCTTTAACCGGCTCAGCAACAGGCGAAACTTCAAGGTGCACATTGTTCCTCCATCCTCTGGTTTAATTAATACAAAATGGCTGCTTTGAAAAATCAGCTGCTGCTGGCTTCAGCTTTCATCAACAGTTTAAGCTGTCTGTGGATTAAACCGATTGTTGCCGTACTAAATGTGTGTTTATTTATTTATTTTTAAAATTTTCAGGCTTTTGTCCTCATGCCGCCGAGCTGTAGGAGCATATGGCAAATATTGGACACTTCTAGAAGGGGACTCTTGACCTTCAAAGGACACAAACTCTGCGTGGACATCGTCAGACATGGAATTACTATGTCAACAGTAAGCAACTTTATAAAACTAATGTTTTATGTTAAAATACAATTTGTGTGAATGTTTATGAAGCATTCACACCATTGAGAACTATTTTTCTTCTGTACGTTTTTCGGCGTCTCCTTCCATGACTTTCGGTTTTGGTGCAACTTAAGGTTTTTGAGATATTTAGCCTTTTCCACCATTTTCTTCCCCACTGAAAATGAATTGAGCTCATTTTACATCCTTTATAACTTTTGATCTGTTTACAACCTTTTACTGCTAATTTCACATTTAGATCCAGTTAAGCTTCTTTCAGCTCCCTTGTGCAAAATAAAAAATAAAAATTCAGCTACTTTCAGCTAATTTCAGCTGTTATTTCTGCAGTTTTGTTGCGTTCCTTTTGCTGCTAGTTCCATCTTTTTATGTTCCTTTCAGCTTATTTCTGCTAAATTCAACTATTCTGCTATTTCAGCTTCTACTTAGCTGTTTTTATGCTAATTTCAGCTTTTTCAGCTATTTCTACATTTTTTGCAATCATTTCAACTTTTATCAGCCTAATTCAGCAAAATCATGCTCTACTCACTTCCTTCTGGTAATTTGAGCTTCTGTCTGCTTGCTTTAGCTACGATTTAGCCGTTTCTGGCAAATTTCAGGTTTTCTCAGACAATTTAAACTTTATTGTGCTAATTTCTGCCTCTTTGAGCCTTACTGGACGCAGTTGTGCTCACTCCACTTCCTTTTGGAAATTTAAGCTGCTTTCTACATTCTTTTAGCTGCTATTCAGCTGTTTTTGGGAAATTTCAGCTTTTTTAAAGAAAATTTCTACTTCTGCTTTCTTCTGCTAACTTTGGCTTGTTCTTCCTTTTCAGCTACATTTCAGCATGTTTTTAGCTCATTTCAGCTGTTTTTCAGCAATAAGCATTCACACTGCATTTTTGCAGGAAATGTAAATTCTCTAGTTCGTGTTTGTGTCGTGAATATCATGGACTGAGCGTCCAGGCCAGCGCTATGAATAAGAATCTGTTCTTTGTGTTTATGCCTGGTTAAGTAAAGGTGAAATAAATAAATAAAATCAAAAGTCAACGGCTGATAATGAAGCTTTAAAGATGGTGCAGATACCATCTGTTGTACAACATTAGAGCAACAAATCTTTGGTTTCTAAGTGACGGGAACAAAACAGACACTAAATCTGAAAATGTCATTGTTTCCTCTTTATTTCTGTTTCAGTTTGAATTTTATGAATCCATAATGGAAGTGGCTGAATATGTAAGTAAACACACACATTTTGTCATAAAATTACCGTAAGTCTCGGGTTTTAGAACGCACCTGTCTCTAAGCTGCACTTATTAAATATAAGATAAATCATAATTTTGTACATAAATAAGACATTGCGGTTAATTTGCTGCAGGCATCCACTGTTAATCATCAGAATCTGCCCCCTAACTGCTCCGGCATAATGTGCAGCTTTCTTGTAGTACAAGAATCAGCCAGCAGGTGGAGTTTCACAGAATAGAACTTGCTTTCAACACAGACTCAGTCTGCAAGATCCTTACGAGTTTACATGAAGCTTCGCTGTCTGACTCATGGTTACAACCATTATATACAGTGGCCCTAAGGAGTACTGTATTTAACAACATTTGAAAAAAAAACGCAATTACATTAAGCCAAACAGGAAGTTTTATTTTATTTTTTAAACTTTATTAACAGCATAAACCCGAACAACAGAACAATATACAGTACACACACACAACGGAGATACATTTAAAAGGATAGCCTTCTAACTGCATCTCCGTTGTGTGTGTACTGTACATGTGCAGTATATTGTTCTGTTGTTCGGGTTTATGCTGTTAATAAAGTTTAAAAAATAAAATAAAATTTCCTGTTTGGCTTAATGTACCGTATTTTCCAGCCTATAAGTCGCAGTTTTTTTCCTAATTTGCATGCCCTGCGACTTACAGGGCGAAGCGACATATTTATGGATTTTTTTCCCATATTTTTAGACCTTTTTTTGGCTGAGATATGACCTTTTTCATTCATTCTGATGAAAAAAATGGAGCAGTACCACTTTTGGCCGCTAGGGTCCACCGACCATTCCCAGCTCATGTGTCCGACAGAAGCCTCCTCTGCTCGGACTCACTGTCGCAGCACGGCCTCCTGCTCTCTGGAGCTCTGAACTAAGGTACTGTTATGTTACCTCAGTGTTCGACTGTTAGCAAAATATCTCAATAACCACAGGGCAGATTTTGATGAAACTTACAGAAAGTAATCACTGGATGGACATTTACAACTGATTAGCGTCAGGAGACGTTTGAGCTAAAATTCGATTTATTTATAATTTATTTTCGCTGCGCGCGCGACCGTTTGGAACACCGTCAAAGCGAAACAATTTAAATTCAGCTGATTTGACCATTATGTGCATTTATTAAAGAAAAGTTCAGCTCAGACACACCTCTACTTTAATTTTCAGCAAACTAATATTTTTCTAGGTGTTTATCTTGTTAAATTTTAAAGACGTGCAGGGTTTCTGACCGCTGCGCGCGCACGTTATGTTTCATCAGACGTAGCGAAACAACTTTTTAAATCCAGCTGATTTGACCATTATGTGCATTTAATAAGGAAAAGTTCAGCTCAGACACACCTTTGCTATACTTTTTAGCAAACAAACATTTTTTTAAGTGTTAATCTTGTTAAAGTCCTTCCGTGCACGGCCGTGGCTGCCACAATCCTTTTTTGGCACGACACCGCCCACATTTCCGGGTTGTCAGCGGTGATGCATAACATACGCGACGCGTCAGCGGTGACGCACAATAGGTGCGACTTATACGGCGGTGCGACACATTTATGGATTTTTCCAACTTATTGGACATAATTGGACATATGTGACTTATAGGGCGGAGCGACTTATCGAGTGGAAAATACAGTACACATAGGTACACCAAAATTAGCATTTAGAAATGCAGTTATAAAAATCTCATCCACACAAGTTATATTTTAGTGAGTAAAAACTGAAGTGTAAACGCAGCAGAAAAGGTGTTTTATCAAATGTTTTAGTTTGTGTGGAAAAGGAATTTTTCTCAGCCCAGGTTGAGAGGTAGAGCCTAAACGATGAAAAGGAGAACACAGACTTATATTTAAAATTAATTGAAACATTCCAGTTTGGCTCTATGAGCTTCAAACAGACGCAGTATGAAAGGTAAAGCTGCTAACATGTTCCTCACATGCAGTTGACATTAAACACTTTTGTAATCTTGCTGAAACACAGAAAGTTATTGACTCGCAGGAAAGCCCTCTTTGGATCTTGCAGACGCCGTTTTGTGTTTTGCCTTGATTTCTTTGCAAAAAATCAAAGACTTTTAGACAAACTAATGCTGCACAAATGAGCTTTAAAGCTAATCCTCACCATGTTGATGATCTCAGGGTATGCAGCCTCCACCAGTACCCCTCTGTTAGTGGAAACGTAGTCCACCAGCTCGTTAAGGGTCGCCCTCTTCACCTCCTTGCTCTTCAGGTCCGCCACTGAGTCGATAAAGTCAAAGACTGTGCAGCACTGTTGGAGTTTTTGGGCGAATAGCTCCTGCTGCTCTGTGGTGGGGGCATCTGGAAAAAATAAAAACAAAAAAGAACAGTCATTCACTACGAGGTTTATTGCACTACAGAAAAAGGTGACAAATAGGAGAAAAATGTCTTTGTGTTGAGTTTTGTTGTTGGTATTTAACCAATTATGATTAAAAACGTATAATAAAACACCAAAACAACCTATAATTATGCAACTTATTGCACAATAATGCTCAACTAAGAGGCACGCCACACAAAAGTATTCTCAGGTCTGATTATAAAACCTTTCATGAATCGGTGAGAGCGTTCAGGGTTATCAGTCTCGTCAAACTTAACCTGAGCTTACATACAAACAGCGTATAGCAGCCATGCAGAAATATATTGACACACTGCACAATGATGCTGGATCCAGTGCTACAAACGTACTGCTCATCTGTGAACACAGGTGGTTTGATTTGCAACGGCTCAAAAACCAGATTGTCTAGTTCTGGGGTTACAATAAAACACAAATATTATTTTTACCACAGCTATTGGCACTAAAGATGAAAAATATTCATTGTGACCAAAATTAACTTTATTTACCATGAAATAAACATTTTCAGTTCAATTCAGTTTATTTATACTGTATAAAGAGCCAAGTCAAAACAGAAGTCATCCCAGGGCACTGAACAGAAACATTCATATATAAAATAATAATTTAACATTATTTATTTGGGGAGCAGACTGCTTTGAATTTAACTCCATTGCAGAACTCTCATGTTGAGCAAGCATGAAGGTGACAGTGGAAAGGAAAAACTCCCTCGTGAGGAAGAAACCTTTAGCAGAACCAGGCTCAGGACAAGTGGTCATCTGCTTCAACTGGGTTTGAGAGGAACAGGAAGGAGGAACAGATACATAATGGCAGGTCAAGCATCACATGTTAAGATAGAAGTGTAAAACTATTCAATTTTAACAATTCATTTAAGGAAATGAAGTTGATTTGTCCTCTAGTAGTCTAAGCATATAGCAGTATAACAAGCCAACCCTAATTATGGGATTTATCAAAAAGGAAAGTCCTAATCCCAGTCTCAAAACTGGACAATGTGTCAGTCTTATGGACAGAAACTGGAAGTTGGTTCCACAAGAGAGGAGCCTGATAACTGAAAGATCTTCCTCCCATTCTGCTTGTGGAAACTGTAGGGACTGTGAGTAAACCTGCAGTCTGAGAGCGAAGTGTTCTGTTCTGTTCTGAAAAACTATGCACAAGTCAGTGTGTCTCTCATGTCCCAAGCCCCAGTAAATGGTGAAGGTTGTGTCAGGAAAGGCAGATGGTGTAAAATACTTTTGAAAAAAAAAAAAAAAGAACACATGCAAGTTTGCCTGAACGATGTCATTCTAGATCAGCTGAGGCTGGGGTTATAACAACAACAACAACAAGACAAGTTGTTGACAAATGGGATGCCAGCGGAAATTGTTGTTACTGTTAGTCTTGGACTAACGGTGCACCCCGGTCTAGGATATGTGGCAGTAAAGTTTTGACTCAATTATTCAGTGGCATTTTTGAGAGTGAGACTATGTCTGAAGAAAGCAGAAGTGTACTAGTGCCAATTTTTAAGAACAAGGGTGATGTACAGAGTTGTAGCAACTACACCACTAACAGCCACACAGTGAAGATCTGGGAGAGAGTTGTAGAATCAAGACTTAGACAAGTGATGACTGTGGCCAGCAGTATGGCTTCATGCCAAGAAAGATCACCACCGATGATGCCATCTTTACTTTGAGGATGCTGATGAAGAAGTGCAGAAAGTGTAAGAAAGAACTTTGTGTCTTTGTGGATTTAGAAAAAAAATGGCAGGGTTCAAGGAAGGAGCTATGGTGTTGGACATGAAAATCTGGAGCAGCAGAGAAGTACAGCTGTACTGTATGTCGGACTGGTACATGACATGTATGAGGACAGCAGGACAGTGACAAGATGTCTTCTAGGAGTGACAAATAGCTTCAAAGTGGAGGTGGGATTGCATCAAGGATCAGCTCTGAGCTCCTTCTTGCTTGCTCTGGTGACAGACCGACTAACCGATGTGGTCAAGCAGGAATCATTGTGGACAACGATGTTTGTAGATTACATTAAGGTCTGTGTTGCAGGAAATTGTATTCCCCGTGTGAACAGGGAACAGGTGGAAGAATACTTGGGACAGCTGTGGCTATGTGGTTAGAGCAGTCGTCGTCCAATGGGAGAGTTGGGGGTTCAATTCCACCAGCAGGCACATGTTGAAATGTCTCTGGGCAAGACACTGACACAAGACACATTACCTCTGATATGTGGCCCATCGGTGCATGAATGTGATCTAAAGCACTGATTAGTTTCTATTGAGTGATTTGTTTGATTAACTTTGTAGAAACCTAGTAGAGTGACGTATGAATGTGTGTGTGAAGGTAAATATGGGCACAGATTGTGTTGTAAAATGCCTTGAGTATCTTGATTAGACAGAAAGGTGCTAGAAAAGTCTATATTCCACTTTTCCATAACTTTGAGATGTAGCAGTATGCACTTGAAAGAAGAGAAATGAAACTCGGTCACAGCAAGACAGGGTATGTGTGTGTGTGAATGAGAGGGAGGCAGGTAGAAATGTGAGGCCACAAGGATCAGTGGTTACAAGGTGCAGGACTTCAAATACTGTACTTTGTCGACAGTCCAGGTAAATAAGGAGTGCGATAAAGAGGTGAAAAATAAAGATCAGGCAGGATGGAGAATATGTAGAAACATTTTGGAAGTTGTGACAAAAAGGTGGCAGTAAAGGTCAAAATAAAGATGTACAAGAGAGTGGTGAGACCAGCTATATTGTATGGGCTGAAGACAGTGGCATTGACAAAACAGTGTTAGACAGAACAATAATAGAATAGAATAGAATAGAATAGAATAGAATAGAATAGAATAGAATAGAATAGAATAGAATAGAAACAGCCTTGTCCCATGGATGGGAAATTCAAGTGTAACAGCAGCAACAGATAAAAATGGTTCACACAGAAGTACCTAAAATGTTAAAAACATTGTATTAAAAAGTAAGATAAACAATACCAATAATAATGAGTAATTTATTTATTACATGTTCCCAAGGTAAAGCTAACCCCATGCAAATAGGGCTTAAGACAGCATTTAATACATATTCGAAATTACAGAATAATACTGAAATGATGGGAAAAAGCATAAAAGTTTGCAAAATCATAGGTCCATCCATTATATTTTACCTGCTTCTTCCTTTCCAGGTTGCAGGAGTTGCTCATATCCAGCAGTAACTGTGTATTGGGGAGGGGGGACTCCCTGGACAGGTCACGTCTATCATAAGGCAGTCCATCTGATCATAAAGGTGTGAATTCAAGCTAACAAAACATTGTTTCAAGGTTCCACTTTATGTTTTGGTTCCTTTTCAATTAGCTCAGTTACACACCATCATTTTAATCATGTTTTATACAACAAATGGATGACTGTCTGGGTAAATGATTAACTAAATGATTAACTTAATAAAGCCAATAATCCATTACAAGATTGAACAATTTGAATCAAAATATTCAGTGAAAATCCCAATTAAATATTTGACTGATAACCCTTAACTTAATCTAATTCATGTAGCAATTTTCATAGTGCCTCAACCAGAAGATGGTAGATTGACAATTCTTGGTTGGACTGAGCACCTGTAGCAAATGTGGAAGTTTAAGTATGTGGGGGTGTTTATGAGATAATTAAGTTTATGAAAGTGGAGCATAAGAGGAGATTGATATGTAGATCAGGACAGTGTCTGTAGTGATGTCGGGACTGTACCAATCTGTTATGTTAAGAAAGAGTTGAACCAAAAGATAAAACACTTCATTTACCATTGAACTATATTAAAGCTCTATCTGTCATGGATCAGGAATGAAAAACAAAGACTGCAAATAAAAGTGTTTCAAATTAACTTTCTCAGTTGCTGAAATCACTTTTAGCAATAGGAGCTTAACTTTTCTGGAGGAGCAGAGAGTAAGTTGCTGCTCCTCTGCAATGAATGGAGTGGTTTGATCAAGTCTTGTTGCAAGGAAAGAGTTTCAAACAAGTCCCATTGGACGATGACCTCAGGGTCCACTGAAGAGCTTCTACCTAACTGGCCTATGATTTGGAATGTGTCCAGGTGAGCTGGAGTAGATATCAAAGCAGAAGGTCTGGGGCTCTCTGTTTAACTTGACACCTCTGCAACTCAGTCTTAGATTATGTATTCATCTGGGGAAAACAGTCTCTGATTGTTTTTTTTTTGTTTGTTTGTTTGTTTGTTTGTTTTTTGAGTGATGTGTCTGATTGCCCTATAAAATTATGTTTCTATAGGGTGATTATGTTACAGTTTGTTTCAATTATCTTTAAGGTTTAAAAATATGGGTTAGTGGGCAGAAAATAAGTGAATTTCTATGAGTGTCCGAAGCATCACAAAGGATGTTTCCGAACTGTGTTTGTGAGGTGTTTAAATGGATTTTCAACCAAGTAGCAACTCTCAGTTTACTGATTTGTCCACTTTCCAGCCTCACCTATAGTATAAAAGCATGGATGATGTTAGAAAGAACAAGATCAGATACAAGTTTCTGACATGGGCTCCCTCTGTCGTGTAGCCAGGTTCAGTCTTAGGGATAAGATGAGGAGCTTCCTCATCTAACGGGAGCTTATGGTAGAGCTGCTGTTTCTTCACATCAAAATAAGTCAGCTGAGGTGGTTTATGGAGGGTTTTTCAGTGTGTCCCACTGGAAGAAGACCTCAAGAAAGACCCAGAACTCTCTGGGGACATTATACATCCTTTTTAGCCTGGGACTGTGTTGGGACCTCCCAGGAGGAGCTGGAGAGTGTCACTGGGGAGAGGGATGTCTACAACACGTTGCCTCTACAACCCATTTATGAGCAAGCTGAGATTAAAAAGACAGTTTCCATTTTTTTACGATGCTTATGCAGCTTTGTGTCAAAGTTTTGTAGATGTGTTTATATACAAAGTAGGTAAATGCAGTTTAGTATAAGATTGTTGGACTTTGCTTTGTAGCAAACTGAGCAGATAGAAGTTATTTCTAGTCCTTTCAATGTTGTTTGAGTCTTGATGATGTGTTTTCTATAAAAATGCAGTAATTAGGATAAGATAATTTCTGGAAGCAAGTGTGGCATGTTGAAATGAGAGAAGTTGGAGGATATGCTTGTGACTGAGTTAAGTCACATTTATATACATTTTCTTGTTATTTTTTGTCTCCCTTTCATTTTTCATATTTCCTCAACGTCCTCTTTTCTAAGCTGCCTCCTTACTTTGTTCTTTTTACCACATCTGCTTCCTCTTTTCTGTTCCCAACACATATTGTCCCCATTTGTTTTCCAGGCTCATAATTAGCTATAGGATCACCCATTGTGTAATTATGTATAGCAGTTTGATATGTAATTAAAATTGTATCAGTATCCAGTGTAATTTGTGCTGTGTGATTACCTATTAGGAGTGCAAACAGTTGAGCCTAAAAGCCCATGACCGCCCCTCTCATAGAAGTCACTGAGCCTTTCAGTCACTATTTATACAAGCAGGTGCTACGCCTGATACATGTGATAGAATGGAAAAAAGCTGTTATCAGACCAAAACATGATCAACAAGATATAGTTCTAAATGTTTAAGTCTATGTGGTGTCACAGAAATAGTTTGTCCTGCAGATCCAGTTATTGTTGACTCATCATGCCGAACCAGGAGCTTAACAGGCACATGTGCACTTTGCTTTTCTAAACTGATGTGGAATAACACAATCTGCTCTGCCTAAACACATATGCCAAAACAGGAGAGGGCTTTCAAACTGCTAGCACACTTATACTTAAGTAGGAAAAAAGTGAGAATCTTGACGTAAAATTTCATTTTAAAAGTAGATGCTCAGTCATGCAAATCATTGATCTTTAAGCCAGTGCCAACCCTGGTCCTTGAGGAACCCCATCCTGCATGTTTGAGTTGTTTCTCTGCTCCAACACACCTGATTCAGGGGTTTAATTACTTCCTTAAGTTCAGCAGATGCCTGCCAATCATCTTTCATTCAAACCAGGTGTGTTGGAGCAAAAGAACAACTAAAACAAGCAGAGTGGTGTTCCTCAGGGACCAGGATTGGGAATCACTGCTTTAAGCAATAGTTTAGAGTTTTTGAAATGAGATTTGGTGTCAGGAAGGCAGCTCGTAGTTAAGACCAAAGCTTATTTCTGCTGTTTGAATGTAGCTCAATTTTTTTTAATGTAAATTTATTTATTAATAAACATTTAAATTGGAGCCTATTTTGCATTAAACTAGTATTTACATGAAAACTTGTGGATGCTCGCAAGTGCAGCTAGTAGAAGCTAGC
>JARVGQ010000309.1:26172747-26184069 GCA_031762355.1 Hypsolebias martinsi | reverse complement strand
TTAATGTTTTTAATGTTCTGTTCAATATGCTTTGTTCTGTTGTGCTTCACAGATTTAAATATTAAAACGACTTTATTAATTTTTGCTTTTATAAATATATAAAAACACTTAAACCGAGCAGACAACATTGTATTAAAACCGTTATGCATCTGCACACAACTGTGTGATTTTGCTCACACAGACTGAAAGGAATAATGAAACATTTATGATCACAGCTGTGGACTGAGATGAAGCTAACCTGGTTCTTGTACTTTCTCGCACTCCTTTCACAAGGGCTCCCCCCTCGGGAACTATGCCCAGTCCCTGACCTTTGTAAATACGTGACTAATTTGAAGCATGTGGCGGCAAATTGGAAACACTGAGCTTTTAAAACTGTGGACTTTTCTTTTGCACATGCTAATTCCTCCCAGGAGATCCCATCAGATGAAATGACCCAAAACATGTCAGTGTTAGGGCGATGTTTGAGCCCAGTGGGGTGAAGGGTGGGCGATGGGTGGGGCCGAGGGTTCGAAGGGTGGACAAAGATCGTCTAAAGGCCAGAGAGGATTGAGTTAATAAGGGTGTACTGCTCTTTTAGTTTCTTCCGCTTAATTGATCATGAGTTTAAACACACACACACACACACACACACACACCTCCCATGCACAGGTGGAAACTCTCATTGTTTTACGTCCTGTTTTAGGGCATGATCCATATAAGACAACAGGTGCCTGCAAGGCAGGAGTGCACATGTGCCTCTGTGAATGTCTCTAAAACGATGTGAGCAGAGCAGCCTTCTCAGTTTGGGTGGATGGTCGGCTTCTCAACACTGCAAACAACATCCATCACACTAATTAACTCAAGCGTGCACTAGTCCATCATATTAGTTATTAAACTGTATAGAATAAAACACTGAAATAATATAAGGCTCATCAGTTGTCAAAACAGAGAATAGTTTTGCAATGGAAAAAGTGTATTTTACTGTTATTTTCTGGGACGTTGAGTGCACAATTTTGTTCCAACTCATACACCACATGTGATATGAATGACAATAAAGAACCTTGAACCTTATTGCTATACAGTACTGTAAAAGTATTAAAAAAATTTTTTTTGTTTCCATGAAACTTATACATATATTTTTTTAATAAGATAGAAGGTAAGTTCATCTTATTGAGCATGATCTTTGTTGCCTTGAACCACTTTGACTGTGGCTGCCTGCCTGGGAAGAGTCGACGAGGGACAGGACGGCCTCCAGAAACCATCTTGGCTCCAGCAAACTGGTTGGTCCGCTTAAGGTGTTCACTGCTTGGTGGGGAAACAGTTTGCTGGAACTCCTCTGACTGATGAAGCCCTCCAGATGGAGAGCGAAACGTTTCTATAAAAAAGAAATTGTGTCCATATGACCCGACTGAGAATTATTGGATAAGTTCATCTTCAGTCATTTAATAATATAATATATATTCTGTAATAATAATAATAATAATAATAATAATAATAATAATAATAATAATAATGAATCACATTGAACGTCTTTAATCATAGCCTAACAGGAATGAATAATGTACAAAAAACTAATAAATTTTACTTTATCCTTGAATTAAATTCAGTATGTCAGTATCTTCATTTGATGTCAAAATCTATTTGAAGATAGTCATTTTAAAAAGTTATGTCTTTCTGAACGGATGGATGGATGGATGGATGGATGGATGGATGGATGGATGGATGGATGGATGGATGGATGGATGGATGGATGTCCTTGCAAAACTCAATAACAAAGCGATTACGGTATCTTATACTCAGATTTGAATGATGGTTTATTATAATCAGAAGAAAAAACAAAAGAGAAGCAAGACATTTTTGCTGTTGTTCATTTGTTTATGAGTTTCAAGATCAAAGTCAAAATGCAATGCCTATTCAGGAAATCTGACCAAGATTTTCAGTAACCAAATGGGGGCCTCAAATAATCTTGAGGTGGCACACGCACACCAAAACAGAATTTGACAGATTTTATTACGTTTTCATAACCAGTTTATTAGAAAACACTGCAGTGTGGGAATTAAGTGCCGTAATCACCTTCTGAGAACTACACTGAATCATAAACTTGAAATATAAACACAACACTTTTGTTTTTGTTCCTATTTTTCATGAGCTGAACTCAAAAATCAGTGACTTTTTCTACTGTATGTACACAAAAGGACTTTTTCTCTCAAATATTCATTGCAAATTTGTATAAATCTGTGTTAGTGAGCACTTCTCCTTTTGACCAGATTATGCATCACCTCACAGGTGTGGCAATCAAAATACTGATTAGACAGCAAGATTATTGAACAGGTGTGCTTTAGGATAGCCACAACAAAAGCCCACTCTAAAATGTGCAGTTTTATCACACTGCATGCCACAGATGTGACAAATTTTGAGGAAAACGCTAACTAACTCAGATTTACCCAAATTTGTGAACAATATTTGAGAGAAAAAAGGCCTATTGTGTACATAGAAAAAGTCTGAGATCTTTGAGTTCGGCACATGGTGAATTAGATTAAAAGCAAGTGTTGCATTTATATTTTTTCCTTATATTATTCCCAGAATAAAGCTTGGATAGTTTAAAAAAAAAGTTAATTGTGAGAATAAATGGAGACTTAAAAACCAAACCAATACAGTATTAAAGTCTTACGATGACTATTGCCAGTCACAGCAGATGGACGCTCATCCTGAGCCTGGTTCTGCTGGAGGTTGCTTCCTGTTTAAAGGGAGTTTTTCCTTTCCACTGTTGCCATTGTGCTTGCTCAGGATGGGAGACTGCGACGAAGTGATGATTCAACACATCTGCTGGTTTCCTTCCTTATATAGAGAACTTTACATTATGGCTTTTCTATGTATGTGAATGTTCCCGTAAAGTGTCTTGAGACAACTTTGTTGCGATGTGGCGCTATATAAATAAACTGAATTGAAACTGAATTGCTATTGTATATGTATTTACATTATATAATTTTAGTAAATTTATACTTTTAAGATTTTAGTAATAGGAAAATGTGTATAGCACATGCAGTGCAGCCTTTATCTGGAGTTTATCCCAACTTTCATGCAACTTTTCAACAATACTAGCAAGGTTGCAGTTTGAGTATCGTCATGTAAACTTCTTTTAGAAGCTTTAAATAGTCTGGAAATATTCTGAGCAGTTTGTATGTTTAGGGCTTTATTTTGAAGAACTGAAAAAAACTCTGTAGTCCAGTCTTGAGACTGATGCTGCTGTGGGAGTAATAAAAACTCAAACTTGGGCACTAGCTTCTGAGCGTTTTCACTAAAATGTTTCTGGCATACCAAACCTAAACAAAAATGAAGGGGGATTACATTTTTGTTGTAGTTAGCATAAAATCTGGAAGACCTCTATCCCATCTTGTATTGATGAACAAGCTTTTCTGTAGTAAATTTAGCCTCGGTCCCCTCTGAAGCATGGAGCAGGTGGAGGTGATGGGGGCCTTGGCCTGTACTCATGGAACAGATGGGTAAACACCATGACCAAAGCCGCAGACCTCACAGTCTAGCTATAAGACTCACATTGAAATCCCCTCCTACAAACACACACATATGCCACTGAAAAGGTCTGTTGCAACCTTAAACTGAGCATTAAAATCATGTTATGTCAAAATTTAAAGCTGAAAACAACAGATTTCAATGGCAGACTCTAAAACTGCTTATCAAAACTCTTCAGCACAAAAAAACCCTTAACCATACCTCAGTATTTTGAGACTTCCAACAAGTAATTCAAAACCAGTGTTGGTGGGTACAGCCTTCAAAGCTCTTACTATTAGAAGAATTTAACAACATACACTGAAAAACTGCTGTGGTTCCACCTTTCTGTCAAACTGACTTCAGTAGTACTACAGATGATGCCTATCTGCACTGTTTCTCATTTCAGAAACTTGCTGATCCCTAAATTGCTGGCCCATATACCAGGATGACATCATTGGTTTAGACGTTGCCAACTGTGCTCAATAAAATCCCAGCTCATTTCAGTGTGGGAGTGCCTCTGCTGCACAAAGACGTGTGTGAAAGATGTGAGCGCGACCAAGATCTTTTGTAACTAATTAGTCATGGCTGAAATTCTGAGAGCTGATTGCTTGTCGTCACTTCTCAGCAAACAAAAGGAAATAAAGCTGAATTGATGCCAAAAAAAAAAAAAAAACTCCTCCCTTATGTTATTAATGGATAAAGCTGATCTCAGATATGTTATGTGCTGCATGGGGAATATTTCCAAAGGAATTAAAAGTTTGTTTGCAGGTGCACAAGTAATGGTAAGTTTCTTAAGGCCATTCTTCAACGTCATCCAATAAAGCAAAAAAAAAAAAAAAAAGTAAAGCGACGTGTTTTATTGCTTTTTTATCAAAGCCTTCTAACAAAAGAAATATGATCCCAGAAAAGATTTGTGGTTTTCTTTAGCTTCAAACTCTCCTTTGTGAGTTTTGGATCAGTAGCGGTTCAACAAAACATTTAACTTTAAAAACTGACACAAGCCTTCTTACAAGTTTACGCTTTAAAAGAAAAACAACATATTTTTCATATAATATAGATTTTCTTTCGCTTAGATAGAAAATGTGAGCGTTAGTAAAAGTGCTGGTAAATTTTGTTGTTGATGAAGCGTTAAAATTGCTTAACTTTACGTAATATTTGCTAATGCTTTCCATACACCTACAACATCAGATTGGAGAAGTTGAACAATAGCTGCCAGAAGCCATTGATAGCAATATTAGTTCTTAACAAGTTAACTGTGCGGTTTTATGTCCACAAATAAATTCAATGACTGTTGCCAATTAAAAGTTAGCCTAAAGTCAGGTAAATGAATAAAACTGGAAATGGAGCACAGCATAAACTATTGGTGCGTTCTTCATGTGAATCATGTAGTGCACATTCGTGGATTGTGGCATGGCTTCTGGAAATCTCTGTATGCATTTGTGTATCTTGTTGCATGCATACAAATATAGTTGTGCACTTTTACAATAATGTTCGAGACAATTTTATCTCTACACCATCCATCTTCTATCGCTTATCTGTAGTCTGGTTGCGAAGGCAACAGGTTCAAGAGGGAAACCCAGACATTCCTCTTCCCAGCGACATTTTCCAACTCATTCTGGGAACCCTGATGTGTTCCCAGGCCAGAGAAGATACACCAGCCCTCCAGCGACTTCTGGGTCTGCCCCAGGGCCTCCAACCAGTGAGACAGGAACAGAAAACCTCTAAAGAGAGGCTTACAGGAGGCATCCTAATCAGATGGCTGAACCACCTCAACTGACTCCTGTTGATGCAGAGGAGCAGCGGCTCTACTCTGATACCCCCACCCCAGCATGACAGGACTCCTCATACTGTCTCTAAGGCTGAGTCCGGCCACACTACTAACGAAGCCCATTTTGGTGGCTTGGATCTGGGATCTCATTCTTTCAGCCATGATCCAAACCTCATGGCCATAGATGAGGCTCAGAAAGTAGACAGACCAGTAAATATTTGCCTTTTGACTCAGCTCTCTCTTCACCATGACAGACCGAAGCAATGTCTTCATTACTGAGGATGAGGCCCCAATCTGTCAATCCACCACCTGCTCCGTCCTACCATCACTTGTGAACAAGACGCCCAGATGAACTCCTGCACCTGAGACAAAGAGAACCCCCCCCCCCCGTCTTCCCACCCTGACCCTACAACATGATCATTAAACATGATCATTAAACATCCTGTGATGTTGAGCCCAATCGTCCTACTGATGTTAACTGAAGCAATCCAATTATCCTGGTTACTGGGCGCAACTAGTAGCAATTCCTACTGGATTTCCACTTTGCTACTGGTACACAATTACGTCAGGCCTGATGTCACTCCTAGATCCAAGGTAAATGAAGCGCAGCCTGTAAACTAACATTTAGCTTTGTTTATGAGCGACTGTGGCTGAGTGGTTAGAGCAGTCGTCCACCAATGGGAGAGTTGGTGGATTGATTCCACCAGAAGTCACATGCTGAAGTGTCCCTGGGCAAGACAATGAACCCCTCATTGCCTCCCATGTATGTCCCATCTGTATATGAATGTGATAAAGCTCGGATTATTCTCTGTAGAGATCTAGTAGAGTGCTGTTTGAATGGATAAATGAGGCACAGATTGTGTTTTAAAGAGCTTTGAGTGTCTTGATAAGATAGAAAGGTGATATATAAGTACAAACCATTTCCTATTTTGCCTCAGAACTACTCAGGTACTTGCAGTGTTTCAGTTTAATAAGCTGGAAGCCAAACTGTTTAACTTTTCTTCAGGTTAGTCTTTGTTAGCTATGCTAGTTCATGTTAAAAGTTTAGCATGCAAACATTAAATGTGATTTTTTTTTTTTTTTTTTTTTTTTTTTTTTGCATCTTAAACGGCTTTAAGCTGAACAGTACTGTTTTGCTTCTGAGACATAAATAATCAAGTGTGTGAGCAGAAAGAGTACTGTGGTCACTTTAAAACTTTTGGGGCATAAAGCAGACAACTTGAATTTTGAGGTCCCGATTAGTGAGACCCATAATCTTCAAATATATAATCCTCTTAATTTCAGATGAAAAAGGAGCACTGGAAACTTTAAAATGTTTGGCAAAACCACTGTATGCAACAGTGTTCAAAAATTCTCAAGTTATGGTGTATTATTATTATTATTATTAACTTAAAAGCAGCTTTCAGTGCTTTTTAACTTGATGTTATCAACCTGATTCTAAAAAAAAACGTTTGCTCACTGACCAGATTATCCATCATTGTACCAGCAAATAACCAGATTTATTAGGTATATAATCAAACAGTGCAGTAAAATGTTGTTAGCCTATAAACTAGGTAGGTGATTGCAAAAGTATTACTTTATTAAACACAAACAAAATTCTAATTTTATGAGCTATTGGATTTAGAAATCTTTATTGTGTGAGATTCCCAACTTTTTTTTTTTAACTCTTATTAGCTCTCGGAATGAAATAGCCTACAATGATCTGAATCCCAAAACGTTTCATTTCCACAAACTCGTTTGTTTAGCAGAAACCTGAACCAGGCTGTTAAATCTTATATATAACTGTGCTAACAGCAGACGTTAGAGCCAAAGACGAACTCAGGCAGTGTGTGGCACTCCTCCGTGTGCTACGTTTTTATCTTAATGACAGTTTAGGCCTGGGCTTTGTGGCGTTATAGTAGCAGCAACGTTGTATAATTAAACTGGCTTGCCCCTCAGAGCCCGTCCCCTCTCTGAGCTCTCATCACACCTCCACACTTTTTCTCTGCCTCACATCACACCACCACTCTAAACACCACCTCGCCTCCTTCTTTTGTGTGTGTCATTCTCTCTCTGTGTGTGTGTTTTGCCTTCCTGGCAGTGCACATCTGTCTCTCTCACTCTCCTTGACCCTGCTTTTTGTAAGAACTTGTGCAAGCATGGCAGTTTGTCTGACGGTGGCGGGTGCATGTGTCGAAACTGTGCCTTTTCTTCGAGGAAAAGAATCAGAGCTGTGGGATGAGGGGAGACGTGTGTGCAGGGTAACACGTGCTCACACACATAGCACAAACACACATACGCTGCATGGTGATGTCATCTTAAATGACATCATCCCATGGAGGGGAGCCAAAGGACCTGATGGGTTAGCATCCTCCAGTGAGTTAAAACGAGAGAATAGGAAGACAAAGTGAGCGGCTTGTAAATAAAGAGCAAGAAAAATAGGGATGGACACCTTTAGAGACAACGCTTTGCCTTTTATTTGCTCTGTTTTGTTTGAGCTCAGGCCTTGCACAGCCCCTCTTTTTATAGGAATCCTTCCTTTTATTGCTATTTGCAGGTGTTACAGCATGCATGAGTGCCGCAGAAGTGCAAGAGAATCAATACACAGACGCATAAATTCATAATCTACACAAGCACGTGCGCCACATATGCACAGCAGCATGAAAACATGTGCACACATGGACACTGTCACATAGAGAGGGGTTCGTTATGAGGACACCTGTGTCTCCATGTTTCCATTGTTGTCCACTTGGCTGTGCTGTGCGCCACACTGTGCTCCCAGCATGAAACAAGACACCTGGATGGGCCAGCATCCACCCCCTGGTGCCGATGCTGAGCAGAATCCACTGGGAACACACACACTGATGTGTGCATTTTATTTTATTTTAGGATGAACAGATTATGATTGTGTACAAGTGTTGGCAGTTTGGGGTATTTCTGGTGGAAGGCGTGTGTTAAAGCGTGATGATTCAGTTTTCCTTAGCTCATGCTGTCAGAGGCAAACTGACTCAACAGTAAAAATAGTGAAGCATGTACAGTAGTGTGACAGAGGAGAAACTGGAAGGAGAGATGGGAGGGAGACGAGGGAGGGCTGATCGTGATGCGAGGGTGATTCTGAACTAACAAAACCAGCAAAAATAAAGCATCTATTTTTAATATTCATCTTTGCTTGATTTGTATTGAATAGTTTTAAACGCGTTTTGCAAATTGGCCGGTAAGAAACTGCTGGAAAGAGGAAGAGGAAGTAAAATAATTTAGACAACATACTTCCCTTTTAGGTCGCTTCACTTCTTGGTCTTGATGTCCCTGAGCTCCACGGTGTGTTTTACTGGAATGACTGCTGGCGAGCTTTAGCTTCAGAGGAAAAAAGTGAACACATGTGCTGTCTCATGAGCACAATGGGTTAATTATTCACTGCCACAGAAGCAAATTTACACACGTTTGTTGCATGTGACGTGTGAGAAACACTCGCGCTGAAGTCTTAATGGTGTTTGCATCCACTCCACACATTTAGTATGTCTTTGGTCCTATTTGGTGTAACCAGTCACCATTAGCCCATCTCTCTCTCTTGCTCTCTCTCTCTCTCTGCAGCACTGGTATGGCAATATTGGCACATGCACACTCCTACTCCTTCCCCATCTTAGTCATAGGCCTCGCTCATGAGGCACCAGCTGAATCCCTCCAACAGCCGACAGGTTTGGTCACTTCTGTGCGTTTTCTCTCTTCATTGCTCTTACATTGTTTTGTGCA
This sequence comes from Hypsolebias martinsi, assembly GCA_031762355.1. Lineage (NCBI taxonomy): Eukaryota > Metazoa > Chordata > Actinopteri > Cyprinodontiformes > Rivulidae > Hypsolebias > Hypsolebias martinsi. Next base: position 26,175,083 of record JARVGQ010000309.1, on the reverse strand, counting down.
AATGTGCCCTTTTGGAAAAGTGAGAGGACAAAGCAGGGTCCATCTGAAGGGCTTCATCTGCTTCTTTAAGCTGCTTTGTGAGGTAAGTTTGCATGGATGAAAGTTTTTGTGAATCCTTTTTCAGAGTGGAAAATGTGTCTGGCTTGGGAGAAGCTACCTGCTGACTGTGTTTGACTTATAAAGAAGAATGCTGGAACATGCTCTGCACCTGCAGCCATTATGAATTTGATGGTTTCTATTAGTTTGTGCTGAACAAATCATGTCAATTTTATAACGTATGTATGTGAAGTATTTTATTTATTACTAGAGGTATTTGTTTGTATCAAGTCTCTATCTTTGGGAGAACAAAAAGAAGGCAAAAAGCAGGTGATATTGTTTTGCTTGTGTTTGAGCGTGCATGTGTCCAAAGTGGTCGTACCTCTGTCGACTTTGAGCTTACTGGACAAGAATTTACTCCTCGACACATACTTTGAGCACTACACACTGCATGAGGTATTTTCAAAAAATGTTGTCATTAATTAGTTAACCATGTTTGGCTGTTAGCACTATATATCGAGAACCACTGAACGGATTTTCACAAAATTCTCAGAAAGTAATCACTGGATTACCATCGGATTAATGTTTGGATCGGCCTGACTTGTGTTGAGTTTTATAAACGCAATGATGGCTATAACTCAGAACATTTGACAAATAATGAGCTAAAACTTTATGTGATGGTAGTAATTTCTAACTCACACACAAAGTATTAAAATATAAAAGACTTTTCAGTATTATTGAGATCATGCAAAATTTGTTGAGCGCCATGTATATCTTAGATCCTTAAATACTTTTCTGTTTACACTTTATATTGTTGCTATTGTCGGATGTAACTTGGACCCTGTGTACATAATTTAATTCCACCTCATGTACCACGTGTGTTGAAATGATAATAAACCTACTTGAACTTGAAAATGTTATTAGCTGGTGATATTCACACCAAAGAATGCCAGCCCTTTAACATTACAGTAATTCTGTTTTAGTACAGTATCTTCATGGCTTAATCTAACTTTTTTACCAGTTTTACTGCTAATTCAGGAAATGGGGTGAGATAATGCCTATTTGTAGCACAATGTTTTGTTGAAATGAGAACACCTCTAAACTTCAGCTAAGATTCTTTTACAATTAAATCTCAGGTTTTGTTCTATCTCCGTGCATGTTACTTCTTGCATTTTCACTTTCTTTTGACCTTCTACCCTTTTTCCTTGCATTGATTTGTTCTGCAAAGCAACAAACAACACAGATTTTAGTTAAATCATGTTCGTGTATAGGGTTTCTGCGGCATATTTGAATGTAACGATGATGACAAGTACAACCTTTAGGTTTTATTTAGACGAGTCACCTCGTAAAAGCCTAACTTGAGGGGTTCTGGTGATGCTAAAAGTTTTTTAAAAGGACAAGTAGGTGAAACAGGCCCTAATTATCCTTCGATTTAAGGGAAGGATTTTCTTCTCCAGCTTTTTTTTTTTCCCCCTCCTTAACTTTTCTGCATGTGTTTGTGAAAGAGAGCAGCATTGTTCCAGCTCACCAACCAGTGGTTTCTGTTGACCTACTTCTGCTCTGGACAACAGGGTGCTTCAGAAGAGCCAGCAGGCCTGTCTCACCAACACGCAGCCCTGCACAGAGACATGGTCGCTCAGAAAGACTCATCTGTACTGGTTGCCATCCATAACCTCCCTGCATCATCAGGTTAATTGAGTGCACATCATTGATCTTGGATGTGTCCCCATGCAGCTGACGAGGATACTAGTGACAGTTGTTGACATGCAGGCAGTGCATTTTCACTCCACATGAGAAAAGTGAGAACTCTGCTTTTGTGATGAGTTTCTTGTCATATTCTTTGTGGTCTTTTTTACTTTTTAAGCAAAACCAACCCCACTGAAGTCACAAGTTGACTGAACTTTCAGCTGAATCCAAACATGACTCATTCAAAAACTGAAAAGTGTTATGATCAATCCTTTAAAAGTTTTTTTTTTTTATTATTTTATTAATAAAAACAGCCACGCGTGTTTTTAAATGTCCGGTAAGCTTTTAGGAGAAAATAAAGTTTTCAGAGATTGAAAAGCATGCTGCATGGATGCTGATCTGCAAGTGCGCAGGTGTGCACGCACCCAACACATAGAAGAGGAGCTCATACTTGTTGTTTGAACTCATATTGATTCCTCCCACGCGCTGTGACCTTTCACTTGCACCTCATATTCTAAATATCTGAAGCAGAGTGAAACAAAAAAAGGTGCAATGCGTTCTTTTGGCGATGCGCACGGCCATATTCTCTCTTCTTCTGGGGGGGGGGGGGGGGG
>JARVGQ010000309.1:26119825-26130396 GCA_031762355.1 Hypsolebias martinsi | reverse complement strand
AAAAAGCATGAACTGACATCACTTCACAGAATGAAATTCTAGTTTACTCAGGACTATTTCGGATAAAAATAGCATCCAAACACAAACATCGTCGTCAACGTGCACCGCAGCATGGCGACAATGATGAGAGCTCCACTTTGACACACTTTTTTTCTGTTCATTGTTGCTTTTGTTTTGACTTTACGCCTGCACTGCACGCTACAGGCATGACTGCGACACAGTTTTGGAGTTGCGATTGTCAGTAAGTGGGGACTTTGGGATGAATTTTGGGGACTCCATGACAGACATTTTTCCCTGGCTCCTTTTTTTTTTTTTTAAACCTGAGCGCTGTAAGAGGAAAACACTGAGAGGGAAGCGAGACGGATTTTTCTGCACCCACCCGAGATGCAACAAACCCCCTCTGCCCTCGGTCCTGCTTTCGGGTGTTCAGTCTTTGAGGAATAGACTGGATGACCAGTGTGCACAGATTTATTACAAGTGAGACATGAGGAGCTGTTGTGTCTTTGCCTTTATGGAAACATGGCTGGAGCCGTCCATCCTGTACTGTGACTTCGGACGACTTCTTTGTCCACCAGGTTGACAGAACTGTGATGACAGAACCTAATATGTTTGTTGCTGCTGCACGATGTGGCTGTATCGTGTGTGTCGCTTTGTTTTGTACTTCTGATTCATACTTTGATATTATTTTTGGGAGAGTCAAGATGGTTCTTCTTGTCCTGAGCATTTCATTGCATTGTTGACCTTGTGTCGACCTGCATATGACAAATAAAGAGACAAACAAAATGATGACTTTTAGATGATTATATGTAGTACGGTAAGCGTTATGTCTCTGCTGGAAAAGAGCCAGTCATCTTTGGAGTGCTGTAAGTCAATATCAGATCTATTTCAGTTCATTGTATATAAAGGTTTAAAAAGAAAAAAGCTGTAATTTCTGCAGTTGATAGTTATTGTTTTTGGCTGACCCTTTTTAATCAGAAAGTTTCCACAAACAAACATGTTTGCTGAACGATTTTAGTTTATGTCACATTCTTAGTCAACAACTGAAAAATAAATAATAATCGGGCCTGCTTACAAATACAGTACAGTACATTACAACAGCTGGCCTTCAACCTCTTAGAAAATATATTTCCTCAAAATAATCCCACAATCAAAGCTTTAACTGGACGTGCTTTATTGAATTTGTCGTGTTTGGATTGTGATGTGTTCATGGTCTCAGTGCTGAAACAGTGTTGTATAATCTCACCTGAATTTACTCACTTTCATGTGACTTTGTGTGTTTCTTCACAGAGTCTCGTGACTCAGAAGTCAGTGTTCGCAGTGATAAAGTGTCAAAGGTTTGCACGGCCGACCTCACTGCATTGTGTTTTGGAACAAACAGTCTGATTAAAACGTGTTAAGCTTTAAGATCAACAGAGAGAGCTGCGTCTTCAGCAGGTTTGAAAGAAACGAGACGCAGCAATGGCCTTCTGCACGTGAACTGCTAAAACTAGTGTGGGTTGAGACTTAAAAAAAAGTCTTTATTACCTTTTCTGATAATTCTACAAAGTATTTGACGTTGTAGAATCTCTGATTGTCCATCCATTATCGTTAACCGCTTCTTCTTTTTCGGGTTGTGAGGGTGTCACTGGTGTCCATGTCCAGTAGTCACTGTGTGAGAGGAGGGGGACACCATGGACAGGTTTTTCACAGGGACACATGGAGACAAACGAGACAAATTCACTCTCTCACACACCTAGGGACAATTGAGTTACCAATCAGTCCAACAGGCATGTTGTTGTTCTGTGGGAGGATGCATGCACGGAGAGAACATGCAAACTCCACCCAGAAAGGTCCCCTGGCCGGGATTCGATCCGGCCACCTTCTTGCTCAGAGGCGGCAGCTCTACCAACTGATCCACTGCGCTGCCTTAATCTTTGATTAATGCAAGAACAACGTGCAACGCTCTTCTGTGTATTAATGTTTATTTTCTGTTGTTTAATGAAATGCCAAATTTATTCTACATTTGTGCACAACAAGTGATTTGAAGTAAACATGGCATATGGATAGTTTTAGATCCCTGTCTCTAATAGGCGGACCTGGGTCTGGATCCGGACCCTGTGATGGTTCTGTCCGGACCCATGCCCAATCTGATAAATTCACGAAAATAGGTCATTTTCATGGAGCATTTTTTCAGTGATAGCTTAGGTGCAGAGAAGCAGGAGGTGTGTTTTGGAGGTTCACTCTACTTCAGGTGTTACGGGAAGAACATCACTCAGTTAATGAGACAATCAAGTCTGTTCTTTTCCCTGCACGGTGCAGCGAGCTCTACCAGAGACAAGTTGAGGAGGAAAGATGAATAAACTGCATGTCATGCTCCAAAATAAGAAAAGTTGATGCTGAAAACTGCTGTTTTAAAGATGAGTGGACAGAAAAATTAATGTTCATTCTTCCAGCAGGCAGTTCAAAACCTGTTTGCCTTGTGTGCTCTGAAACGGTCGTATTAATTAAAAGTGGCAACATGAAGTGCCACTACGAAACAAAGCACATCTCTTTAGAGCAACGTTGTCTGCTGAAGTCGAGCAGAGAGCAGTAAATTTAACCAAACTGCAAGCCCCGTATGACAGATCTACCTCATCACAAATACTTTTACAGACCAGCAGCTGCTGAATGTTCACTCAAGGTGTCGTGGATTTTGGGGCAACATAAAAAACGTAGTGACAGGACAGTCCTGAAGGAGTGCTTTAATGCTGTTGACATTATTAGATGGAAAATAAAACCATGACGTGGAAAAAAAATCAAACAAATTCTGATGTCAGCTTCAACAGTAAGCAGTAAATCAGAAATATTAGCAGATGATGTGCTGGCACAGCTGGATGCAGCTGTTCAGAGTGCACCGTGCACCTCTTTGACCATCAATGTGTCTACAGATGTTGCTGATGATGCTCAGCTTCTTACATGAGAACGGCTCTGACTCCAACCAAGATTTAAATTACTTGCTCTGTTTTCTGTTTGCTTTGTTTTAGTGTTAAAAAAAAAAAAACACTAAAAGAGCCACTTTTTAAATTGTTTTCTAAAGATGTTAACTTTTTTTTTTTTTTTTAAGTGTAAGCCTGCAATTCTTTAGGCTTGGGCCTTTTCAGTTTAAGAGAAAAAGGCTTATTAGGCTCTGTTTGCATATTTAAGATGTATTTTATTCTGAGCTTTCTGTTTTAATCTGAAATAAAGGCCTTAAATTTATTTCTCTGGGTCTACTTCTAACGATGGAGCTATAGTTGTTTAAAGTGCACTTTATTAAAAGTGAAAATGTGAATACGGGTAGACCAGATCATAAAAGTCAAACGTTGGACTTTTGTTCAGACCTTTTACCAGGAGGAGATTTTAGTAACTGGACCTGAGCGAGCTTTAACTGAATCCTCCTGGTTTAGATGGATGTATGCTTGATCAATATTGTACACTGTATTAAATTAAAATTAGCTGCAGCTTTATGTTTGTTAGCTCCTTTTTTTTACGTCTGTGGTCCGTAGTGAAACAGTGGATAGCAGAGCCACCTCTTAAGATTAACTTGTATATTTTAAAGGTAAAATATCAGATTTTATTGGATACATTTCATCCTTTATGTTTCACACTGTTTCATTAACCAAAGCCCTAAAATAAAAAAATAAAAAAATAAAAAAATCACACACAACTTATAAGTTACCCCAGTTAATAAAATAGTTTTTAATCTTTAATAGTTTGTTAAATGTACCTATTTGAGACTCCTTATAATTATTCATCTTTGTTTTGCAGCTGCTGCCTTGCATCAGGGTTTCGCTACAGATGCTCCTCAGACTGCCCAAACTTCTGCTGCGCCGCACACTGACCCCGGACGGCCCGAAAGAGGAAACTACAACGTCACCAACGCCAACGGCACCATCTGTTTGCTGGCATACATGGGTCTTCAGCTCAACGTCTCCTTCAGCTCCGTCTCCCAGAACAAGGTGCTGAAATACAACCTGCTCCCTGCGTGAAAATTCAGTTGAAGTTTTGTGCTCAGGTTCTTAACGGGCTTATTTTTGGCAGACGGTGCAGGAGGTCGTGAACATTAAGCCCAACGAAACAAACGCTTCAGGCTCGTGTGACAAAGAGAAGGCCGTCCTGCTGCTCAGAGCAGATGGAGTAAAAAACGACCTCACCTTCACTTTCACTCTGGTGAGTTGCTGCGTCATGTGACTCTTGTCTTGCACTTCATGAAGAGGCCACTAGATGGCAGACAGAGCTTGAAGTGAAGTTGACTTTGCTGTGCTGTGTCTCCAGAATACTACAACCAGCAAGTACCACCTGAGTAAAGTTTCTCTGAAAGCAGCCTGGCCCGACATGAAAGGTGAGCCTGACCCCCCCCAAACTAAATTTATTGTTCGTTATGAATAAACAGTTGTATATCAACGTTCATGCTCAATAATCCATGTACAGATCCAACAAAGTTCAGTCAGGTCATCTGGATGGTTTCTGTTTTTGTTGAGATGTTTCGTCCTTCATCCAAAGGACTTCATCAGTCCAAGAAGCCACAAAAAAAAAACAGTCCCACAAGCAATGCACTCACAGTGAACCAACCAGTTTGATGGTGATGAGATGGTTTCTGGGGCTCGCCCTCTGCCCCATCGACGACTCTGAGGCAACCATGGTTCAAAACACCAAAGTTCATGCTCAATAATCCAGGTAAAAAAAAAAATCCAACGAATTTAAGTCTAGTCCTCTGGGCAGTTTTTTTTCGAGACATTTCATCCTTCATCCAAAGGACTTCATCTGCCTCGTAGGAGTCGACAGGGGAGGGAGAAGGCCCCAGAAACCATCTTATCACCATGAAACCATTTGGTCCACTATGTGGGTGTGCTGCTTGTGGGACTGAGTTTGTTGTGGCTCCTTGGACTGATGAAGTCCAATGGATGAAGGACGAAATGTCTCAACAAATACAGAAACGGTCCAGATGACCGTTGATGACCAGTTGAACTTCGTTGGAACAGTTGTATATTCGTTCTGGTCAGTTCTTGGGTGAAACTCTCAGCTACAACATCTGCCTGGAGCTCCGTTCCTGTACAACTGAGTTAGAACCATGTCTGTGTTGGCTGATGTTGGTTAGCTGTGGCTGCCATCTTGACGTGGACTGACTTCAGCAGTTATAGCTGTGCCTTTTTTATGCTTATTTTCTACAATGCTCAGTTAGATCTGTAGATATTTTGCTAACCAACAGGGTACCGAACAGTTTGAAGCCATGTGTTTTAATGTGTGGAGTGTTGGACCCTGTTTTCTCTCCTCTTGATTTAAATCTGCACACTGTCAAATCCTGTGCTTCAGAGCCCGTCTCGGTCAAGAACAGCAGCTTGGACTACCTGCGGGGAACCCTGGGACACTCCTACTTGTGCCGTGAGGAGCAAACTTTGACCGTGTCCCAGGATTTGTCCATCAACACCTTCCAAGTGCAGGTGCAGCCCTTCGGTCTGTCTGGAGACCAGTTTGGAGCAGGTGAGTCCATCATCCACTGTGGTTGAACCATCAGCTGCTGTGTTTGATCTCACGCTGGCGTCTCCTCTTCAGCTGAGGAATGCCAGCTGGACGTAGACAACCTGTTGATCCCCATCATCGTGGGAGCAGCTTTAGCAGGCCTGGTCCTCATCGTGCTCTTGGCCTACCTGATCGGCAGGAAGAGGAGCCACGCAGGCTACCAAACCATCTGAGGCTGCTGGTTTGAAGCCAGAGGCTGCAGCATGCCCTTTCTCCTCTGAAGTTCAGTTTACCACTACCTAGTGAAAGTTAGTGTTTCCCCTTCTGCGTCTCTGCCCTTCATCTCCTCGTGCGTTTGCTGTTTTTTATTTTGATAACACTAGATTTGACCTCTCTGCAGAGGTAGATGTTCTTCTGACCTGATTTACTCTTTCAGATTAAAGGGACTCTGCTGGGAGGTTGTAATAAAATATGTCTCTTTACTGGTACCAAGTAAAGTGGGGGAATCATGCTGGTCAGAGGATCACTGGGACACCTCATACTGTTGTTTCTATTTATGATTTCTGTGAAAAGGATTTTTGAGGGATTGTGAGATTTGAGCAGCTTTTCTTAATTTGGGGCGGCCATTTTTCTTGGTTTGTCCCAAACTAGAATACAAAGGGAACATTTCACCCTGCTGAAACATTAAAGATCAAACTTGTTTTTTCTTATTTTATGCTACTGGGTGGTGCCATTTGCCTTTTTTTGTTGTTTTTGATTTGGAGTTTTGGTTGCTAAAGGGAAAGCTGTTGCTCTGAAATGTTATGAAACGTGTCATAAAGTGGCCAAACAGTGCGCTCAGTGATAATGAGTGCCTTCCCAGATGTGACCCTGTGGGATCCAGGTGAGGCCAACATCGGATGCTGACGCTGTGCGGCCACGAACGGGACATTTTGTCTCGCATAGCCTTCATGTACCATGACTGTCACTGAAAAACGTGTTGTTTAATGCAGGAGAAAATGAAGTTGGTATTTTTGCCCTCATCTTAACATTTTACGTAATAATTTAATTTGTTTTAATGGATTTGTTTGATCTTTTTTTTAAGGAGAACAATAAAGGTGAAAGAACGAGGCCGTTTGGATTTATTATTTGTTTGTTATATGTTGGTCTACGTGTTTGGACTGCTTCATGGGGAGGTAAAATAACAGATGTGCTCGAGCACGGTCAAACTAGCAGTGGTGATATTTCATGTAAACTTTAAAAGAGATCGTTAATTTATTTGAGGAAACAACATTAAACTTTTTTTTTTCTTAGATGAACTGTAAACTGAAAAGCTCTTATCGTAAACTTAAGCTGCTTTACGCAGAAAGTCAAATCACATCGTTGAACCATCTCTTTCGCAACCTGTTAATATTAAAATGCACTGATTTATTTCATGGAGCTGTAAAAAGACAGACACTGCTAGTACAAGTATGTTTTTCACTTCTTTATATTTTCTTGTAATATTTTGGCAATTTTGATCAAAAGTCCTTTAGATTTCCTGAAGTTCTTTTTAAATGTTAACTAATTAAAAAAAGAAGTACTTCATGTAGTTCTTTACTAAGTTTTTGCCATTAAAGAAAAAAAAAACGTTTTTAGGTTTTTCACTTTTAAGAACTAATTGAAAATGAAAAGAAAAATGTGAAATCCATAATGCTTTATTTTTTATAATTGTTTTTACATAGACTCTAAGGATCCATAAAACCTTTCAGAATAAAATCTATTAATATCCATTACACACAAAACATAAAGAAAATGGATGTTGGATATAATTTGTAAAAAATCTTAATTCAGAAATTAGCACTGCTCAAAAATGTAGGATGTGTTTAAATATAAAAAAAGCAATGATTTGAATTTCATAAACTCATTTAATCACAACAGAACAGTAAAATATCAAATGTTTATGACATTGTACCTTTATTATTATTTTTTAGGTAATTGATGCCAGCAACAACGCTGGGACAGGCTGTAAAAGATAACTGGATTGTTTTAAAACAAGTTTATTAGCAGCAGGTCAGGAAGAGATCTGGGTTTAAAGAGATTGAATTTCTCCAAAGTAAAGATGGGCAGAGGTTCTCGTCTGTGAAAATGTGCATCTAAAAACACTGGAACAAGTTTAGAATAATGTTCCTCCATAAACAACTGGGAGGACTTTGACCTATGTTCAGAAAATCCTCCAAAGATTTCAGGAATCTGGAGAGTTTCTGTGCACACACAAAAAAAACCCCAACTGGTTCTGTTCTGGACATCACTGCACAAGTGTCGAAACACTCCACAAATTAGTGTCTGTAAATGCCATCAATGCAAGTTAAAGCTCTATCACACAAAAAAGAGGCTGTATGTGAATGCCAAGGCCTTCATCTCTGGACCAGAACGTGTTTAAAATGGACCGAGGCAAAGTGACTGTCTTGTAGTCTGGTAAACTAAAATGTGAAATTCTGTTTGGAAACCACCGTGCACGTCCTCTTTACTGAAGTGGGGACCTCTCTGATGGTGTGGGGGTGCATTTCTTTAACTTAATTTTTATGAAAGAACTCAAAGCCCACCTGTTGAAAATTGCTTTTAATGTTTAAATTTGCCCTTTTTAAAAATATTTTACTGTTATGCATTCTTGATTTTATTTTCATTTATTTATTACTCGTGTAAAGCATCTGAGTATTTAGAAAAGCGCTATACAAATAAAATGTATTATTTTTAATAATAATTAATTTTGACATATGTTGACTATGTTCTATTGTGAACAAAACATGGATTTATGAGATTTAAAATGTTGTTTTTATTTACATTTAACACAACGTCCAAACTTTTTGTGAACTGGGGTTTAGTATTGTGCAATCTATCGGTACTCTGATGTGTAGTCCAAAAAAAAAAAAAAAAAGACTAATATTTGTAATGTTTTCTGAAATGTAGAGATGAGGTTTACAGATGTGTTTGTGGGTTCATCCATAAATCAAATATAGGATGTTCAGTCCGCTCTGAGTCTTTAAATGATTGTAGCTTATAGAAAACACTTTGTAAATGTAGTGCAACTTTCTCAATATGATTTAAATAGTCCTCGGTTTTCGGCCGACTCGGTTACCGGCCGTTTTGCGTTTACGGCCGCCGCCCCAGTGACGTCATCACACCTCACGATGCCTTTTTTAAGAAATAGGTCAAAAATTGAATATTCAAACGCTCGCTGCTCGGCCCCCGTTTAAGCTACAGGGATTTGCATGGCGCCAAATTAAAGGTCTTGTCGAGACCTTTAATTCGGCGCCCTGCACGTCCTTGTAGCCCTTACGGGGACCGAGTGGCGGGCGATAGAAATCGGTCAAAAATTGAATATCTATTATAATAGATTCTTTATCCAGCCAAATCGGTATCCGGCCAGGCCGTAGGAACGGAACTCGGCCGTAAACCGAGGACTACCTGTATACATATTTTACATCTATTTTATTCCGCAAAGGAATGCAGCTTTGTCCCACATAAAGTAGATAATCTACAGTATGTGGATCTAAAAAGGTGTGTCTGAAAGTTTTGCTGTGTTTGAAACATTTTAGAGGGTCAGTGAATTAGTTTGCGTCTCGGCTGAGGGAAAAGATTTCAAACTAATAAAGTGCCAAAGGTTTGGAGCTCATGAATGAACTCTTGTTCAAGATGTTTGTGTAACACCATAATCACCTTCAGTCTGAAACATTTATATTGTGGCTTAAACAGAAGATAAAAATAGGAACTGTAACAATAGATTTGGTGAATGACATTATTATTAATTATTACATAATATAATATTAACATTACCAGCACATTAAAGTTAGGCTGTAATTATGTGATCAGCCTCATAAGAACATGGCCGAAGCATAAATAACTAAATGACAGATTCAAACACGTACTGAAAAAGTTTTGGATGATCTGCTGTGAATGTAGCAGCAAAGAGTTTTAAAGAAACAAAATGTTTGAATCAAAAGGAAACATCATCATTTGAAATAAAGGAGGGGTAGTGCTGGCTCCAGAACCAGCCACAGTCTGTTCAGCCTTGGACAGAAGAGCTGAACTCCATCATCTGTGCGTTTCCTCCTCCAGGATCTGTCGTCTGCATTTCTCTCTCAGTTTACTGATTGTTGTCATGGACAGGCTCCCGGGTTCTGTGAAGATTTTCTGACAGAAAAAAACAAAGAAATGGTCAAAATGAGACTTTCTCTTTGGGAACATTTCTTCTAGACAATTCAAGTTCCCAGTCTTCTGTCTGTTCGTCAGTGAAGGAAACGGATGATGTCCTCACCAGCCTCTCGGTGCCCTCGTCTCACCTGCGTGAAGGTGTGGCAGTCCAGGGTGAAAGCTCCGCAGGTGATTTGCTTGAAGCACTCGCACACGTCAGGCAGTGAGCGCGCTCGCAGGATCTCCATCTGGTGATGGATGATGAGAGTCAGAGCCACCCGGAAGAGAACCTTGGAACCCTCGTAGAAGAGACAGTCCCAGACCCGCAGAACTGTCTGAAGGAACAAGAAGCCGGCCTGTGAGATGACGAGCTTCTCACTGTGTCCAGCAGTGTTCAACCTTTTCCTCACCTCTATTGGGAGGATGTCGATGTAGAGGCAGATGAACCAGCGTGACACCACCAGAGTCCAGATACCTGGGTACTGGTCCATGAGCTGTCCCACTGCAGGGGCTTTGGTCTTAACCAGCTCCCCGAGGACCTCCTGGTCCATTTTCAGCCCCAACATGGCCGGACTGTAGTAATCTGCAAAACATTATATCCAGTGAACATGTGCAGAAGGTCTGGTATCGCTTAGAGAGATAGATCAAATCTTTTGAAATGGGATTTCTGCATGAACAATTAATATCTTACCTGTTTTAGATAGTTCTTTTAACAACCTCAGTTTGGAGAAATAAAGTTTAATTCTGACCAGATTGACAAGTTAATGACTACTGTATTTTCCAATGTACACATTGCACCACCCTATAAGTCGCATCAGTCCAAATACAGGTGGTCCTCGGTTTACGACCTACCCGGGTTATGGAAATCCGGACTTACGTTCGCCTCCCCAGTGATGTCATCACACTCCACACGGTGCCGTTTATGTGTTTTTTATGTATTTTTTGAGGGTACTGTGTTAGCT
>JARVGQ010000309.1:26039991-26052203 GCA_031762355.1 Hypsolebias martinsi | reverse complement strand
GTTCCAGCTAGAAACATACTGTTTACACAACCAGTGATTAAATAACACATTTTATTAAATCACTACTTGATGACTTCATGCTTTCTCAACAAAAATTAAGTCATAAGCAAACTAATCTATTTGTTTGCAGGATAATTGTCAGAAAGATATTGTTTAGATTTTTTTCATAAGTAATGAATTACTAACATCTTACCTGTTTCAGATAGGTCTTTTGAACCATCTTAGTTTGGATAAAATACTTTAGTTCTGATTGAGTTAACAAGCAAACCATTAATCCAAGCAAAAAAGTCATGTGAACAATATTTTAGAAAACATTACATCACGGACATTTTTTTAATTGCACACTATACATGGAGTTTCATTGTTATTTACAATCTTCCTTAGATAAATTACATTACTAATTTACTTTTAATGCAAATGTTTTTGTTCAGTGCCCTGACACTACTTCTGTTGTGACTTGGCACTATAACATAAACTCAATTAAACTGAATTGAATTGAAGCACAAAAGGCAGCAGCAGGTAGCACTTTCAGTGGAGTCTGTTTCACTTCTAAAAAATAATTTCACACATTTTATGCAAGAATATTTGTGTAGTGTGAAACTGACAGTGGTGGGAAGGTTTAAGAAATTTAGCACTAAGGAACTACTATGAATTCGTTTGACATTAACGTTGTTTTAGGGTGACATTACTGTAATCAACTTTGTTTTTGGCCTTGCTTAGCTGTTAGCACATTAATCCAAGAATTAACTCCATTTTTCTGAACTGAGGTATATAAATAGCTGTTTATACAGCAAATAAGATATCATTGGTTTAAACCCTTTCCAAATAGACAATTTCAGTGGATGTAGCCAGGTTAGTTTGGTCTTTTAAATTATTATTATTATCTGGCAACCAATCTTGCAGCTTCCTTTGCAGTTTTTGTTGGATAAAGTTTGTGTGAAAATTGACCAGAAACACAGGCAATAATAAATCAACAATACAGATTTAATTATTACTTTGTTTATGTAAAAAAAATTAAACAAGTCACCAGGTAGTGACGACACCATACTCACTGTACAATAAAGCATCTTCATTAACAAACATGACACTTATTAATGTGCACTATCTACATTCAGAACATTATTCCTTCACAGGGAATAAGTTAGCACTATACAGCGGTTTCTGATTCTTCACATCCAGAAACATTTGTTTCAAGTACAAAAACCCATAAAGAGTTGGACCATGATGACGTGAAAGGAGGAAGATTCACACAGTCTAGACGGCTGCCGGCAGAACAAGTTTTGAAAAAGACGAGATGACATCGAGCAGACAGAGGGAGAGGAAAAACAGCAGGAAATGGAAGGAGGAGCAGGAAGTAAAATTGTGGATGAATGCAAATTAAATTAACATGAACAGAACAGGTCAAACAGACAAATCCAAGCTAAACAAGCTCCACATGTTTATCTTTTCCTCTTATAAACATAGTAACAGTTAAAATTGAAGAAATGGTAAATGAGCATAGATGAATGTAAAGACGGTTCTCTTCATTCAAACTTTGGGGTTTTTTGTAACGTGATAGATGTATTAACTACGATCAGTCCTGCTGGCCCATCCACACATCTGTTATTTGATCATAATAATACCCAGAGAAGACTTTTACTAGAAAATCTCGTTACTTTACTGTGAGCACTGTTATTTGTCTGCCGTATACCTTTGTTGCACAGTGACACAACAGTTGGCTCCAAAACATTTGTCTAATATATTGTGGATGTTCATGATAAAAACAATGAAAAAATACAGATTTCTGTGCAAAACGTCTATAAGCACTGATGTTGGCGGCACGACACAGACACAGCCGTGTGACGCGTGATTCAGGAGGAGAGGTGCTGACGAGTGCAGGGTTTGATGTCCGAGAAGTTGGTGTAGGTCTCGCTGCAGCTGGACGATGTGCTGAGGTTCCCGGAGCCGCTGCCTTCTGTTGGAAACACAAACACTGAAGGAGTTTCCTCAGATGCAACAGCTGAGCGATGATTCAGATTTTTTTATTTATTTTAACTACCTGAGCTGGTGAATGACTGACAAGACTTGGATTTTCCAATGAGGGCGATGAGATTAGCAGCAGGTATCCAGCCTTCATGTGATGTGTTCAGGTTACGGACAAACCTAGGTGCAAAGATACAGTTAGTTAAATGACTGGGGGTATTTTTTGCTGCAAATTCATAACATCTGATCTGAAATTAAATCTATAAGCTTGTATGTTTGGTGTGAGATATTTGAACCCATTGCAGTGATTCAGACTGTGTGACACAGTTTAAATCTGCCACTAAAAATTGTGTTTCGATAATTTACCTGCAGTAACCAAGATCTTTTAAAGTAGGGTTCTGAAAAGGTTGTGAACAGATAAAAATCTCTTGAAAATAACTCTTTGAAACCCCTGGTTTTGGAGAAAGTTTCTTATGACCAGCTTGCTGCAGAACTTCCAGTGCAGACTGACACACGTGTGGCAGGAGAACCGTGCATGATGTTACGCTGCAACAACTGTGTAACACAAAATCATGCAAAAGATTTGTGTTGTTTAGGACTAATGGCTCCGCTTAGCTGTTAGCTTGTTCGTTTGATCAAAGTCTATTTCTTAAACGAAAGCTATTCAAAAACTATGTACAACAAGGAAAAGTTAAAAAAAAAATTACAGAACTCTTTTCAAAAATCATTATTACTGTATTGCTTTAAAACCAGTGTCTGACAGTTTATACAAGTTTTGTTAAATGCTAAATAAGTAAAATGAAAAAAAAAATCTACCTTTTAAAACGCAGTACAAAATTAAATTGTACCATTCACAAGAAAATTCCTGCTCATCTTTTGTATTCTGCAGCATTGAACTTATAAAACTAAAAGCAGAGTGAAAACTGAGAGTTTAATCTCTGCATGTAGCCTGAGAACAACAAGGCTGTGTAAGACGTGCAAGAAACAAAGGTGTCTTCTCACCACTGTCCGTCTTCTCCCTCCTTAAGCAGCTGCACCGTGTCTCCGCTCTTCACCGAGAGCTCTTGATCACCTCCCATCTCGTGGTCAGACGTCACAGTGTATTTACCGGCACGCTGTTAATAATCACAATTAGAAGCAGACGATGCGGTCAGAACAGAAAATCAGCAACCTCCGAGAAAATCTATAGCGACAAAATAACTGAAATAAATAAAAAGGGTTAAGTAATGCTGATATTTGGAGGGAAGCCACAAAGAAGCTAAAATAAATTCTAGGACTCTTTCCCCACATGTGATCACAAGAATATTTGTTTGTCACATCGACTCACCAGCTTCTTGGTGTTTTCATCTTCTGGGTCAGAGTTGAGAGGATCCTCAGCGCTGGAGTAGTCCTCATGCTCCTCCGAGGCGTCCAGAGACACAGAGTTCTTATTCCATCCTGAACAAAAGAGCCAAACACACATTTAGAGTTTAAAGCTTCAGCTGCTGTCCTGGCTGACATATAATCTGTGAACTTCTTTCAAGAGAATAAAGGTCCCATGAAGATGTAATCAATCATGTCCTCAGCTACAAGCAAAGAGAGATGTGGAAGGTGGCATGCATGCTCAGGTTTCAGAGATCAGGCAGTTCTTCCTTCACAAGTGGAATAATCTATGATTTTCACTTGCTTTGAAAGGAAACTAGTTTATAGTGAAACAGTGGGTTGACACATGAACACGCCAGCGCCCGTGTACCTCTCCACTTTGTCTGTAAGAGACTCGAGGTGCTGAGCCACCTGGCTCTGGTCAGGTGGAGAGGAGAAGGACCTGGATTTGAGGAGCACGAGGCACAGCTGTCACTCACCCTGGTAGCTCCGGCTAATCCAACTACAACCGTACCTAATCTTAATCTTAACCATGAAAGAACAATGATCAGCTAAGGTGAGCTGCTAAACACGCTACCTTTGAAGCCAAATGGCGTGGGATCACTCTGACGTTTCGACTTGTGATCTGGGCTGGTGGGAGATGATCCTACCATCAAGCAAGAAAGGGACAGAAAAAGAGAGACATTAAGGAATGAAAGGCAACACCACAGGAATATTATAATGAAAAGATAACACAAACAACAAAACTTTAGTGGTTCTCAACACTGGTCCTTGAGGAACACCATCCTGCATAGTTGTTCCTCTTTTCCACCACACCTGATCGAGTGGTTTAGTTCCTTCCTAAAGTTGGTCAGAAACCTGTTAATCACCATTTCTTACAAACCAGGTGAGTAGGAGCAGAGGAACAATTAAAAAAAGCAGGGTGGTGTTCCTCAGGGATCAGAATTGAGAACCACTGGAAACATGAAGGGTGAGGAAAGACAAGTGACAAAGGAGGAACACGACTTTAAAAATTAGATCAAATAAATTTTTTGAAGTGGGGCTCTGTATTAAGCTTGTAAATAATTATTGTCTTACCTGTTGTAAGGTATTTTGTCAACTGGGCTCATGTAAAGTACAACAGGTATTACTTGGTTACACAGAATCCCATTTCAGAAGATTTGATTTATTGCTTTAAGAAGAGCTTTGACACAACTGAGGAGTTTCGACAACACAAACCTTTTTCATAGAAATTATTAGAGAAGAAGCAGTCGCAGAAGCATTAAACTGCTAATTTAGAGCATATGAGATTATAATGATTTATTGCCATATTAATTACTCATTTAGTCAAGTCATAAAACATGCTGTGAAAAAGGCTGAGAAAAACTGGGGTCTAGAGCTGCGCAATACCTGATGATGGTAACGTTATCATGGGTAAAGTGTACCGTTTGTCATCAGAGGATGTGGCTTCTGTGGATACACATGTATTAAAATTATATTTGTGAGCATTATTTTCTATCTTTATTTAGTTCATAAAGTAACCAGTCATTGCCAGGACTACTTGTTGGTAAGAAGGGTGTCATTTCATGGATTAAAGTCTGAATAAATTGTTTACATTTTAAAGCTTGGCTTTAAAAATTACATTTTGATACAACGACTTGCTGTTTAAGAAAATGACAGTGGGCTGCAGTTACCTTTCTGAGCTTTGAGGTTACTGAAGCCCTGTAAAGTAAAGCGCTTTTTAGTCACAGCAGCTCTGTCTGAGGTCGGGCTTGTCACAGCCTCACCTGACCCCCAGGATAAACAAGATGGAGGGACATACAGAGGGAAGGAAGGAAGTTAAAGAAGAGGATAAAGTCAATAAAGAGGGAAGTTGCTGGAAAACAAAAAGTTAAGACAGAGAATACACAGTACAAACATGACGAGTTCCCAAACAAGTTCCTCTGTTCCTTCAGTTTACTCACCTTTTTCTGGGAGCTTTGGTGAGGATGAGGAAATAACATCGGAGCTAAGAGCTTCAACTTTCTTCTCCTCTCCCTTTTTAAAGCTCTTCTGACTCGTCTTGAATGGACTGCAGACACACAGAAGCAGCAGCCTCAACAACTCCAACAACTGTTCCTGGTGGTTCCCCACAGCTCAGAGTTTGAAGGTACCAACATTAATGACCCATTTAAAGTTTAACAGTCACTTGTCAGACTTCTCATTCAAACCATGACAGGATAAATCAAATGGAAATATTGTTTACCTGAGACTTACAGGTCCACTGGGTACAGGTGGGAACTGAAACACCTGGTCTGGCGCCCTCTGCTGGCTGGCTTTTGAAAAAAAATTATAAACATGTCAACATGACACTTTGTATTGGGTGCCAAAGTTACACAGTCAAAAATTAACAGCAATATTTTTGGTTTATTATGCCTTTCATAAAGGAAAAAGGTTTATTTTTCAATGTCATATTTTCACCATGTTATTCATACATTTATAAATGTCATAGTTCCAAAATAAAAAAAAATCAGCTAAATATTTAGTTTACAAACTAAATACTTGACTTGCAAGGTAACTATTCATTTAGCAAGCTAAATATTTAGTTCCTCACTAAATATTTAGTTTACAAACTAAATGTTTATGTCCAAGCTAAATGTTTAATTTCCAAATTAAATATTTAACTTGCAAGCTAAATATTTAGCTAGCAAGTTAAATCTTCATGTACGACCCAAATATTTATTTGGCAAGTTAAATCTTTATGTACGACCCACATATTTAGTTAGCAAATTAAAGATTTATTTTGGAAATTAAATGTTTAGTTTGAAAAATAAATATTGAGGTCTGAGCTAAATATTTAGTTAGCAAATTAAACATTTAGTTTAGGAATTGAATTTTTAGCTTAGAAATTAAATGTTTAGTTTAGAAATTAAACATTTAGCTTGAACAATAAACATTTAGTTTGGAAATTAGATGTTTAGTTTTGAAAATAAATATTTAGCTTGGAAATTAAATACTTAATTTACACATAAATGTTTAGTTCATTAACTAAATATTTAACTTGCAAATTAAATATTTAGTTTGTAACTTAAAACATTTATCTTAGACATAAACATTTAGTTTGTAAGCAAAATATTTAGTGTGGAGCTAAATATTTAGCTCGCTAATTAAATATTTAACTTGCAAGTTAAGTATTTAGTTAGTGAACAATGACATTCATAAATGTTTGAATAACATGGTGAAAATATGACTATAAAAAAAAAACATTTTTTCTTATGAAAGGCTAAATAATCCAAAATATTGCTGTTAATTTTTGACTGTGTATCTTTCCAAACGGCACCCCATACGTTTGTGGCCACATAATTATTGTCATGAGTTCAGCCAAAGTATAAGTGCCCATGTTTCTATACAGAGAGTATTTTTAACATAAACACTGACTGTACTGTAGTTTTTATCCTCTCTGTACCTCTGCACGCCTCCAGCTGGGTTGTCAGAACCTTCCTGATCTCATTTACCCAGGTGGATTTTACTTCAGCTGTTGGTGCCTGCAAAGAAACATACATAGACTAATTTTCAATGGCTCAACTTAAACTGGGTTATTTTTAAATCACTCTTTGCATGTTTATTTTACCTGAACAATATAGACCTCTTCTCTGGAGTTGCACCAAATTTCAAACTTTTTGTTGTCTCCCTTTGCATTCTCTGTAAAACCCAATGCATCCATCTGCTCCCAAGTGACACAGAGAAGCATAAAGCAGTCAGTAAAAAAGCAAGCTAAAAGTAGGATGAGAATGGTACTGGAGCTCACACTCAGGGACTGTTTGAAGCTGTATGAGGGAGCTTTCTCGTAGCCCTCTCCGTTCTCCTCCCTCTTCTTACAGAAGAGCAGGGCCTTCTCGTGGAGGAAGAGGTGCCTCTGCATGGGCTTGAAACGAGCCAGGTCCTTGACTTTAGCGTGACCTTTCTTGTGCTCTGTCCAGACGCTGAATGACCCTTGCATGAGGAGCTTACCCAGTTCACTCAGGTTGCCCTGAGAAAGGAAAAAAGACAAGACATGAAAAAACAGACTGACCGTGTCCTAAAACTGTGAGTGAAAAGCACTGATTTCAAACTTTTTCTGTGTTATGTATCATCTGGAATGAATATCCTCTCTTATGATGGATCTGAAATTAATTAACCAATAATTTAAACAAGTTACAGCTTTAATTCAAGAGCACTAGCAGAAATGTTGCATCACTAATTCAGAAAGTACAGCCTTCTTTTGATTGGTCACGTCATTTTTTTCCGACTAATAAAACGGTGCAAACTCAGATTATTTTTAAGCTCAATTTATTCCCTTCAGATGCTTTGAATCTGGATCCTCCAACACTTAACAACATTTGTCTGGACCACAGTGACGCAATATTAACATGAGACGTTCATTCACCAACTGGAATCAACTTCAGAACTTTTACTACTTTTCTGCTACTTCTCATTTACGAGAAAGGTACAAGTTTATGGAAATTACATCTGAAATAGTTAATATTTTATTACATTTTCTGAATTACAGTAGAAAGTTTACACCTAAATTGCATTCATATTTATATTTTAACCCACTGTGGTAGGCTTTATTGATATTTCATTAAATGTTTACACATATTACATTTTCTACATGAGTGCTTCCAGTCCAAATGAAAAATATTCATATAGTTTCATATTTTATCATTTATGGAAGTGATCTGTTTGCATCATAATGAACAAATAACCATGATGCTACACTTTCTGATGCAACAACAATGACTTTTATCAAACAATCATGTTCTTACTTTATACTTAGACAAAATGCTTTCTTGCTGGAAACAGAGAAAATCTAACTTACAATATTATATTAAAAAAGCCCCTACCTGCCTGTTTGTATTCTTCTCAAAACAATTGAAGTTAAATAAACACAATACCGTATTTTGTGGACTATAAGGCGCACTTGAAATCCTTTAATTTTCTCAAAAATCGACAGCCTAATAATCAGATGTGCCTTATGTATTCTGGTTGTGCTTACTGACCTCTGATCAATTTTATGTGGCTATTGTGAATAAGTTGAATAAAGTTTGACTTATGACTGTTTTATTTTGCTTAATGTGCCTTATAGTCCAAAAAATATGGTACTTTTTTTTTCCGAGTTAAGACGCTTTAGACCTGTTTGAATCTCACCTCATATCCTGTGATAGCGATGAGGTGCATGGAGTCATTGACAGCCTTGAGGATTCCCAAGATGGACGCCAACGCCTCTTGCAGGTCATCAGTCCCGTCGCAGCCCTTACTGTACTTCAGCATTTCCTGTAGTCAGGAACACCCAAATGGGAATCTCACATCAAGTACAGAAAAAAAATACACAATTACTTCTGAAGAGTTCAACGAATGAATTCATACCTTTAGCAGCAGCTGATATTTGGTAATCCTCTGAACCGGCTTCAGCAGATATGAATCTAAACCCAGCTTATGTTCCAGCTTTTTCTGACACTCCTGAAGAATCAAGAACGTAAAACTGCATCAGACAAAACCCAGCGTTAAGCTGATTTATACATGTCGTGCTGATTTGGAGGATCACTGACCTGGAAGAAGGCACAGTCTGAACACTGCCTCCAAAGGCTCTCAGAGCGAGGTTTGTTGTGACAGTACTTCTCATAGATCTGCAGGTCCGTCATCTGAGCCGTTCACGAAAAGTTTTAGTTTCTATATTGTTAAAGACAGCAGCTCTTTGCGGTGAACATCATGAATAACTCACCCTCTCCAGAAAGCACCGTCCGACTAACTCTGGACAGTCTGTGTACTGCTCCAGCTCCCTCAGAAAAGTTCTGGAAAACAAAGGATGCTCGTTGAAACAAAGAAGCATTTTATGAGACTTTACAAATGTCCCTTCGTGGCAGGCTCTTTCACCTTTTATGAAAGTGGTAAATCTCTGTCATGTTGCCGAAGAGAACCTCCTTTTTGTTTTGCAAACCCGCAGGAATAAGGGGAGTCATTGCAGGGTTATCCATCTCGGAAGCGTATCCCTGTAATGACAACCAAATAAAAACGTGTTTCTAACACGGGTTAAAACAGATACCAGGCAGGAACCCATCGGTGGATTATAGAAACACCTGTAGTACGCAGAGAAGCTCCTCCACGTAGGCTCTCTCAGTTTCCAGTAGCTCGTTCATGACGTGGCTGCAGACACAACAAGATGAAGGACTGAGCATGGAGCTATACATAATGAGTTAATGGTTTTCACCCAGCTCATTGAAGTTTGGGCACAGATGAAAGAGCTGCTGCGCTCACCGCCTGAGCACAGCCAGGTTCTCCTCCTCCTCCGACAGAGATGCATGTCTGCTGTTACCGTCTTCATTCTGACGTTTCCACAAGCAGAGATAAATAAATCTGATCACTTTGATATTCCACAGACACAAACATGCAGGCGTGAAAACCACTGCGATACATACTTTGTCACAGCTGTTGCTGAAGCCGTACTTCTCCTGCTGAGCTTTGTGCGCTGAGCGAGAAGAAACAACCACTTCCGTGTTATTACACATGAGGAAAATGACTTCTTGGAATTTATTTACAGACATCAGTTTGACCAGAAAAAAGACTATTAAGGCTGTTACCAGAAAAAAAATTATTAATAACCAGTGTCTGTGATGATGTGGGGACATAATAGTACATGTGGCATTGGAGGACATGATGCTCAGGCATTTATTCAACATTTCTTTTAACCAATTCAAGAACATTTCTTCACAAGTTGTTTTTTCCCCAGCAGATCAATGTCAAATCGAATTCTGACAATGTGGTTTCAATGACACAAAATATGTGCGCTTGACTTGCTTTAATAACACCTAAAATAAGTGGCACTTAATAAGGAAGACAACAGAAGACCTTTGAGAGGTGGACGTCACAGACTCTTCTAACAAAAGAGCCATTAGGTTTTATAATTTCCAAATAACATTAAAAAGGAAGGTAAAGTGAAAATGAAAGACAATGTACTCATTGAACAGACGGCTCTTTTTTCTGTCAACAAACACTATGATGTTAGTGAAGACCTTGAAAATT
Source organism: Hypsolebias martinsi (assembly GCA_031762355.1). NCBI lineage: Eukaryota > Metazoa > Chordata > Actinopteri > Cyprinodontiformes > Rivulidae > Hypsolebias > Hypsolebias martinsi. Next base: position 26,041,862 of record JARVGQ010000309.1, on the reverse strand, counting down.
ACATTACTACCATATTTTTCACTTTATGAGTCACACCTTTCTGCATAAATTTGCAAGTCCTGTGACGTATACACTAAAACGATTAATTTAGGTTTTTCCCCATATTTATAACCATTTTTTGGCTGAGATCTGACGATTTAATTCATTCTGACATGGAAAATATTGAACACTATTTTCAGCTGCTAGAGGGCGGTCGACTAATATGGAAAGTCAAGTGTCTCATTAATAGGTAAAAGTGGCTATTAATGAGACACTTGGCTTGCCATACCAATCCACATTTGTCTCACTCCCGAACTCCTGAAGCAAATGTCAAATCAGCTGCATTTCGCCATGCCACCCAGGTGAAATGCAGCTGATCCATTAAAGTGCATTTATTAAGGAAAAGTTCAACTGAGACACACTATTTCCATAATGTCGAGCAAACAAACAATTGTTTTTAGGTGGGTTTTTTTGGTGTGTGTGTATTAAATTGTGAAGAAATGCACAGCGAGTCCTCCCTCTGCTCACTCCAGCAGCCGCAAATCAATTTTTGAATTGCAGATGATTTTACTGCCAAAGTGCATTTATTAAGGAAAAGTTAAACTGAGACACACCTTTGCTTTGATTTCGAACAAATAATAATTATTAAGTGCTAATCTTGTTAAATTCTTGTTAAAGTCCTCCCGTGCACGCTCCTGCAGCGCCATTTAGCCGCCAATTGATTTTTAGCACACCGGCCCACGTTTCTGGGTGGTCAACAGTAGGGGTGTAACAACTGATTCAAATCGATACATTGATTAAATGATTAATGATTCAATTATATCGTGGCAAAACTAAAATATCGATTCATATCATCATCTTTAAAATACACTGTTATTTAGAAATTCCCAAGGCATGACTGTGTCACTATTTCCGTACGCGGCTGCGCTCTGCGGGCGCCTCAGCAACATGGCAGACGAGGTAGACAACACAGAAAATGAAATTCACTCTCCTGCTGGATTTAAATCAACACTGGAAATATGTTGATTCCAACAGAAGAACGTCTCAACAGACAAACTCATGTCGTATGCAACAGGTGCCAGTGTGAGTTCAAATACCTCGGGAACACAAGTTTGTCCGTTCACCTGAAGAAGAAACACGGCATTGATAGCAATGTTATGTAAGCTCAACATCTATTTTTGTTTCTTTATAACTGAAAGGTCATCAGGGCACTTTTAAGTTAACTGGTTTAAAAAATGCACTTAAACATGAGAAACGTGAGACTACACTGAACAGGTCTTTTATTTTTTATTTTTTCGTTATTTAGGAAAAAGTGTTTTTTATTTAAATGCCTGGTGCCTGCAATAACAGACATAAAATGGTTAAATCATATTTGAATTGTTTCATAAATGTATGTACTGTATATGTAAATGAGATGGGCATTTGATATCACAATACATCGATCGCAGACTTGTGAATCGAATAGAATCGAAATCGTATCGTGACAGACTTTGTGATATTGAGAACTATCTTATCGTATTACAAACAAATCAATATAATATTGTATCGTGGTAAAGCTGGTGATTTACACCCCCTAACAAAAACAGGCCAGTTTTCTTTTTCTTTGTTACAGCCTCACTAAATCATGGCTGGTTTCTTCTGCAGGGTCAGTTTTTGAAATACAGGTGGTTCTCGGGTTACAGCAGTCTCGACCTACGGCATTTCGGATTTACGAACGGCACCTGAACACACCATATGACGTCATCCGGCTGCATACGGGCTGCACACGGGCTGCACACGGGCTGCACACGGCACTATTTTTCATTATTTTCTGAGTTTTTTTTTTTTTGTCTGTTAGCAAGCTAACTGCTTTAAAATACATTTTAGAGGTACAAAATGTATGCTGGCGGTGT
>JARVGQ010000309.1:25997950-26008097 GCA_031762355.1 Hypsolebias martinsi | reverse complement strand
CTGAATGGATTAGATCTCAGGGATTTTCTCAGGCACGTTCCATTGGTATGGTCATTTTAATTTGGACATTTCGGAAGCAGCCATTTGGTGGAATCATTTTGGGTGTGTTAGTGGTGCTGTGGGTGCGCCCAGTTCAATGATGTACAGTATATACTAGAATATATGTCATTGGCCCAGTTCTTCTTCAGAGAGTCAGAGTTTCTTTACTTGTCATTCGCATCACATGTGGTACATGTAGTGGAACAGAATTATGTTCACAGGGTCCCAGTTACTTACAACAATAGCAAAAATATAAAGTGTAAAAATAAACAGTAAATAAGGATCTTAGATATGAACTAAGATATATGCTAAAACAACGCCAAACAGTACGCTTAACGATCTAAGATATATGCCCGTCACTAATAGTGCAAAACAATACACCGAACAACAGCAGCACGGTTCTCATAGGTTCTGTTCTTAAAGGTGGGTTTAACGCTACCTGTCCACTTTGCAGTGATTCAATCAATGAACCAACTCCCCTCTCACCACTGGTTACTTTCAAACTAACGCACAAATAAATAACACACAACGTGGATGTAACGTGTAACGCATTATAGAAATGTAGTGTTTAGCCATTTAACTCAAGTTAAGTAAAGTACAGATACATGAAAAATACGGTACTTAAGTAGCCTACAGTAACAAAGTATTTGTACTTAGTTACATCCCACCACTGGCATCAGATAATAACTACCAATAAAGAGCCTGTTAAAAACACTGTTCAGTAACTTTCAGTCTGAATTATTTGTGCACGCAGAATAAAATTCTCCAGTTTTAGAAACGATTCAGCATGTGAGAACATACAGCCTCTTCCCAGATCTTTGTTTGGAGTCTGAGTTAAACAGCCTCAGCCTACAAAAACAGCAACTCATGAATCAGTGATCGGCCTGCTGAATTCTGCTCACGGTCACGGGTAATGACTTCACCAGAGCTGAAGGGGAAAAACAACTTTCAGCCGACACCGTTCAGCCGAGGCAAACAAGGCTGACGAGATCCATGAGCTGCAGCTCAAGTCAGTGCACGCCGGAACATAGAGACTCTCATAAAATCCATAAGACCAAAGCTAAAGCGTAAAACAGATGCATCCATCCTGAAAAAATGTCTGCGGTCACACTTTGTGTTGCATGAGAAAAACAAAGATTTTTTTTTTCCAAATGTGCAAAGAATTAGGATAAACATGCCGTCAGTAGATTATAACAAGATCTAAAACCATACAGCCAGACAAACAAAATGCACAGCATCAACTCACATGTTTTAAATGTTACCATTGGTATCTCTTTATCCACTTCAGATGCATCTTTCTTGGTTTTCTTCACCATTCCTTTCCTGCTGTTCATGAGATCTTATTTAAATTAAAGACAAAATCCAGCCTCAAAGTGAAAACAATCCCACCAGCACAACAACAACCACCACCCAGCATGTCTTCTCCATCCAGCAGCTTCTGTCCCTTTGCACCAGCTCGTCCCCCCCAGGTGCCGCATGCTGCAACTACCGCATTAGCTGAGGAGTCCAGGAAAATGTCAGTGCAGCTGCAGAGAGCGGCCAGTTGCACACTGAAGAGTCTGTTTAAGCTATACAGTCACGCGCGCGCACACACACACACACACACACACACACACACACACACACACACACACACACACACGCATGCACAGTCCAATAGGAAGCAAAAGGAATCCCACAGAAAACACTTTGTGGGGGTCTGGGCATGATGCCCTGCAGAACTCTGGTCAAAGGATTAATAAATGATACAAAAAGCACCAATCCTCACGTGCACGGGAAGTTGAAGTTCATGAATGATCTGCAGATTTCCAGAAAAGTTCAGCAATCGAAAGGACTAAACAGCAACTCGAACACAAACAGGCCGGACTTGTTCAAGTCTTACCGTCCCACTCTCTCCAGGAGTTTTTGTGACTTGCAGGAGTGAAGGGAAAAGAGGAGCCCAGTCCAGAGATGTCCAAGTTCTGAATCAGATGACTGAGGCGGTTCATGAGCTGGTAGGATGCCTCCCCACCCTCCCGCAGAAACTCGTGCAGGGACATGAAAGCCGGCTGCTGGTCTTAGTCTCAAACTGTCATCCAGGGAGACCTCCTCCTGCACAACCCAGCAGACTCCAGAATGCAGCTTCCAAATGCAGACATGAGAAAGAATGGTCTCTGTGCACAGTCACCGTGGATCACAAGCCCTCACGTACGTCCAGTGATGCCACCTCTGCTCTGATGCATGCACAACAAGACCTGCGTCCTCTGCAGTGCCACATTGGGGAGTCGGAGAATCAGGACTGAGCCGAGTCACAGTCTGCACAACCTCTGACACAGAAACGGTGAGCCTCGCTCTGCCGATGCACACGTACGAGCACACATGCACTGCAGGTGCAACTATTAACACTTCAGAGCAGCAAAGGTTTCAAAGTAAGAGGACACAGAGGGAGGGTGGAGCGGGACAGAAGCTGAGGGCAGCCGGTGGAACACAAATCCCCTTCTGCTTCTCAGGCTAATTATATTCCTCCACTCCTTAACTGATCTGTCTTTTCTTTCACTCTTTGAATCTTTGATTCTTTCAGGCCCTTCGTTTCTGCAGAACCAGGAGACGAGGCCAAAAAGCACTGAGGCTGAAAACACCAATCTGTAAAACAAGAAACTAAAACCAAACTTTGGCCCATAAAAGTTATAGCACACATGGAGAGAGTCCATTTGTTGTCAGCCATCAGGCTGAAGGAGTCTTCTTTGATGGAGGAGGAGGTTTGTCTGGAAACTTTTGACTTGTTTTGTGTGTTTGGCTGTGATGTGCAGTTAAATGTTTATGAGCTTGTAGAAGAGATGGGAGAGCATCTTCACTCTGACATCCTGACGAGGCGACTGCAGGGGAACAAACATTTGCTCCTTCTTCTGGACATTTCTACCTCTCATGTTGTCCCTCATTAGTTTTTCAGCTCACTGACTTCATACTTCATGTGCTGATAATTTTGCAAGGCTGCTGCTCCCGATGGCACTTTACAGAGATACTTCCGCTGTTTTACTGTGAAGGGTTCTGTGGACAGATAGTTAACAAATACTGTCTTGAAGTCAAATGGTAATCATCAGATTGACGCACAACAATAATCTAACACCTTGAGAGTGTTGAAAAATATTTAAAATTTGACATATTGGGGCAATTCTAATTCTCCAGCACAGTATTACTGGGTAAAATTTTGTATTTATGAACACAACTTTTGAACTTCATCCATCCAACATCTTTACCCGCTTCTTCTTTTTTCAGATCACAGGGGTCACTGGTGCCCATGTCCAGCCTTCACTGTGCAAGAGGCAGGAGACACCCTGGACAGGTCTCCAGTCCATCACAGGGACACTTAGAGACAAACAACCATTCACTCGCTCACTCACACCTAGAGACAATTTAGAGTTACCAATCAGCCTAACATGCATGTTTTTAGTCTGTGGGAGGTAACCAGAGTATGTGGAGAAAACCCGCACATGCACGGAGAGAACATGCAAACTCCACCCAGAAAGACTCCTGCACTGGGATTTGACTAGGTGACCATCTCACTGACAGGCAGCAGCTCAACCAGTTGCGCCACCGTGCTGTCCTTGATGTGCACGTTTTAAAATAAATAAATAACATTATTGTTTTTGAGTCAAATCTTGAAAATCCCATTATGCACCATATGGGACCATGCGCAATCTGTTCAGAGTGCAAGTTTGGGATGACTGTCAGCAACTACCATTCTAAACTTTAACCCAACATCTGTAAAATTAGAGTTATAGTAATTTGTTTGCTTGTTAAGGTTGATTGGATGTGACAGCCATCTTGAATCAGGATGAACCCCAAAAGTTTAGTTGGTCACATCCAAATAGTTTCAATAAAACGTAACAGTGATTCATGACATTTTGCAAACAGGCAGAAAAAGTTGACTTCAGTAAGTAATGCCAAAAAAAAAAAAAAAAAAAATTCATGCAAATCTTTCTCTTTTCAGCTGTGGGTGATAATTAAAGCATACATTTGCCACATTTAGCCACTATGAGAAGTTGTAAAACAGTTGTGTTTACATCAACATTAACATTAGCAGTAACATTAACACCACCTTTGTGGGCCTCATGCATCTTATCTTATCATCTGTGTGTTGCATTATTTGTGCTGTTTTTGCAACCCCACACTGTGTCCTATTAGATATACAGTGTGAGGTATGAAATTTTTTTTTTTACCTCTTCTTTCCTCCGTTTTCTCTTTTCCTTATCTAAAAAAAAAAAAAAAAAAAAAAGGCGGCACCTCTCATGAGGCTGCAGCCTCAGGCAACCCTGTCTCCCCATATCTATGTTGTTTAGTTGTTTGTGTTTCTTGGACGGGCTGAACTGAAATGTAATTTTGTTGCGCTTCGGTGCAATGACAATAAAGGCTAATTCTGATTAAATTAATAAACGGCTGAGGTAAATTCTCTGAACTTTCTTAAAAACAGAGATACTACAAAGTGCCTTATATTACATACAGTCTTTAATTTACAAGGCAAACTGATTTTTGTTCCCATTCACATCTGAAAGTGACACAGCAAATTTCCAAATCTTACAGGAGTTGAGATATAAGCTTTTAAAACCCACTTTCTTACAGCCAAACACGTACAAACAAAGGTTTATGGCAGCTTACTATAAACCTGGCAACCTTTTTTTAATTCGGCATTTTTTTGCTCCCAAAGTGTAAAAGTTACAGATCGTCAACGTTAGTGTGATATTAATCCCTGGTGAGGCACGTTGCTGTGGATCAAACTGAACAACAAACATTTGATCACATCCTCTCAGTTTCCAGAAGTCATTCAGTTTTTACAATAACACCACGTGAACACGTTAAAGAAGCAGAACAGCGCAGAAGGAAATTCAAATATAGGTTATAAAAACTGAAGTGTAAGATGGAGAACATGTTTGAACCTGAAATGGAACTGAATGTTTTGTCAGTGCAGCATTTGTGTTTGTGAGCACAACCAACAAGCTGTGGACTAACAGTGTCTTCTTGATCCATCTGTCTTCACACCTGCTCCGCCTTTAGGGATGATCACATAGCCAGGTGACCTCTTGGCAAAGTAGGAAGCAGAAACACACACTATGTTTACAAAAAACTGAACAAACCACCCAAAGTTCACGTCTGATATGTGAACTGCCTTCTTTTGCTGCGGTGAACACAATCGTGCAGGAAAGGCTGAGCGCTGTGACTCAGTGAACTGCAAGCATTTCTTTAAATCAACTGGAAGTAGGTCAAATGCCCAGGAATGAGAAAACACTGTCTCTACGTCTCTAGTCACTGTATTTACTAGGGACTTTAGACATTTTATTCATTCTGCATATTTAAAAAGCTTCTCAAATGGTGTTAACAACAACAAAAAAATGTGTTTCAGACTCAAGTATCAATATTTTGGATTTATTACTTTATGATTTATTTTAATATTATTTTAAAAAGGCAAACAGATTTTCAGAAGATATTTCTTTAATCCACCACTGCAGTTTTAGAGTTATCTTTTCTTCACTTTGCAAAGTTTCTGCATTATTGTTTTGTTCATGTTCATCTTAAATGTGATGACACTGCAGAAGAAAGTTTTGTGCACAATAGCATCAATACGTTTGCCAACTATTTGCATATTTTACTTTACCCATTTTTTGCAACTATGTATGTCTTTGAAACAACAGTCTCACTTTAACAAATTAGTATTTATCTAAAAAGACATCTTTTTTCTTTTCTCTATCATTTTTAAAAAAATAATCTGATCCAAGATAATAAAGTTTTAAAAAGGATTCTTATCACTTCCTTGACAACTCAATTATAGAGAAATTGCATCCTGTGAAAATGCAGTATGAATGCTTATTGCTGAAGAACTTGTTGAAAAACAGCTGAAATTAGCGAGACAAAAAAACATGCTGAATTGTAACTGAAATGGGAAAACAAGCCTACTTTAGCAGAAGAAAGCTGAAAGAACACATCTATGCTGAATTAGTTGTAAATTAGCAGAAATGAGCACAAAAAGTGGAAATTATCTGAAAAAAAGATAAAGTTAGCAAAAAACCGCTGAAAAGTAGCTGAAAAGTAGCTGAAAAGGCAGAAAGAAGCTTAAACTACCAGAAAGAATTGGAGAGAACACATTTGCTGAATTAGGTTGAAAAAGGTAGAAATGAGAGCTAAAACTGTGGAATTAGCTGAAAAAGCTAAAATTAGCATAAAACAGCAAAATAGTAGTTAAAATAGCAGAATAAGATGAACCTTGCAGAAAGACGCTGAAAAGAGAATAACAAGCTGTAATTAGCAGAGAGAATCTGAAAGGAGCACATATCAGCTGAAAAAAACTCCTGCAATTAGCTGAAAGTAGCTGAAAAAAGTTTTAAATTTGCACAAGGAAGCTGAAAGAAGCTGAAGCAGAACAAAATGTGAAAGCAGCAGTAAAAGGTTGTAAACACATCTAAGATTTGAAGGATGTGAAATGAGCTCAATTCATTTTCTATGAGGAAAAAAAAAGAGGCAGAAATGCTAAATATTTCAAAAAGCTAAAGTTGCACCAATACCAAAAGTCATATCACTCTTCTCCTGAATGAGCTGAACATTTTGTTTTGTTGAAATAGCACAAAAATTGTGGAACAAGAAAGATGCAGAAAAACCTACAGAAGAAAAATGTATCACAATAGTGTGAATGCTTCATAAACATTCACAATATTAAGTCCAGTGACTAAGATTTGTATTTGGTTGGTCAAACAGTAATTAAATCCTTGTTTCCCACATGTAAACACATGTGAAAATAATTGTTGCTGTCCTGTTCTGTATGTTCAGCAGCAAAAAATTGACACAAACTTTAGTAATTAAAATACTTTGAAATATTTTTTCAAGCTATTTAAGACTGAAAATGAGCTGTAAACATTTATGTCTCTCATTACACATAGTGTTTAATTTGGCACAATGCACAAAAATCTGTGCTGTATTGCCAATACTCCAATATTTAACAATGATCAAATGCTGTTAGGTTATAGAGACTGGTTGTTTCCAATGTTTTCTCTCAATGTAAAAATTAGTATTCAAAGTTGAAATGACATTTAATGTGACACTAACCTCCTCTCTCTTCTAAGTGTCTTAATGTTCCAGGTGCAATGTTTTTTATTTACTTGTACAGCCGAGGTTTCTCCCAATATCTGGACTGGCACATTAACTTGAACTACATCCACAGAGGTTACGGTGCACAGGTGACACTCCTGAAGGATCTCTTTGACTTTGTTGTGGCACAAACAGATTTCCATGGAGCAACGTGCAGCGACTCAGCAGCAGTGAGGAAGTCTCAGATAAGCTGATCAGAAGGCCAGCTCTGTCCTGAGCTGTTCCCTAGACCCAGTGCAGGTGGTGGGAGACTTCCATCAGTCCTGGATGAAGTTGTGCACCCTCAGGTGATAACATGACAGCCAGTGACGGGCATTGCTCAAGCGCCTAGAGGGCAAACGAGGGTGGAGGCAGGTGTGGTGTCATGCTCACATATACAAACCCAAAATATAAATTAATATTTTAATTTAGCCTTTTGTTCTTCCTCTCTCAATACCTTCTGTTTTGACTGAAAATTGAGTTTAGTAAAATCCTTTAGTTTTGAGATATTATCTTCAACCCCCGCCCCCTCTGTGTAACAGAAGAACGCACAGCGATGTGCACCTGCTTCATTGTCCCTATGGGGCAGCACTGCCCCCTATCGGTGCAGCAAGGTACTTTCTGCCTCACCCTGTGTATATTCAGCGTGCATTATGACCGATTGGAAAGAGGAAATATGTCTCACACATTCACTCAGTATATCAGAAAGAATGTAGAACATCAACATGTGCAACACGTGTAATCAAACGTGTGTATTGGCGATGTAAAGAGAGACAGCAATGGGCATGTGCCAACTGCCTACTTCATATATTTTATAAAACACAGCGCCCCAAGAGGTGAACCAGAGCACTACACTGCCTCATCACATTGGCACAGGCAATGTGTAAATTCTGCGATTTTGACCACTGAAGTGTTGCAATAATTCAGAAAACATTCATTAATGAGCATGAACTTTGTTGTTTTGAACCACTTTGGCATGGTCTGCCTTAGAGGAGTTGACGGGGGAGAGGGCGGGCCCTGGAGGCCATCTTATCACCAGCAAACTGTTTTTTTTCCTACTCCAGGAGTGAGCTGTTTGTGGAATTCAGTTTGGTTTGGTGGGCTCCTCAGACTGAAGAAGTCCTTCGGATGAAGAATGAAATGTCTCAGCAACAACATAAACAGATGACCTGATCGAACATTGCTGGATTCATACCTGGATTAATAAGCATGAACTTTGCTATTCAGAAAACAGTTTTACAAAACAGTTTTAAAAACAGACAAGTGGTCAAATGTATTTTCTCTTATGATTGTTAGTATTTTTACTGGTCATGATGGCAGGTGAGGCACTGCCTCCACTGACTGGACGTCACTGGTGACAGCGCTGGAGAGCTCCTGCAGTGACAGACTGCTTTGTCAGAGCGTTTTCACGTCTTTCCTCCTAGCAGCTGTCAGGCTGTAACTATAGCCAAAAGCTCCCAACAGACAACGTAATATCTCAAATATAATCTAATGATATGGATGGAATCAATGCGCAATATTGAGTTTCCTAGTTTACAACTTTTACATAACTCATTTGTTGTGAGCTATTTCTTCTTGTAGTATTTTCTGATAGTTTTTTTTTTTTTTTTTTTTTTGCATTTTGGTCTAAACCTTTACTGCTGCAACTATGTAAAAGCCCTGCTGTACAAAAAAAAAAAAAAAAGTCATTTTATTCTATTTTACTCAAATAAGGCCGAACAGCATGGCAGACTACTGATGCACTTTGTTTTCCCTGGATGCTCAAAAAGTTCAGAAAAACAAACAGAAAAAGTAGATTAGATTAAAATCCAGTTGTCCTCAAGATGGGAAGTAATATGATTGTCTTATTTGTTTCATTTTACTAATATTACATTTCAGCTTATATAACCTGACAGAGAGAGACCACAAGAGGAAAACGACACAACAGTAAATCGATGAGGAAATGAAAAGTACTTTTTATAAAACGCTTCTCGTTCCTTTGGTCCTCAGATGACACAGTTTTCCATCAATATTTCTTTTTGACACTGTCTGCTCTCCTCTCTAAGCTGATTACTGACCATCCTGTCACATCACATTTATTTAGAAACTGCAGGAACTGGATTCTGGCAAATGTAAAGTTTTATGGTGCTTATGCCGTATTAAACATAAATATGACAGGATGCTTTTTATTGCATCGCAGGAAAGTAATGCAACTCCAAACTAGAAGCAAACACTTAAATTTAACCATTTATATTTTTGCAGCCTAGAAATAGCTAGGCTGCCATCCTTCCTCAAGCCCACTCGCTACACTTTCACCATATTTCATATACTGCAGGGAAGGGATGCATTATAATAAATGGAGAAAAAAATAACAGAAGACACAACATTTCTTCAACATAAATTTTCTAGACATTACATACACGGGAACAACTGTCACACTGATCAACGTGCTTCTCAAGATGTGAAATTAATGTCAACAAAAGCATGATATTGTCCAAATCTGTGTGTGTTTATGATTGTGAAAGTAGCTGTGAGCTGAGTGGGTTACTGTGGATTCTTAAAAATGGATCAAAGTGAAACAGATATCAAAAATCACTTTAGTTTTTGCTAAAACACTAAGAAATAAGCATTTTTAGTTACATAGGATGTCTAGAGATCTATTCACAAAGGCTCCAAAATAGCTCAGCAGAAACTGATTTGTCAATTTAGATAAAACTTATTATATGATATTTAGTAATAAAAAGAAAACGGCTGATATTTCGTTTAAAATTGAGGGTGGTGAGATCTGTCGAGTGAATGAGGTAAAGTTCTTGGGTGTTATCATTGATGATAGACTGACATGGAAACAACATATAAACTCAGTAAAACTGAAAATATCTAAATCCATTGCAGTACTATACAACGTCAAAGATCTATTAGATGATAAAGCGTTATATTTGTTGTATAATACCATCATTGTGCCACATTTAATTTATTGTGTTGCAGTCTGGGGAAAGGCGTGTACAACTATTACAAGGCCTATTTTTATTTTACAGAA
>JARVGQ010000309.1:25981894-25991952 GCA_031762355.1 Hypsolebias martinsi | reverse complement strand
GTTGCTGCTGATCTGTTTCATGTTGCTGCTGATCTATTTCATGTTGCTGTGTTCATGCGTGCTCATCTGCTCACACAGACTCATGTTCGTGCTGCTGTTCACAGTAGTTTTTATTCTGCTAGTGCTTAGTGTATTTTTAATTTGTTTTTCTTAGTTCATATTTTAATCTTGTTACTGTTTTTCTTTTACATCTTATAGGTAGATGTAACTGGGACCCTGAGTGCACAATTTAGTTCCACCACATGTACCACATGTGGTGTAAATGACAAATAAAGAAACTCTCTCTTATTATCTCTACACATGGAGGTTTCTGTTCAGTGCCCTGAGAGGACTTCTGTTGTGATTTGGTGGTTTATAAACAAACTGAATTGAAGTCAAGTCATAAATCTCTGAACATTTTTTCAAGTCTAAAGTAATAATTTTAATGACTTGAGTCCAAGTCATGTGACTTGAGTCCACACCACTGCTGACCAGCGTCAGCGAGCAGATGTGAGCTGCTGTCTAAAATGAGCTCAAAATGTTTCAATGCTTTGGTTTAGGGGACCAGGTAGGCCCAGTTTTACAAACAACTGCAATTACGTTTATAATATACAGTAAATTAACATCTAAACATACTTTGATCTGTCCTACTCAAACTAGAAACATTCTGACGCGTATCCCAAAACTATGAGTTTTCTGCTGCAGGTAAGATATTGATTACTGATAACAACATAAACTCACTTAATCAGAATTTTTTTCTGATGCAGACAAAAATTACATAAATAGAAAAACGTTCCACAAATACTAACACTTTCCCCCCTTTCTTTCTTTATTACAAGCAGAATGACAATACAGTGCTTTGTCCTCGTTTGCTACAGACAGGCTGGCAAAAAGTCAACATGGGAACATTTTAAAATCTTTATTCAAAAACAAAAAATCCAAAAGGAAAAGAGGGCTAATTTGTCAAAAACAGTTCTGTAATACAAAGTGTCATACTAAAGGTATGATATGAAGTGTGCTGTTCAGAGCACATCGGTTGACATGTCATACCTTCGCCGAGCTCAGGAGGAACAGGACGAGCACCTGCTGTTGTGCTGATGGACTCAGAAAAAGCAGTTTGACATTCTGATCTGCAATAGAAGGCTGGTGTGATATAAACCCACTGAGACAAAGGCTGGCACCTGCAGACAGTTCATTCCCAGTCTACTCATTTGGTCACTTCTTTTTTTTAACCCCCGCTCACCACGGCACATCTTAGAAAAATAACTTGTGAGTGAACTATAAACTCCAGCTGACAGACAGTAGACCTTGTTTTTAGCATCAGACTAAACCGTTGAGAAACAAAGTGCAGTGTGTATGACTAAACAATATAATTTATGTTTCACTCTCATTTTGGTTACAAACTTCAACACATTCTAACGGAGTTAAAATATAATCTCTGAGATACAAAAGTACTGTAGTCAAAGAAATCTTCACAATGGACAACATAAGAACGACAAACGAGAAAGGTGACCTCAAAATGTAAGGACTTGGATGTTAGAAAAGTGTTTAAAGCATTGAGTCATGTCAATTAACTAAACTTTACAGCATTAAACTGTAGTAGGGCTGGTACACAACATGTAACTTGTGTTTGGATGCATTATGGCAAAGCACAGTGAAGTGGGAAGCCATCTTATTAATACCAAGATCTGTCTTTTAACATGACCAAAGTGAGAACGTTGAGCTCCTCAACACATACAGAAGTTCTAAACTAACGAGACGAACCGATAACGTCCATAAAACAAATAAATTATCTATGCCCCAGTAGAAAAATACCGAACACCTGTTATCAAATCTATACAAGTTGGCAGATGGTGATGTGTATGAAAATAAACTGTATAAACATATAAAAAAATGCTTCAAGAATGTCACATTCAAGACTTCCAGAGTCAGTAACTTTCTACGTAACCAGACAGATACGCTTTGGAATAAAGAAGGACTTCAGAAATGCTGTTAGACATGCAGAAAAGAGGTTCATCCATTGTGAGCTACAATCTTCACCTGGAGGACATGATGGACACATCAGTTCAACATTCTTATTGATTGTGACGTCGCCGATTCAAGTCGCCCTTCCTGTTTATAACAAGCTGCATCCACGCAATAACACTTCTTCTTTCTATATGTAGCAAAAAGATTGTAACGTCCAGATGTAAAGCAGTGACATCATTTTAGAGCCGTACAGTATCGGTAACGCAACACAGAGACGCACCTTAACATGACTACATAGTTTTAGCATTCTGGCATTAGCATGACACACAACATGGCAGCAAATACACAAGCACATTGCAACAGTGAGGCATAGCAAGCCGTTTAGGACGTTTAATAAATAATAGCCCATCAGTTCCAGGCTCTTCCTATAAACTGCCACACGGTGGCAGCAGAGAGCACACTGCTCAGGGGAAAGAAAAAGTGCCCTGACGTGTTCCTAATGATGACACCAACGATGATGGAGATTATTTAAGCATACAGAGACAGTCCAACATGCTACACCGATGGACAAAAAACAACAAAGTTTAACACAACGGTGCGGGTAAAGAAGAAATAAATAAGACATGTTGCCCATTGAACCTCCTATAGTACTCTGTTTAAATTAACTAACATGTTAGATATGAATTAAGGCAGTGTGGCTAAAATACTGCACTTCCCCTTAGAGTGTTTCCACGTCTCCTTCAGCTGATGAGTGTGTTTGTAAGGCTTTGTAAGACACCAAATCCTTTTTATATTTCTTTTTAGCTTCTTAGCCTTCTGTTTTGTCCCTATAAGGCAAAGGTGTGTCACATACAAACATACAATAACAGGCAATGACATGCATACCTTTGCACACATGCACACACACATACACACACATACCTAAAGGGTTGAGCTGAGCTACCCCATTACTTGGCCAGACCACATAGTGTACATAAATGTTTTCAACAAACATTTACACAGAAGCTAAAATGACACAAAAGTTGAGGAGCCCAAAAATTAGATAATAAAAATGAGGTTTGAAAAAGGTTCAAAACTGTTCTGAAAAGCAATAACACCATCGCACAAAGTCCCAGAATGTTTTGAGTAAAAGTTTTAGAGGGGACTTTAAAACGATAAGGACAGAGGCAGCACAAAAAGCATGAAATCATAAAAAGTAAGACGGCAACTCGATCTAAAAACGTTGTCCATTCAGGTGTAGCCCAAGAAATGCACATGAACTGAGCATGGAGTAGCAGAGCTTCTGAAGTGTTTCAACATGTTTGTTCAGTAAAACCAACGCAGGTCTTCGTCACACATCTCCGGGTGACACCATAGACTCTTTTGGTTTTTCCATTGTCTCACACAGAGGTCTCCGGTCCCGGAGCATAGTAGGCAAATCCTGCCCCTGAGAAACGAAATATGTAGGGGCCGACGGCGTCAGCTCCAGCTCCTTCTGTGAAGCGAGCGAGGAGTTTCTGGGGAAGAGGATTAGACCTGCGGAGGGACAGCGTCTCTGCAGCGCCAAGGCAGAGGTGGGAGGAATCTGTGCTCCTGCCTTTGTAGGAGCGACGATGGAAAGACAGTGGAGTCGACTCTGCCATGCCGCCTGGCAGCAACTTCTCACAATCCTTCAAAAACAAACAAACAAACAAACAAACAAATACTCACTGTAAAAAACTGAAGACAGAGAAATGATCAGAACAGAAACATGCAAACAACTGAGTGGTAAAAGGGAACAATTGTGAAAATATGAAATACAGACAAAAACAAAAGAGGCTATTTTCAGATCCTGTTAATGATTCATGAAAAATATCCATATAAGCTGAAACAAAACATAACTATAGATGAAATGAAGAACTTTCCAATCAACAAGAATACTTCTGAAAATTTAAATTAAGGTCAATTTTTGTGTCTGATTTTGCATACTATGACTCAAATTCACACCTGCAGTCCCATTTTCCATCACCAGATGTCCTCATTTTACCCTGAACCCCTGAGGCGAACACACCAGACTTCTCTGTTGAGCCTCATTTGACTGGATAACCTGCGAGTGGCCTTGTTAAGTAAAATAATACTCAGATAGATTTATTACTAATTAAGTTTGTATAAATGGCACAAATATTTTACATTACACAACTAAACCCTATATATCAGAAATCTTTGACCCTTTTAATTTATTTTATCTGTCTTGAGCTGCAAACTAAAAAACTGAGTTTAAGTAGCTGCACTTTAATAAAAAATAAAAAATAAAAAAAAAACGAGCTGAAATTTCTCATCTGTTTGCTGCTCAGATCACATCATTTCCATCCCCAAAGCACTGAGAAGGACGACCAGCTGTGAACGTACGACCGCAGTCTTATTAGAGATTCTGATTCTTGGTAACTAAATTGTCTTGAGGTGTGAGTGAGAGAGTGAGTGGTTGTTTGTCTTGATGTGTCCCTGTGATGGACTGGAGACCTGTCCAGGGTGTCCCCCGCCTCTCACACTGTGATGGCCATGGGCACCAGTGACCCCCAAAGGAAGAAGCAGGTAGATAATGGATGGATGGATTATTGAAAAGTAAGTTAAGAGAGGAAAATGTTTTGAGGGCAGTCACATTAGTCTGAGAAACAGAACAACTCCATGTAAATCAGAGGTTCAGGGGATCAGCAGTGAGACCACTCAGTGATCAACACACCTCGAGTCGTGATTCGTGTGTATGGAGGGGGGACTCTGCACACATGTCAAACTCAAGGCCCGAGGGCCAAATATGGCCCTTGTTAACACCTTATCTGACCCCCAAAATGATATTATAAAATTAAAAAATGTTATTGCTTCTCATTTTACTTAAAAAGTCATGTTTCTTCCATTTGTTTTTCGACGCAATTCCCGCAGTTTTCAGCTATTTCAACAGATCATAAATCAAAACGTTCAGCTCTTTCAGGACAATCCTGCTATGACTTCTGGTATTGGTGCATCTTTAGCTTTTTGAAATATTTAGCCTTTTCTGCCACTTTTTCCTCACAGAAAATGAACTGAGCTCATTTTACATCCTTCATATCCGTTTACAACCTTTTATTGCTTCTTTCACATTTTGTTCTGCTTCAGATTCTTTCAGAAAATCTAAACATTTTTTCAGCTATTTTCAGCTAATCTCAGCTGTTTTGTGTTCTTTTCAGATTATTTCTGCCAACTACAACATTGCTGTGCTTCTTCTGACTTCTGCTCCTTTCAGCTTAAATCTACAAGTTTCAGCTTTTCTGTTTTACAGCTACTATGATGTTTTTTTTTTGTTGTTGCTGATTTCAGCTTTTGTCAGATAATTTCTACTTTTTAGTGCTTATTGCTGCTTCTTTCAGCAACATGTGTTCTTTCTGCTTTCTTCTGCCAAGTCAAGCTCGTTCTACCTTTTCAGCTAAGTTTTTAGCATTTTTAGGTAATTTCATCAGCTTTCAGATAAATTCTAGTTTTTCGTGATAATTTTGGCTATTTTCAGCCTAATTGTCTTCTTTCTGCTAATTTCAGCTTGTTATGCTCTTTTCAGCTTATTTCGGCTAGTTTTGCCGTTTCCTGCTATTTCAGCTACTATTTAGCTGTTTTATGCTTAATTTAGCTTTTTGGCTATTCCACTTTTTATCCCCAGCTCATTTGAGCTCCTTCTGCTTACTTCTGGTAATTTAAGCTTCTTTATGCATTTTCAGCTACTTTGAGCTATTTTTTGTTTATTTCAGTCTTTTTTAGCTAATGCTCATAATGTTTGTATCAATGTCTGTTTGTTTAAACCTAATTTAGCAAATATGTGTTCCTTCTTTTTTCTTCTTTGAAGTTAGGCTTGTTCATCATTTCAGCTATATTTCAGCATGTTTTTAGCTAATTTCAGCTGTTTACAAGTTGTTTAAACATACGGTTTACATGGTCTTCTGCAACAAGCATTCACACTGCGTTTTCGCAGGAAAGGCAATTTCTCTAGTTGAAACAAGCAATCTGTCTGAATCAGCCAAACTGAAGGAATGCTTTACAGTTATTACTTGAATATTTATAGTTAGACAAAGTAATTACTCTACATTTCACTGTATAAGGCACAGTTTTTTTGCATAAATTAGCATGCCTGTGACTTATACAACAAAGCAACGTATTTATGTTTTTTCCCCATATACTGTATATAACCCAATTTTTGGCTGAGCTTCATTCGTATTTAATTCATTCTGAGAGGAAAATATTGAACACTACCATTTTCAGCCACTAGAGAGCCGTCGACTTATATAGCAAGCCAAGCGCCTCATTAATAGGTAAAAGTAGCTATTAATGAGACACTTGGCTTGCCATACAAAAACCACCTTTGTCTCACTCCGGAACTCCTGGAACAAACGTCAAATCAGCTGCATTTCACTGTGCCGCACAGGTAAAATGCAGCTGATTTGACCGTCAAAGTGCATTCATTAAGAAAAAGTTAAACTGAGACACACCTTTACTATAATGTCGAGCAAACAAATAATTGTTTTTAGGTAGTTATCTTGGTAAATTTCGAAGAAATGCACAGCGAGTCCTATCTCTGCATGCTCCTGCAGGCGCGAATCAGCTTTTGAAATGCAGCTGATTTGACCATCAAAGTGCATTTATTAAGGAAAAGTTAAACTGAGACACACCTTTACTATAATGTTGAACAAACAAATAATTGTTTTTAAGTGTTAATTTTGTTAAATTCCTGTTAAAATCCTCCCATGCATGCTCCTGCGGCTGCCATTTGGCAGCCAATTGATTTTTGTCACAACGCCGGCCCACATTTCCAGGTGGTCAGCGGTGACGCATAATAGATGCGATGCATACAACGAAGTGACGTATTTATGTTTTTTATTTTCCACTTTACAGTATTAGACATATTTGGACTGATGCGACTTATACAGCGGAGCGACGTGTACGGCAGCAAGTACGGTACTAGAGGACAAGAAACTTCACATCATAGATTTTATAATGGATATATATTTCAAATTTTATTGTAGTAGGGAGCACCGACTGATCAGCAGGCGACTGTTTCTCAGCTTTGCAGGCTTGTCTGGTGACGTTTTTAGACATCCAGCGACAGACAGAGAAGGACTGGTAAACTAGAGTTTTTAGGGAAAAATAGGTTTAATATAAGCAAATATTTAACTTGTCAACTTCTTGACAAATTAGAAATAATATTTTGTCTGCTTTCAACTATAGTTCTTGAAGAGAAATCAGAGCTGGTCAGAGCTTTGGAAATATTGGAAATCAACAACAACAATCGTTGAACCTCTGAACTCCTGAAAAATTCCTTGTGACAAAGTAAATGAAAAACCACCACAAAATAATATCATAAAGGGCATAAAGTAAATTAAATGCATACATCTTGGGAAAAGACGGGACACAAAAAACGTGAAGACGAGGAATGACTAACAAAATGCAACTTGGCATACAAATACGACCAAGTGACGTCATCAGTAGATGGTTTTAGATGATTTTATGCAGAGACAAGTGGTTAACACTGGACCATGCCACCATGCACACAGACATGAGAGCTTAAAAGAGTCACCTCCCCCTCCTGCTCCTCTCTTGTATCTCTGGTCCAATCAGAAACTCATTCTGCTGGAGGACTGAGAAAGCATGAAGATAGTGGACGGCTCTACGGTAAGGCACGGGCGGGTGGACTGCAGTTACCATAAAAGAGTGCCGGAGAGCCACGATCAAACAGGAGGAGAAATGGAAATGAAGAAAAGGGGGGGGGGAAGAGAACATAGCAATAGAAAGGAAGGAAGAAACAAGAAAAGGAGATGAAAGAAGTGAGAAGGTCAAATAGAAAAAAAGAGCAACAGGGAATGGTGTCAGTTTTGAATGTGGTGATCCAATGGGGTGGGGGGGGGGGTGGAGAAGAGAAAGAGCACAGCAGGAAGAATTTAGTCATTTCTTTCACTCAGTGAAGCTTGCTCTACAGGAGAGTAAGGCTAAGCTACAGGGGACAGGAAGTCACTTTAAGCGGATGCTTGAAGCTATCAAGTGACTTAATAATCTTCCTGGATGATTAATAGAGAGGAATACATTTACTTTTATAGTGTCAAAAGATCACAGACAGTCTGAGCTAAGATTCAAGAGAACTCTACTCACTATTTTATTACATACTAAATTCAAAGCTGATTTCATTTAGCTAATCAGTTGTTAAATAGATTTAGTGACACTACTAGAGATCACTAGAGGCCCAAATTTGAAGTAGTAAACAGTTTGTGTTTTTTTACCTGTGCACGCTCGGTTGCTGTGGGACATGTGGCCCTGCAGAGAACCTTCTTGATGACATCTGGCAGCAAGCTGACGGTGATGAGGAGGATGATGCTGAGCCATGCAGGACCACTGGACAGCATCTGCATAAACACGTAGTACATCCTCTGGTAGTTCAGGAAGGGCCTAATGAGCAACAGCAAACAGAAATGGATTCTCAGAGTGGACCGGTTTAAAAGCATCAACTTCATAATTCTTAGTCAAATCAATGGGTAACATTACCAAATGATGCCGCCCCACAGGAGAGAGAATATAACATAGAAAAGTAGTGATCCCCAGATAACAAAGTGGTTGATCCAAGTCCAGTGATGTGTGTCCAAGGCAAGCTGAAACAAGGAAAAATAATGAAGACCAAACCTGTCAATAAAGTTGAATACAGTCAACAACACTAGACATATTACTTTAATCACTGTGGAAACTTTAGTCAGTAATTTATGAAACGTTGTTAAGAACAGGCTGATTGGTCAGACAATGACTTGGGCCACTTTCAGCCATTTTTCAAATGAGCCAGTCAGGCAATTAAAAACACAACAAAAAAACAAGGCTTTAACATTTATATTTAACATTAACAGATCCTTAATCCATAATATCTCTGGACTGTATTTGTTGGCAACTAACTGGCAAAAAGCATTTGTGAGGGAATCTTTAAAAATGTATCAAAATGTTCAAAGTGGTTTTCAATTTACTCACGTAAGCTCACAGTCTTAAGTTTTAAACAAGTTCAAAATAGCTGCGCGACATATTTAATAATAATAAATAATTTAAAAAACAATTTCAAATCTGTTTATCCACAATTTAAAAGTGTACTCCTGTAGAATAAATAATAAACACTGGGGGAGCACAAACTGTGCTGGGACAAATAAGATGCGGGTGGAGGTGGGCAACAAAATAAAGAGCAGTCTAGAATACGGTTTAGAAAGCTGTGCACACAAAAACACATGACTTTAAAACTAGCCGCTCAGCTCGCTGGTCACTTGGTCACAAACACTCAGAATTCAGGAGGACTGAAATGAAAAAGTTGTGCACTTGCTCGCAGTTTTTCAACCATTTTCAGTACCAACTACCGTAACTTCCGGACTATAAGCCACTACTTTTTTCCACACGCTTTGAACACCGCAGCTTATAAAATGCTGTGGCTAATTTATCTAATTTTTTTTGGACATGCTAACGAGCTTCATGCTGCCAAAACATTTAGCCTCGTCACACCCAGGCACTCACATATCAGAATCAGAATCAGAATTAGAATAAGCTTTATTATCATTGTACTGAGACACAACAAGAATATGTCCGTACAGTTGTCTGAAAGATGGGCGGAGTGCACGTAGCTGCTGCTCTTTAAGAGCGCGGCCTCTCAATCTTTTCAAAAATACTTTTAGGCTTAGATGAGAAAGGGAGGGGGTGGCGCATGAGGAGAGAAGGTATTAAAAAAAAGCTCTCTCACACCATGTCCTAGTCAGGGCACGGTTTGAGGCATAAAAACAATCTACCACAGCAAAGCAACATAAATAGACATAATACACATGAGGCCGGTGAAGGCAGTGAGTTTTAAAGGAAGGCCGTAGCATAGTTCAGAGCCCCCCCCACCCCACCCCACCTCCCACCCTCAGCCATTGTCCAGATAAGAGGTGTTAGTTATCATCCAGCTTGGTTGAGTTTCTGTCACATGTCCACGGCCTTGGGTAAGGGAGGGGTGAGGAGACAGACAGGGCGTCCTTGTTTTCATAACATCCAAGGAGGAACTGAGATATGCCCCTTTTCCATTAGTACCGGTACGGCCCTACTTGACCCCACTTGGCCCAGTTTTGAGGCTTTTCCATTAGTAC
>JARVGQ010000309.1:25917396-25929804 GCA_031762355.1 Hypsolebias martinsi | reverse complement strand
AGGACATTTTATCATGTCCAACTTAATATAATATACAGAGCCTTACAATTATCTATGTGATAATTTAATCTATGTGATAGTGATGACAACTCACTACACTGTCTTAACACCCCCCCCCCACACACACACACACACACACACACTTCCCAGTATTTTAGTGCACTTTAAAAAACATTTCTTTTTAACCTAAAAACTGTGTCTGAGCCTGCAAATCACAGTCCCTTTACAACGCTGGAGCTTTTAGTGTCAAACTGTTCCATTTTGCACTGAGGAACTTTATCACTAGTACTTTTTCTAGACAGCGCTTTAGTTGAAAAATAATTTAGAAGCAAGATTCAGAAAGTAGTTACCATCATGTGCATGAATGTCACCATTATCTGAGATCTCCCCCCCCCCACACACATGCACAAAAAGTATATAGATGTCCAACAATTTAGCAAAACGATCTATGACCAAATCATCCTGCAACCAAGGATCTGATTTAGTCTGAATACAACACAACAACAAACACACATTGTATTATGTTGAAAACAAACAAACAAACAAACAAGCAAAAAAAAAAAACCATGTTTCAAACAGTTAAGTTGTTGCTCCACATAAACCTGCAGAATGCAACATTAAGAGAACTTTTCACTTTTACCATTACAGCCCTGTGGGTCTTAGTGGGAAACATGACATTATATATCCACACTGAATTTCAACATTTGATGTACTCTATTGGCTTAGTACTATTTTAATCATATTTTGGGATTAAATTATTCATAAATTAGAGAGGCAGTGGACACCATGAACAGGTCTCCAGTCCATCACAGGGACACATATAATGAGACAAACAACCATTCACTCTCTCACTCACACCTAGAGACAATTTAGAGTTACTAATCAGCCTAACATGCATGTTTTTGGTCTCTGGGAGGAAACTGGAGAAAAGCCACGTCTGCACCAAGAGAACATGCATATAACATTTTAACATTTTCCACATGTAAAAAGCTATGTGACCACATGTGATCACATGAACATGTTGCAAACTTGAACTGCAATAGAAACGTGTAAAAACAGGCATTTTATAATTTAACAAATTTCACATGAGACAAGCAGTTTTGACAAGTTGTGTTTTCTGCAAGGAAAGAAATGATTATGTTCACTTAAATGACGAGTTTTTCCTCCTGAATTTATTGTAGCTCCACATTTCATTCTGTCTGTAGAATATTCTTTCATCAAACCATTTGAATTAAAGAAAACCAGCAGGACTGTGAACAAATGTTTAATGTTTGTTTAAATTATGCTGCATGCAGCAGAGGCTTTGAATTCGTCTACCAAAAATACAGCAAAAGCATTAATGTGTATAATTTGAAAATATTTATAAAGTTCTTATCATGTGACTAAATTAGGAATAAGAATATTTGTGAATATAAAGGTTTTTCTTGTTGTTTTTGTTGATTTTAGCAAACTAGATTCTAATTTTAGGTGCTTCTTTTTCTTGCTTGCTGTTTGCATGTTGATGCATTTATTAATAATTAATTTGGGGGGGGACAGGTTGTTCAAACCAAATAAACACATTTAATTCTCACTTATCTTTATTATTATTATTTTTACCTTTTTCTGCATCTGACCTGTTTTAGTATTGCTGTTTACTCGTCTCTCTTCTACATTCAAAGTGCATGCCTGCTGTGGGAGGCAGTTTGAGCCACGGCTTTTCTGAAGAAGCAGAGTCATGCTTGGTGCGTTTACGAAACATCAGTAAAAACACACAGCTAATAGAAATTAAATATTCTCACCAGCTCAGGTCAGGCATCTGACTTCTTTCCTTGGCTGGAAGTTCATCTTCAAGAGTTTGACCAATAATTGTATATTGGGATGCACGATATTATCGGCATGGTATCGTTATTGGCCGATACTTGCGATAAAGTTAAATATCAGACATCGGTCATCCCATCAAAATGAACCAACAATATAAAAGGCTTCTGGTTTAAGTTAATTTTTAATTTTAGAAACTGTCAAGTGCATCTATTAATGCACTCATGCAATTTTCACTTGTCGCTTGTGAACAGGTTGAGTTTAGATTAGTGAAAATTTACAAATGCGCACTGTTCGAGTACCTGTATTGTCATTGTGATAGAGTAAGTGTCATGAATAAATTTGACATTAAACATAAACCAAGTTGAAGTGTTACATTATTTTCAGTCCCTTTTTTAGCATCTGCATTTGGTAGCAGGCCAAATTTATAAAGACCAGGCAGAATAATGTATTTTAATTCCACAGCAGAGAAAGTTATGAAGTTTCTGTAAGTAGGTCTAGGAAAAATACATTGGTATCGGTTATCAGACAAATACATGTCAATATATAGGCATATCAGAAATCAGTCAAAAATCCAATATTGTGCATCCCTAACTGTTTTATAGACATAGTTACTGTTCCACATCAGAATTAAATAGATAAATACTGTGAACACTGAATCGCAAACACGTGAAAAAGCATGCGAGGATCCTATCAGCTCCTATGGTTCTGTTTGGAGGAGTTGTCTCTTGCTGTGGTTTGTTTCACCTGTTACAGCCTCAGAGTAGTCATGTTTGTGGCAGGTGTCAAAAAATAAAATAAATACGATGTATCAGACGGCCACCTTTTTGAACAAGTCAAAAATAATTCTCCATTCCCCACTAATATGTGTTTGTGTGTGCACATGTTATTTGTGTGCATGTGCTCTCCTTGCAGGAGGTCAGGACCCTCCTTGTGCTGACTGACTGTGAAGGATTATTATGGGATTAGGGGTTTCTCAGTTACCACGGTGAGATGATAATCACAGTGGCCAGCCTCTGATCTCTACACGGATAGGACCGGAGCATCAATCAAACTGGGGGCTCTCGGGGATGAGAGGCGACACTGCTGTGAGCGTGACTGTGCCGTGGATGTCTGCTCTGGACTGGGTGCTGCACGTTGTGCTCACGTGTGGGTGTTTTGTTGGAATCAGCTGTCGGAGGGAGGGAGGGGAAAAGAGTGGAGGTTTTTTTTTTCTCACCAGGGTGAGTGAATATATGTTATATGGAAATAAAATATGTCCCTCCCGTCCCTCTTTGCCTCCAGATGGTCCCCATGGAGAGAGAGTGATTATCTGGCCCATCTGAGCAGGGAACCTGAGAGTGTTGATGTTGGGTGGGCAGTGCTGCACCACGCCAAGCCTCCTGTCCCCAGGAGCCTGAACACGATCCTCCTTTACCTGTCCCCTGTCTCTGCCCCCCCTCCTCCACCCCTTCATGGGTTAGTCTTACTGCTCTCCACCCTGGGATAGACTTTCTCCCTCCTGACAAGACAGGGCCACAGATCACTGGGATACCAGGACACGTGAGTCCACTGAAGAAGGTGTCAATGGAGACACAAAGAAGAAAAAGTCAGAGCGAAACCAGAACAAAAACAGTGAGCAAGTGCTTGATGGGAACTTTGCTGAGACTTTTTAGTGGCCCCATAAATAAATGAGAAGGGGTCCTCCAGAAATGTGGACAAAGTCGTCATCGTTTTGATTCTGATCCTCCCTCCTCTCATCGTCTTTCTTGATCATAAATACACCAGGTCCTTGATTTTCCTGCTTTGTGTGATTTGAGTTCATCAGAACGGCCTGTCAGGCTGCAAGGGTCAGAGAAGGGTGCGGCCCGAGCCCAACGACCGATCAAAACTGTTCAAGCTCAGGGGTGCAGCAGAGGACTCGTTACAGGAGGACTGCTACATCAGAAACTGTTTCAGGAAAGTTTCCACACAAATATAATTAAATTTGGCGATGAACATTTTATACTGACCAAATGTGGGTTAAGTAAAGATTGTTGTGATTGTGAGAAAATAGAAGAAATTTTAGTAACTGCGCTATTACGCCAGATGCAATAACACAAAGCTGCCTCGAATCTTCTGTATCTTAAATATTACTAAATAAAACATCACTCTGTCACTGTCTTTAAAAAAAAGTCTCATTTGTTCTACACTGTCACAGTGGAGGCCTCTAGCAACAAAAGCTACAAACAGCAACAGAACATTAAAAAGTATGTGTAAACCTAAGAACTCAGCTTGGCTTTGGAGTAAAAAGCTCTGCAGAACATTTGTTATTCAATTTGAAAGCGAGTCATTAACAGCGGCTCTAACACTTCAAATTGTTTAAACTACTCAACTTTAAATTTTCCTCCTAAAGCACTTTGTTTATTTGGTTAAAGAATGACAAACAAGCACAAAATTAAAAGGTAACGTGAAACAACTTGTTAGTAGAGGTGATGATCATCTCAGCAACACTTTCACTAGATTTGAATGAACACATTCCAAGATTTACCTTCAAAAACCCCAAATCTTTATTTTTAATTCAACCTTTAATTATACAGGTTAGTCTCATTGAGCCTCGAGGACTCATTTACAAGAGAGAGCTGTAAAATTTTTAGCTTAAGTCAGAAATAAAGATAAAAAAAGGTACTAAACAACTGAAGTGCATAATGTTAAAAGTTAACACATACAAATTGGGCTAAAATACAATGTTTTAAAATATTTCTTGACAAATTAATATTTAAAGCAATGCAACAACAAAAGAAGTTTAGGTCCATTATTGAAGGATTCATTTAAATGTTGTACTTTTAGATTTGTTGAAATATTTATATTTTAAAACTTAACAATTTACTATAATTAACTGAAAGTATAGTATTCATCACAGAATTAAACTAAGTTAAACCTATATGACATTTACTATATCAAAAAATGAAATATTTCTATATGCTGTACTGTGGGGGTTTGGATAAACAAATTTTGTGATGGACAGAGAATGTCTTTTAGATAATCTTTGTGAACAATAGCAAGAATATGCAAAGGTGGAGGGGGTTTATTTTTCTTTTTATTTTAAAAAAGGACAAGTAAAATAGAAAAGGGGTTCTCTCCAACCCCTCCATCATCATCAGATCTCTGTTTTACAAGATCATTTCAAACACATGAGTTAAAACTTGTCATTTTTATTTGTAACCTGACCTAGATATTATTTTGCACCCTTAATTAACGTCAAAATAAAATTACAAATTTCATGTGTCAAAATATGCAGAAGCTTTTTACATTTATTAAATATATTCTGTCTTTACATTAAGTTTAGATTCTTGGTTTGCTAAAAGTAAATTTATTATTAGTTTTATGTTTGTCCCTTAGTGTCAGAAAAAATAAATCAAATTTTGTTTTTTTATTTTTGTAGACTGGAAATAGGTCACTAGATTAATTATGGACCATTTCAATGTAATCCATATATCACTGTGCCATGCTTGAATTTAAAATTTTAATAATTGCATTTCTTTATATTTAATCATGGGAGATATTGAAGCAGTAATTGTAAAACATCTTCAGCAGATTAGTGAGAAACAGCACAGTGCATTCAAAAGAGGGCAGTGTAAGCACACTGGCAGGTGATGCTTTTTCTTTTTTCTCTTGCATACGTCATATAAATAAAAGCACACTTTTATACAGCATATGTGCAAGTATGTATTTCAACTTTGCAATTCAAACTTCTCCAATTGCATCTTGTTTTTTCTTTCATGTTTTTCATGTCAATAATCTACTGGTCAGGGGCAACACGGTTGGAAAAACATGACTAATTTCCACAGACATTTCATCAGTTAGTGAAAAAGCCAGTGGTCAAGCTGTGAGGGAAAAAAAAAAGCTGCCCCCGGTAATTGCTGCAACACCCACTGACCCCTGTGCAATGTGCATCAGCATACTCCTTCACAACACGTAAGAAAATTGCTTCATAGTTAGTGCATTATTGTTTCAGTGATGGCAGTGAGGTTGCTTTGCCTGGCCCTGGGTGGCATCATTAGCACAGGCTGGAGCAACACGTTTAAATCAGATGGCTTTGTCACAGGTGTAACTACTGCTGTTCGTGCATGTGATTAATGTCCCCTTCTTTGATTAATTTCCCACGTCGGCTGAGAAGCCCTCGCATTTGTGATTAATGAACCTGCAGCCTAATATAATGTAATACTGGTCCGGTACTTGTTTTTTTTTTATATGTGCACGCGTGTGTGTGTTGATGCTGTTTCCCGTGTGCAGCATCCTTCAAACCCACAGCTCAGTCGGTGGTGACAGCACAAAGGTCAGACCAGAAGAAATCACACAGGGGAGTTTGTTGCACTATACAGTTGGTAGCGATAGACTTTATTAAAGTGGAAGTTCAGATCTTTTGAAGTGCGGCTCAATGGAAAGGTTAAATATTTTACATGTTGCAGAAAGCTCCTTGAGAGCTGTTTACAGCAGCAGTTTGAAGCTGCGGTCACAATACGTTAACGGCGCCGCTCTTATTGCTCAATTCAAATTTTTTTTGCTCAGATTTGATTTCTTTGTGCGAGTTTTCACACTATAATTTAAACATGGCCTCCATTAGACTCCAGTGTGACCAGTCTGTGACCCTGATGCAACAAAACGTGACATCACATGCAGCGTGCTTTGTATATCAAAGTAAATATGGGTGATATGTGTGCTTGTATGTACAGGTATGTATCATTTCTGAAGTTGTGCAATCAGAGCCAACAATTTATTGTCTGACATGATTGTTTTGTCCAGTATTTACATTTGATGGAGCCTCTTCCCACCTACTCTCACCCAGCATTACACTTCTGGAACAGAAGAGAAACACTGAAGGTAGAACCAAACGAAAATATCCCCCCCATCATTTAGTATTGATACGATCCGACACCAATGTTGATATGTTGCTTTGGATGCAAGTCATCCAGGAGATTGCAAAATAAAAAAAAATTAAATAAAAAAGGAAAAAAAGACAACAACATGTCTTCTATTCTGTACTTCAAGGATGTAAAAGTCGAATGAAATTGCAGGACCCTTTAAACTGAGGTCACTTTGACAAACATTGGACGTCTATTCAATTTATTTTAAAATGACCTGCATTGAGTTTGAAAAGGTTTAGTGGAGCAGTGGTTAGACAGCCTGTGATTGAGAGGTCGCCTGTTCGAATCCTCTGACCGTTCCATCAACATTTGTTTGGGAGAAGGTGAAGCACACACACCTGCCTCCACTTCATTTTTCCCCACTCTGGGCCTTTGAGCAAGACCCTGCTCCCCCGAGCTGCTTCGATGGCAGCCCTCTGCTCCACACATGTGGGTTGTGGTAGCACAGCGGTCAACGGGTGCATCAGGAAAGGCATCTGGCAAAAAACACTTGCCCAGTCTTCATGCAAGTTCAGTCGCTGTAGTGACCCCTGAGAAAGGAAGCAGTTGAAAAAAAGAGGGGGAATGGATTAGAGAAAAAAATGGGTTTGTCAAAATCAGACTGTCATTAAAAAATCATATGGGTCATATATGAGCAGAAAAAAATGGGTTTGGGCCACTTTGCCTGCAGTCTGAACGTAGCCTTCTTCTCAGTCTGGCAAAAGTGGAATGCTGCTGTACAACTTTATCAATAAACAAACAAACAAATAAACAAATCAAAATAAATAATCGCGTCATTTGCAAAGCTGCAGCAGCAGTTAGCTGTGACACTTCAAAACAGAAATATCATATTTCTGCTGGAGTTTTAGCTGTAGCATGTTTTTATTTATAAAAAAAAATAACTAAAACAACCAAAGTGTTGTGCACTAAACCCATTAAAAAAAACATAAATAGCCCCTGAAAAACATTAAAATAAATTAAAACAGAAAAACGGGTTTCAAGCACAAAATATAAAAGCAAATAAAAAGACTAAATTGGTGAAAAGACAAAACCACTGATTGCATTTTAAAAGCAAAAAAAAAAAAAAAAAAAAAAGAGGACACACTTTATTGAGAACAGAAGGTTGTTCCACAGCTTTTGGGTTGTTACAACAAAGATCTTCTTTACTGACTAATCTGCAAAGTGAAACATTCAAAAAAAGAGCTGTTCAGATCTTGGTGCCAACCAAAGCTTTAAAAAAGCTCAACAGAATATTAAAATCTGCTCTGTATTCAATAGAAGGTCAGTAAAAAGATGCCAACGCAGAAGTGTTATATCCATGTTATGCATGATTGATGACATAAAGGTTTGCAGGTTTCACATGAACTATAAATTAGTTTTAAACTAGTTGTTTTAAGATGTTAATCCACTATGGTGTTGGTCCAGGTAAGACACTCCACCTCCTTATTGTTTATTCATAACTTACTGTATTTTAATCATGCTGACAGTAAATGTTGAATATAATTCCTGTGGTTCTTTCATTAGAGCCTTCAATGACGACTGCATGTTGAAGCATTCTGGAGTTACAGCTTTGTGACACTGGTGTCCAATGAAGTGGACATACTGGACTCCATTGGGACACTTTGAAACACACATGGACATACTCTCATAAAATGTACTGTATATGCTCAAAATAATAATTTTTGGTGCTATTGTTACCAAATTTGAACTGGTAATAGGTAAGACTTGATGCTGCAGCCATTATAATTTTCCAGTCCATCCATCCATATACAGCAGATAATTAATTTAAAAAAAAAATTCAGATGAAGAAAAAAATCTGATTATTTTGTTCTTCAACTTCAATAACTATACATACTAGTTACAGTTACAATATTTATGACAAAATTCAGAGTGTTACCTTCATTTCAAGTTCAAGTATCTTTATTATTCCCGAGGGGCAATTAGTTTCACAGTCAGTAGAGATATAAAACATCCATACGACATTAAATCATTAAAAGAACGATACAGAAATCATTTACAGAGAGACCGAGCTTTTGAATTTACTCCAAAGGGTTCAAGAACGGCATTTAAATTAATTTTGGTTTGTTTTATTCAGGCAGTTTCTGCATTTTGAGGGCGACAGCGATAAAGACTTGTAATATAAAGATAATGGGAAGCTAATATCGTCTCTATCCAGTCACACCAGTTTTGCCATCATAGGTCTGGTTTCCTGTTCCTGCCTGAGGGCTGGAAAGGGTGAGATGACGCTGCAAACTCTCTTTCTTTTCACAAACGAGGAAGGAAACACGCAGCTTGGTTATCTTCACTCTTGACCTTACGATGTCTGAGTCGATATTCTCTTTTTCGTCCTGTCTCTGGCTTCTCATCCTCCCGTTCCCATTTTTTCCAGTGGTGACAGAGACAGAGGACACGGGGATCTGTAATTAGCTGCTTGACCCCGCTGGGTTGGGTTGTGTGACCCCGGCAGCCGTGAAGCGCAGATCCAGGCTGATCAGATGAGTAGTTCAGAGGGATCAGTGGTTGAAAGACAGCCGCCTCGGCACCTTCAGCCAACTCAGTCACATTAGCCAGCGTGGCCACGGCGGGTTACAGGAGCCCAGCTGCTGAGCCCTGACGGAGTCACAAACACCTTTCTGGATGGGGTACAAATGTACGGATGCATGCTTTTCAACTTCAGCTGCAGACACAGCAACATGCATTACCTTCCACCACTCAAGGATTGGACAGGAGGAGGAGGGGGATGACTGAGGGGTAATCTTACCCCGGTAGGGGAGGGAGGGGATGGGAGATGAAGGAGGAGCAGTGCTGGCCTTTGGTCAAGTGCCTTGTATTCCACAAACAGGCCGCATCCAGTTACACTTTACCTGAGAAACTGAGCCTGAGGAGAGGATAAAAAAAAAAAAAGAATGCATACCGCCCTTTTTTTGATGCACCTTCTTTGGCTAAAGGAGAAGAAAACTCATCACTCTTCTTAGAATATATCTAAAGAATGTGTTAGAAAATTGAGGTCAGTTCATGTGTAAGCTGGGCCGCTTCTTCGGCTGCACAAACGTTAAAAGCGTCAGTCGATAATTGGTGGACGAGGCTCAGCTGTCCGCCTCTCTCCTGCTCGCCACGCTAATTGAAAGCAGCGAGACGGGAGAAAGGGAGAGAGTGTCATCAAGGACGTGCTGGGAGACGTTCACCTGAGACAACGCAAGTCGCCGACGCTCCGGGCGCGTCGTCGTGACCCGAATGCTGACACATGTGACTAACGTGTCTTGATCTGAAACTGCTGCCCTCGGGGGAATAAAAGAGATGCAAGAAACAGAAAGGAGAGGGTGAGATAGAGAGAAAAACCTTTCCTCCTCCTCATGTATGAAAGTTTAGGCCTCTTCCTTTAGAATACCTGATCTGTTGCCTCACCCTCTACTCATCCCTAAATAGTTTCTAACCTCTTTACCTCTCTTAAGCCACCATGTTTACACGAGCTGTTCCTGCCATTTCCCTGTTGTCTAACCCTCTGCTGTTTCTCCTCCTTCTCTTCCCCTCTTTCTTTGTCTTTTTCGTGCTGGTTGGAAATGCGGGAGACTTGCTCATCGGCGCCAGCCTCTGTTAATCCCCTCCCAAAGCACCTTAGCAACGCTAGGAATTTAAAGATGCTAAAAAAAAAAAAAAACACGTCAACAACAACTGTTCTTAACGCTGGGCTCGTATTGGCAAGAGTGGCCACATCTTGAGATGTGTGTGTGTTTTCCATAAGTAGTTCAGAACAATCTGGAGGCGTGTGATAACCGAGGATCTCTCAGGAGTGTGCATTTCTGTGTGTGTGTGTGTGTGAGTGTATTTAGACTAAGAGGAAGTGTATCTTATTGTCGTACAGTTTCAATGTAACACCAGCAACCTGGTAATCACTGCATGTAGTCACCTGAGAAGCTCATTATCTTGTCTCTGTACATTTTTTTTGTCTTTGTTCGTTCAGTGCATACCTCGTTGAGAAGCTAAAGTATGTGAAAAAAATTACACTTTTCACACATGGCAATGAAACAACTTATGTTATCATGGGCCCAACTTTTATGTCAGACGAATTCCTGGATGAAAAAGTAAATCAACAAAGCAAGGTTACGACAGTTGCAGCAATTACAACGTTAGTTATTTTTTCATTTATCGCCTTTGTGGGTTTTGCAAAACAAGATGGATCACCCCTCCACCTCTCATTTTCTCTGCCCAAAATCAATTACTTAGGGGGCATTGATAAAATAATTGAGGGCACGTTTAGACCTTGAAAATTAAGACATCATTTAAAGGCTGCAACTTTTTTTTTTTTCCTTTTTCGCAACTCTTAACTTTGAGGCGTCAATTTACCTCTGAAAACAGATGTGGAAAATAAATGACAGCACAATGTATTATTTTTAAGCAAGAAGAAGATGCAAAAGTTCATTTACTATCTTTTTTTTTTTTTTTTAATTCCTCCATCAACAGGAAAACAAAGTCCTGTCAGCCCAAACAGAAATGTTCACGACATGCACACTCACACAAGAAAGATTTAATAGAATATTACTGCATATTCCAATAATAAACACTTGTGTTTTTTTTTTATTATTATTTTGCCACAATGAAAATATATTTACCAAAGGGTTTCTCAAAATAAAACATCAACAGACTTTAGGTCGTGACAAAACAGGAAGAGAAAACAAACCTTAAATCATTTTTATTCACCGGTGGGGACTGTATACATTTAGCTGATTTTCTGGTCAGACAGCAGAATAAAAAAAAACGTAAAATTATTCAATGAAAACTTCAGAGAAACTTAACAAACATACAGTGGGTTCTTGAAAAACATGTAAGTAACTAAATGAGTTAAAGTGATGGAAAGTGTCTTTTGAAGGCGAGTTCTGGGGAAAGGTTGTGAACTGTTAATATCTTACTTAATCAAGTTTAAAATACATTGTGTCATCAACAATTTCACATTGCAAAATTATTTTAGCAAAAATATTATCATATTTTTGCTGGAAGTGTCCCAGACTAAAAAAAAAAAAAAAAAGCTAACCCTTAACTCATTATTTCAATCAAAAAGATTTCTGCTGTTCAGTAAGTACAGGTAATTCAATTCAATTCAGTTTATATAGCTCCAAGTCACAACAGAAGTCATCTCAGGGCACCAAACAGAAACATTCATATATAAAAAGTACGTTAATAACAGTATTTATCTAAGGAGCAGACCACTTTGAATTAACTCCTTCGCAGAACTCTCATCTTGAGCAAGCATGAAGGCGACAGTGGAAAGAAAAAACTCCCTCTTGAGAAAGAAACCGCCAGCAGAACCAGGTTCAGGACAAGCAGCCATCTGCTTCAACCGGCTGGGTTTGACAGGAATGAGAAGGAAGAACAGATACACAATGGCAGGTCGAGAAGCATGTTAAGTTAGAAATACTTCGTAACATCAAACGCAAACTATTTATTTGTAAGAATTAAGAAATGTGATCAGTTTGTCCTTCAGTTATTTAAGCCTATAGCAGCATAAAAATCCAACCATATCTATAGGATTTATCAAAAAGGAAAGTCTTAAGCCCAGTCTTAAAACTGGACAAAGTGTCATATGGACAGAAACCGGAAGTTGGTTCCACAAGAGAGGAGCCTGATAACTGGAAGATCTTCCTCCCATTCTGCTCTTGGAAGCTACAAGTAAACCTGCAGTCTGAGAGCGAAGTGCTCTGTTAGGAAAATATGGAACAATAAGATCTGTAATATAAGATGGAGCTAGGTT
>JARVGQ010000309.1:25887632-25901305 GCA_031762355.1 Hypsolebias martinsi | reverse complement strand
ACCTTTTTGTCACAAATCACTCCTGAAACTTTTCTCCATCCACTCCATCCTGCCTGGACTCTCTTTTTCACCTCTTTAACACATTCCCCATTTTCCTGGACAGTGGACCCCAAGTACTTGAAGTCCTGCACCTTTGTGACCTCTGATCCTTTTCCACTGGCCTCCTTCTCATTCACACACATGTATTCTGTCTTACTATGGCTGACTTTCATTCCTCTTCTTTCAAGTGCATAATTCCACCTCTCAAAGTTCTCTTCCACCTGTTCCCTGTTCTCACCACAGAGCCCAATATTGTCTGCAAACATCATAGTCCATGGGGATTCCTGTCTGACCTCATCTGTTGGTCGGTCCATCACCAGAGCAAAGAAGAAGCAGCTCAGAGCCAATCCTTGATGCACTCCCACCTCCATTTTGAAGCTATCTGTCACTCCTACAGCACATCTCACCACTGTCCTGCTGTCCTCCTACATGTCCTGCACCAGTCTAACATAATTCTCTGTCCCTCTAGATTTCCTGATGCAATACCACACCTTCTCTCTTGACACTTTGCCATATGCTTTTTCTAAATCCACAAAGATACAATGGAGTTCTTTCTGACCCTCTCTGTACTTCTCTGTCAGAATTCTAAAAGCAAAGATGGCATCTGTGGTGCTCTTTCTTGGCATTAAACCATACTGCTCACAGTCACCTCTTGGCTCAGTCTTGATTCCACAACTCTCTCCCAGATTTTCATTGTGTGGCTCATCAACTTAACTCCTCTGTAGTTGCTACAGCTCTGTACATCACGCTTGTTCTTAAAAATTGGCACCAGCAAACTTCTCCATTCCTCAGGCATTTTCTCACCCATGCCATTGAATAAAAACCTCACTGCCATATCTCCAAGACATTTCCAAACCTCCACTGGTATGTCACCAGGTCCTACAGAATTTCCCTTCTTCATTCTTTTCAGAGCTTTCTCTGACTCTGACTTCACCCTCACTAATCTTTCCCATGTCCTGGTCCACAGTTTCTATGACTTCTAATCTTCTTTCTCTTTCATTCTCTTCATTCATAAGCTTCTCAAAGGGCTCCTTCCATCTTCCAGTCACACTCTCCTCACTTGTTAGAACAGTACCATTCCCATATTTAGCAAGTATAACCTGCTGCACATCCTTTCCAGCCTGACCCCTCTGTCTTGCCAATCGGTACACGTACTTCATACCCTATTTAGTGTCCAGGCTCCCATACAACTCATCATATACCTTCTGCTTTACCTTATTTACTTCCCCCATTGTTCAACTTCCCATCTCCTTATATTCTTGCCTCCTCTCTTCAATCCTCGCACTGTAACATTTCTTCTTGGTTAACCTCTTATTTTTGAATGGCGCCCTGCACTTCACTAGTCCACCACCAGGTTTACTTATCATCCATTATCTGTGCCCATCTCATACCAGTTACCTTCCTACCTGCCTCTCTAATTACTGTTGCTATAGTAGCCCAGTCACTTGGAAGCTCTTTCTTACCACCCAGAGCCTTCAACAGCTCCTCTCTGAATTTCTCACAACATTATTCCTTCTTCAGTTTCCACCATTTGGTCTTTGGTCTCTGATTTTACACTTTTTCTCTTCTTTGCAACAATAGTCATTCTACACACAACCATCTGATGCTGTCTGGCCACGCTCTCCCCTACTACAACCTTACAGTCTCCAATCTCCCTCAGGTTTCCTCTTCTACACAGAACCTAGTCGACCTGTATACTCCTTCCTCCAATCTTAAGGTCACTCTGTGTTCCTCCATCTTTTGGAAATAGGTGCTGACTACAGCTATTTCCATTCTCTTGGCAAAATCTGTCCTTCCTGTTTTTTTTTTTTCCTTTACACCAAACCTACACATCATGTCCTCATGCCCTCTGTTTCCTTCACCAACATGTCCATTCAGGTCTGCTCCGATCACCACTCTTTCCTCCCTGGGAATACTCTCTATCACTTCATCCAGATCTTTCCAAAATTTATCTTTCTCCTCCATATCACATCCAACCTGTGGAGCATAACCACTGACAATGTTTAGCATCAGACCTTCTACTTCTGCCTTCAAACACATCACTCTATCTGACATTCTCTTCACCTGTACTACATTATTTGCCAACTCCTCCTTCAGGACCACCCCTACTCCATTTCTCTTTCTATCCACACCATGGTAAAATGTTTGAACCCTGCTCCAATGCTTGCTGCCCTTCCACTTGATCTCTTGGACACATAAAACATCTACCTTCCTTCTCTGCATAATCAGCCAGCTCTCTACCTTTGCCTGTCATCATCTGCACATTCTGAGTTGCAACCCTCAGTCCTACATTTTTGATTTTCCTCTTCTCCCTCTGTCTCCTGATATGTTTCCCTCCTTGTGGTCTTCCATGTATAGACTTTTGCATTATTGCAGTTGAGAATTCATGGAACAAAAAAGCATTAAACGTTTGCTTTTGTAAATGATCTCTCTAAACAGGTAAAGGATGAACTTGGCTTCCTAGATGAACCACAGTCCCTTGACAAGGTAATACATTTTGCTATTTGATAGACACCTACCTAAATGAGAGAAAAGGGCTAAGTAATTACAGACCATGGTGGGGAAATACTCAACCTGTCAACACATCATCTGTCTTTGCCAGTCCACCACCCAATCCACCAACAGATGATTCAGAGGATGAGCCAATGCAAATCCACAAAACCTGTTTAACTCCAGAGGAATTATAGATAGACAAAATTTCTATTGTAATAAGCCTGGACATTTAAAACTTCCTGCCCTACTCATTTAAAAGGAACAACCCACCAGTAACTCAGGGTATACTGGTGGTTCATCTTCATACCTGATTACTGTTACCTGAAGTCATCTGTGTGCATAAAAACATATCCATACAGGCCTTGATGGGCAAGATTTGACTGAACAACTGCAGTTACCCATTTATATTCTTCCAAAACCCCTCACAATTGCTTTTAATAGACAAAACCATGCCTCTATCACACATTGGACTGGACCGTGGCAATTTCTAGTACTTTCAAAAGGTGAGCTTTTCATTTTTATCTCTCTTTTTTATGTTAACAGCTAAGAGAAAGCCCTTTTACTTCCCCCTCTGACTGTACCATTAACCTTCTGCCTTGAGCACCAGTACTTGCCAGTCCTCCCTACAAATTGTCTAAACCTGAATGAAGAACCTAGAGGCAATACATTAAGGAATCACTCTCTGCAAGTACCTGTTTGTCGACTTTTCCTCTCTGAAGGTTCTTTTTTTGAATGGAAGAATATGTCCCCTTGGCCCTGTATGGACTAGAGGTCTACAAATACTGTACTCTTTACCACTGATAGATTGTGTTCAAACAACTTCATTCTACCCAGGTCTTCTCTAAGCTGGCTCTTCATAACTCATGCGTTATGGGAACAAATGGAAAACTGCATTCAGGGCATCCCTGGCCCATTTTGAGTATCTGGTGATACCCTTCAGCCTTACCAAAGCCCCTGCAGTTTTCCCAAGAAACATTCTGAGTGATTTTCTCAACATTTTCATGTTCCTCAGTAGCATTTTCATATTCTTGAAGGCCTACTCCAGCCTCCCATAATGAGCTTAAATGGTATGCCAACTTTTACCACCAATTCATATCACCATATCACCAACTCGTAACTACAGCCAGACTGCAGCCTTCCTAAACAAACCCACTTCTATAAAGCATCCATTCTCCTGGTCAGTCATAGTTGTGAAAGCATTTCTGAACCTTAAATCACTTCATGTTGGACCCTGTCCTTACTCACTAGGATCTGCCAAAAGGTTCGAGTTGAAGTTGATGCCTCTGATGTTAGTGTCAGAGCTATTCTTTCTCAACAACTAAACACAGATGGAAAAATATATATAAGCCATGTGCATTATTTTCTCACCAATTGTCATGAATCTACAATGTTAGAAGATGAAAACACTTGGCAGTTAAGATGACTCTTGAAGAATAGATGCACTGGTTAGATAAACACCTGTTCATTAGATGGCCATATAATTAGAAATTTGCTTACATCCAGTCAGCTAAACGTTCCAACTTTTTTCAGGCCAGAAAGTTGTTTTTGCTCAATTCAATTGGATTGGGAAAACTGTAGAGACAAGGCATTGGATTTAATACTGTGTGGGATGTGGGTTGGTAAGTGATGGTATAATCACTTACCACCTCACATCCAGAATTATTAAATCCAGTGCACTGTCTCTATGCCCTTTTTCCAATCGTATGTGCTTAAGACTTTTGAGAGCATTCTCCCTCTGTGATGCACCATTTGAATGCAAACCACAGAACAAGGTCCTAGAGCATAACTGCCCTATCCCCAATCATCTCTCCAGCAGTTGTCTCAAATCTTGGAATGGGTCTACTCTACCAAAATCACCCATCACCCTGGTATGGATCACACCCTGAAATTTCTCTGAATGATCTTTTGGTGACCTACATTGAATCATGATGCCCAATATTATGTGTCACCCTGTTCTATATGAGGTTAAAGGAAGGGTGGAAACCATGTTCCATCAATTTGTCACAAACCCTTCTCTAGTCCCAGCTGTCCTTGCTCTTTGTGCATCTTTGCAAACACTGAGATTGACCTACCTCTTTCAGCTGGAAACACAGTGGTTCTGACTATAGTAGACTGGTTCTCCGATGGTGCACTTCATACCTTTGCTCAAACTCCCTGCTGCCTTGGAATTGCCTGATTATTGATTATGCATGTTTTTGTAATTTATGGTATTCCTTATCATTTGCAATTGTGCTCCACCATTCACATCTCAAATCTGGATGGCATTTT
Organism: Hypsolebias martinsi; assembly: GCA_031762355.1. Classification (NCBI taxonomy): domain Eukaryota; kingdom Metazoa; phylum Chordata; class Actinopteri; order Cyprinodontiformes; family Rivulidae; genus Hypsolebias; species Hypsolebias martinsi. The sequence goes on along the minus strand of JARVGQ010000309.1, from coordinate 25,896,505 downwards.
GCAGTACTCTGGTGGCCTCTGTCTGTCTGTCTTCTTGGTCCAATCCTCAATCAAACAGCCAAATCCAGCACCTTGACCAGAATGTTGACTTTGCACTCAAATGTGTCATCAATATGCCTTCTTCCAGTTGTACTCACCTTGCCTATAACATGACCAAAACACCCTAATGTCTTCTGCCAAAGGCCTTTTTTGCCTTTAACGTCTTCCTGAGTTACTTACCTCCGTTTTAGCACCTGCACCCGCTTGGAATGTTGCTGGTTTTATCCCATTCAGGAAACTAAAGTTGCCATCCCTTCAGTACAGTGTCACTTTTGCCACTGCTGCCAGGTGTGGTACTAAACCTAAGTTGCCAGAGTTGCCAAGTGGTCTCCAGCTACAAGTACTTGGGCATGCACCTGAATGACAACCTCAGCTAGGGCAACAAATCCACCAGCCTGATCAAGAAAGTACATCAGAAACTCTCCTCTGAGGCGAGCTGGACTGGGAAGCTCAGTCCTCACCTCCTTCTACAGATGTGCAGTTTAGAGCATCCTGTGCTCCGGCATCAGTGTGTGGCATGGAGGCTGCACAGCTGTATAAAGAAAAACTTTGCAGAGAGTGGTGAAGGCTGCACAGAAGACTCTTGCAGTCAGCTTCCCCACGATCACAGACACCTACACCTCCAGATGCAGGGAGGGCCACCTGCATCATGAAGGCCCCCACTCACCCAGCACACACTTTTTGCCTCACTCCCATCAGGCAGAAGCTTGAGAAGCATTAAGTGCAGAACCACTAGGCTGAGGAACAGCTTCTACCCTGAGGCTGTTAGACTCATGAATCCCCAGTCAGGATAATCACTGTAATGCCACTTGATTGTTGATATGTGCTGCTGTCTATCCATGATGCTGATCTCATGCTACTGATTTAGTTAATGTTGTTGTGTTCATTCGTACTCATCTGCTCACACAGACTCATGTTCATACTGCTGTTGTTAGGCGCATTGGTTTGTACTATTAGTGCTCAGTATATTCTTAGTTCAGCGTATTTCATTGTTTTTCTTTACAATTTGTATTTTTGTTGGATGTAACTGGGACTCTGCATAGTTTCGTTCCACCCCATGTGCTACATGTAATGTGAATGACAACAAAGACACTTTGACCTTGACCTTGACAGCAGATCCTAACCAATTCTAGCTTTTCTGTCTGTTTCTTCTCTTAACTTGTTCTGTTTCAGGGTGAGATTGAGAAGGTGGTGCTGTCATTAATGGCTGCACTTTACACACCTGTGGCTTGTTAATCTGAGGACTCCTGAGCACACTTAAGGCTGAGTTAGATCACAACTATTCATTGGATTGTTCACCATCATATGGTGCAAATAACATCAAACCCTCCTGAGAAAAGTTTTAGTGCAATCTCTTGCTTGGTATGTACCTGTGTTCCTTCAGAGAGCCCTCTGTGTGTTCCTGGGACTCCCTGATCCAGTCAACCATAAGATATTTCTGTCATTTCCTTCTGGTCTTTCCTCAGCAAAAAAAATTAAGCTGCTATAGTCTCCCAACCTTTCGCCTCCCTCATATCAATTACATAACTTGTCTGAGTAGGAGAACATAGACTGATCTCTACAAAACTGGAATCCTCCCTAATCTGGAGACCTGTGAAGAAAATTTAAGAAACTACCCCAATCCAACATCTGTCAATATTAACTATTATCTGGAAAGTATAACTCTGGCTCTATCTTCGCAGTAGACTCAGTTTTCTTACTTCCAGTTTCTGGTCTACTTTTCAAAATAAAATGGTTTTCATTTTTATCTTGTAACTGTTCTCTCCTCAGCTAGACCTATATCCCAGATTAAAAAAAAAACATATCCTACTAATCATGGCATTAGCACAGTGGATCACAATGTTCTTCTCAAGTTTTGGCTTTTCTTTTTTGTTCGTTTGCAGTAAAATCACAAACATCCCCAAATGTTCTTTAGCTTTAGGAAAGTGTCATTCATCTACATCCCCACATTGTGATGTTAGTTAAACATTCTGTGTTGTTTGGGTTATTGTAAATCTTTTTATGACGGTTATAATCTGTCATTGCACTGTAAACTTTTCAAAACGCTGCTCCCCATCTTCTGACAGGAAAGAAATGATGAGTGGATCTTAATACAGTGATTTTTCTGATCATTCCTGGACCCAGTTTCAATATTTAAAGTTTATTTTATAGTTCTTTATGTTGCACCACTTTACTGTATTTGTCCAGACTTTTGCACCAGCACACACAAGCCAGAACATGTGATCCAGAAATGTTTCTTTTAAACATTAATACACCAATGGGCTCAGAAACAACAGATTGTTTTTGACGGTGGCGTCAGCTATTTGATATTTTCCACTATCTTTAGTCTTAGTGCATAGTGATTTTTATTTTACAATCTGTTACAATTGTTTTGTTTTGTCATTTGCATTATCTCTTTGCAGTTTGTTTTTGTTGTAAAATAATTGCCTTTACATCTTAGCACTTTGGTCAGCTAAAGATGCACTTATATGTGCTTTCAATATAAACTACAGTACAAGTTGACTTAATGGTTTTATAAAGATCCAACACTAAAGAGAGAACAATTACTAACAGATTGGCTTAGAGATTTTTATTTTAAATGCTTCTTTAGACTTTAAGGCTTGTTATTTTGGGGGAACATTTTCTTTTCGGCTACTTCTTTGTCTAATTATATCTGCTGTGAGATTAAAGATGTAGACAGACCATTTTCTATTTAAACTGCAAAATTTAAACAATGTTATTTCCAATCTTAACTTGCTCTTTTATGCATATATTTATGTAGAAATAACTTTTCTGACTATCGATTCTGTGACATTGTGCATTGAGTATTTATTTAGATTAAACAAATGTATTTATCTATTTGTTTTATTGTTTTTAAAAAAATGTTTTAAAAGATGCAGCAGTCTGTCTCCTCCCAAAATCAAAGATGGCAAAGCAGGAGGAGCAAACATCTGGAAGCGTTTCTAAAAGTAAGTTAGAGGAGGATGTGCTGAGGGACGCTGGACCCAGGACCGAGTAAAATCCGCCTTGATTAAGACCCTGTCACACTTTCATTCATTAATGAACACCACACCCCCTCCCCCCAAAACGCCTTGCACAGACTCATTATCTTTTTGCTTTACACCCCAAAACTCCGGGATCCCGTGAAGTGGCATGGTTTTGTGTGGTCCTCTGTTTTCATCTGACGGGTTACCCCTCGGTGCACCCACCCCTCCTCGCACCTGCGCCGCTCCCAGGGACCTGCAGGAATGCGCTCGGGCTTGTAATCGCCTTTGTGGGGGCCATTGAGTTATACGGATGAGTGAAACTTCCCAACCTCACAGCGCGCTGGCCGCTCAATGGGACTCAGCGTGGGGCGACTCTCCAACCTGCGGACGCTGCCAAATTCCAACAGAGGCTGCTCCACAATCACTCCCACACAGACCCCCACGACACACAGTGCCAGGGACCGGATGGTGATGTGCACGGGGGTTTGGGATATGTTTGTGGTTCAAAAAATAAAAAATAATAAAGAAAACAATGCAAAACTTGACATAAGGGGGCCACTTTTTGCGTCAGTTTGGCACAAAAAAGCGCAATCATTGGAGATTGTTAACTTCAAAGCAGGTTAATGATGTGGAGCAAAGACTGAAATGTCAAAAATGTATTAAAAAAAAAAAACTCCACAGGTTGCAGCAAAAAAAAAAAAAAAAAAAAAAAAAGCAATCTGACAAAACAAAAAGATCTAAAATAAAACAACTACAGAGCTGTCGTGCTTTCTGTTGGAGGAGGGAAGGGAAGAAATAAAAAAAAAAGTTTGGAAATAAATCAGTTTTTTCCCTCAACTTTTTGCTTCAGCCGTGCTGCTGCTGCGTTTCGGCGCATTAGGTCTGCGCGCCGGCGTGCGCGCGCCGTGCGGCTGCGGGTTATAGATGGAGAGCAACACTGCAGGATTAAGAGGCAGCAAGATTGTTAAACATGTCAACGTGTAATAGCACGATAAGGCCCTTCCGAGGAATTCATTGGCCCAGCTGCTTTTCTCGATTCCGCGCTAATCTCGCCCGGCACATTCGCTCTGTGCAATCTGTCTCCATAATCTTCTGTGACAGAGAGCGCGCGACAAGAGCAGGCTGCTTGGTAATTTTTTTTTTTTTTAGGAAGAGAGGAGGGGGAGACGCGGAGAAAATATGCAGAGGCGTGATAAAGTGACGCTAATTATCCCCATTTAGGACAGGGAGTGCAAGGGATCGGGGCTGTGCGAACATGATGTGGCCTCGCAGCTCGGAATATATCAGGGGCTACAAGATAAGAGCATCGTGCATGCGGAGGAGATTTATTGGCCGGTCAGCTATAAACACAGAGGCGGCGCGCGCGCGCGCACTCATGCCCGAGCTGCACTAACCTGTTCCGCCGCATACACTGAAGAGCTATTGCACCCCGCACCCCCTCCTGCACCCCCTCTTCCACCTCAAGGTGTAATTTATGCGGGTTAAATTTGCCAGAACGCTCCCTCTTTGAGCCTGGCGATGCGCCGTGACGCGCTCCGCCTTTCACTGCTAATCCGCATCTCTTCACATCAGCAGATGAGACTCAACCCCTCCCTCACCCCCCCCCTTTTAGCCTCAAGGTGCAGAGATGTCTCAGATGCATTTGTTTTATTTGATTATCTTCCTTCTTTTTCTGTTGGAGTTGAAGAAAAACTTGTTCCCCTATACAAATGAACCCAACGCGCAACCCAAACGAGTCATTGTGAGCTTTTAATTGGCGAGCGCGCGTGCATCAGTGTGAACTATAGGCCCTTTTAACTATGTATTTGAGAATTGATTTTTAAAATGCATAAAGTCACCCTCATTTGCATGTGTATGACTATTAGCGGGTATATCTGTGAGCCCGCGCAGATCATAACTGTCAAAGCAGCTGTCAAAGATGAAATCATCTTCGTAAATTACCTTTAAGAGGATTGAAACCTTTGCTAAATTTGCCCTTTTTTCTTGTGCTCTCAAGAGAATTAAAACTCCTAATCTAAAATCAAGCATGCGTGAAGGAGCGCAGCTTCTTCCCAGATGTTTTACTCTCAGACGCGCAATAATATCTGCAACTTTTTTTTAATGTTTGAACGTGAAACAAAAGGACATAAAATGTTCTGTTGTTTCTGACACGAAGTGCAGGTTTTGTCTGAGGAACATCAGGTGATTTTCGTGGCTCGTGCAGTTTATTTCCTGTGACTGTTTTCAATCTTTTGGCTGCAGAAAGTGTTAAGGCAAACAGACATAATGAGGAGGATGTGAAAAACTACAACAGGTCAAATGTTAACTGTTGGAAAATATTGCGCTCAGGAAGGAGGTTTTTTTTTTTTCATAAATGCACATTTTTTAAGACATTTTACGCATTTTTTAAAAAATCAGCCTGCTGGGCCCATGCTTTGATTTTAGTTCGGTTTATGTGCAGAAACGTGCAAATCAAAGTTTCTATACATCCAATATTTTATACAAGACAAATCAATGATTCAAGTCAATTTGTGATTTTGAGGATTTTCTTAAAATCAGACGTTTTGTGTCTGGATTATTTTGTTTTCTAAACAAACAAAAAGTTAAATTTCATCACAGCTTTAAAAGAGATTTCACAAAACCTAATAATGCATGTTTTACTATGAATATTAATTAAAAAGTTAAGACTTAAATTTGCAAGTAAACATTTGTTACAGGTTGCACATTTTTTTGGCTCAAAGCTTAAAATGAAAGGACTTTTAACAAGTGGGAAATTAGCATAATTATTAATATTATACAAATGTGCTGTAAAAGGAAAAAAATGAATAATTATATAGTGCTTTTATTGACATAAACACTTTATGCCATTTAAAGCCGAGCAAGAAAATGAGAAAACGGCAATAAACAAAACCTTATTCCTGGAAACGAATGAAAATTTAAAGAATATTAACAGGTGGTTTATTATATGAGGCCTGTTTGTTTCTATCAGATTATGTTATAGGGATTAAAATAATTATAAAGAAAACTGAAGATATAAACTTTAAAAAAAATTAAAAGGGATAAATCATATTTCAGCTCAAGCAATTGGGTGAAAAATATGCAAAATAAATTTAGTTCAAGTTCAAGTATCTTTATTATCCCCGAGGGGCAATTAGCTATTATTTAACAACACATTATGTAAAAAATTCTCCTATTTGGACGCGCAAACCCACTGACTGTAATTAAAGCTGAAGGGCCAGGATCAGCAGCAATATCCAAAACAAAATCTAATCATATTTCTTAATAATCTGATGGGTCAGGTGATCATTTTGTGTCCGACAACGTGGAAAAACCATTAAGCATTGCGAAAAGAACCAACCCAAGACGTGTTTGTTTGTTTCTTAGGAATCAAAGCAACATCTCGTGAGATTTATTCAGTTCTTGTTCATTTCAGCACTTTTCTCGCAGAAAAGCGCTTTGAGTTACAACAGCGGCTGCTCCGTCATTAATAAAACTATTCACAATTTACAATAATAATAATTAGAGCGTTACAATAAGAAGGAGATGAGCAAAAATTTTTTTTGAAGACAGCAAATGAACACATTTAACTGTGACCCCCTCGCCCCCATGTCTTTTAAAGCACTTTCTTCTGATTATGACACCGTCATAGACACCCCCCCCCCCCCCCCAAAAAAAAGTATGCGATAAATTAATAAAAAACAACCCCACCCCCCGGTGTGCCCTTGAACTAAATGGACAAACAGATCTCAGCTTCACTGGTTATTTATCAATAATAATAATAATAATAATAATTGAAAAGAAAAAGCCGAGAGGATTTAGTTATTTGACCTTCATTTACATGTTCATAAACATTCTGTACAAAAATGCAAGGAGCTCTCGGGAGCGAAGTGATTTAGAAAAGAGGTAAATATTTGGTTTCGTGTTGGTTCTGGGGGGGGGGGGGGGGGGTTTAAATGTGCGTGAGCGGGACGGTGCCGGTGACTCCCGCCGCTGCGCTCTGGTAGTGCTGCGGCAGCGCGTGCAGTCTGCTCTGCATGGACGGGTCCCCCGGCTCCCCGCTCGGTAAATACATGCTTATCATCTCCCTCAAGTCTCCGGGGCAGGGGCCCCGTGCGTGTGTGCTGCTCACGGGGGGGCTTACGCTCGGCTCCGACTTCACCAGCGACCCTAACGTCCCCATGGCGGCCGAGGAGGAGACGCCGGAGCCCTGGTGCTGCGTGTAGGCGATCCCGCCGTAGCTGGACGGAGAGGCGCTCATGTAGCCCTGCGAGTTCGACATGGGGCTGTACTGCAGCGCCGTCATGTCGTAGCGGTGCATGGGCTGCGGGTTGTGCGCGTGGTGGTGGTGGGAGTGGTGGTGGTGGTGCGCGCCGCCGCCGGGGTGCTGGCTGTAGGCGAGCTGCGCCTCCTGCATCATCGCCGCGGCCGCAGCGGCGGCGGCCACTTGCCCCGAGTACGCGCCATTCGCCCAGCCGTTCATGTGCGCGTAGCCGGAGCTGGCGGAGCCTCCGTGACCCCCGGGGCTCTCTAACCTCTGTCCGACCCCGGATGAGCTCATACCCACGCTCAAACCCACTCCCCCGCCGGCGCTGGGTCCAGACAGCAGCCCCCCCGCCAGCGAGTACTTGTCCTTCTTGAGCAGGGTCTTGGTCTTCCGCCGGGGCCGGTACTTGTAATCCGGGTGCTCCTTCATGTGCATGGCCCTCAAACGCTTGGCCTCGTCGATGAAGGGCCGCTTCTCCGCCTCGGACATCACCTTCCACTCGGCCCCCAGCCGCTTGCTGATCTCCGAGTTGTGCATCTTGGGGTTCTCCTGCGCCATCTTCCTGCGCTGCCCGCGCGACCACACCATGAACGCGTTCATTGGTCTCTTCACGCGCTCCTGGCTCGCCTTGTTGGCGCCGCTGCTCGGCCCCGTGCTCGTGTTCGTCTGGGGGCCGGGGGAGTGGAGGTCAGTTTCCATCATCATGCTATACATTCACCCGGTTTTTAAACTTCACCACCACCAGAGAAGAAGAAGAAAGGAGAAGAGGACAAACAGTTCAGGAGCGCACGAGCTCGAGGAGGCTGGGACGACTCTTCTCACCCCAAAACGAAACAAAGATGAAAATTAATCCGAGAAGGCATATGAGATGCTCTCCAAGCGGGGGGGTTTCACGTGCTCTTCTGCTGCGTGGCTTCACATCCAGAGACAAAATTGGCGCATTTGAGCCACTTTCCCTGTTTGAGTTGAGAAGTTGGTGGAAGCGGCGGCCATGTGACGCGCACTGACAGCGGTTAAATGAGCCACGAGCGTCCAATGGGGCTGGAGCAGCGGAGTGATTTGCATGGAGTTTGGTCAGGTGACTAAAGGAGCACGGAGGAAGAGCACACCGGAGGAGGAGGAGGAAGAGGAGGAGGATCAATCCCACAAATAGCAGCGAGGCATTTGAAATGTTTCAAACGAGCTCTCAGAGACTTGAACAACAAAAAATAAGTAAGATTTGTTCAGCCTGCGTTTCATCTCGTGTTTACAACGAGTCCAACTGCAAGAGGAACATGAAAGAAGAATGTCCATTCATGGCCTAGAACTTTTAAAGCGCTCCAAAAACGTCATTTTTGAATTCTCTGGTCTCACCTGCAGCTTTAAAATCATCCAAAAAAGATTTTGTTTATTGCAGGTTTTCATGATGAACCATCGTCTTTAAAATGAATAAAAACGTCCGTTTCTCCTCTGTGGTCCTCATCATTGAGGTGTGAAGACACACGTCGCACAATCCGCGCGCACTCAAAGCAGAAAGTGACGTACGATTTTTAAAGAGTTCCAAAAGGAGACGTGCGTAAAGATGGATGGGCATTTAACGAGCTGCGGGGGAACGCGCCGTGATCGCCGTCTACTGGTGATGGGAA
>JARVGQ010000309.1:25855338-25865801 GCA_031762355.1 Hypsolebias martinsi | reverse complement strand
CAGGTACGTCACATGTATTTACGTACGTTCCGACTTACGTCAAATTCGGTTTACGACGCCGCGTGAGAACGGATCTACATCTTAAGTCGAGGACTACCTGTCATTATATGTACCCAGGCTCTGTCTATAAGCTTTAAATAGCTTTTTGGAGACCTGATTCATGCACTGTTATCTTGCAGTTATGTGTTATGTCTTATGGTTCTTTCTGTGCGTGTGTGTGAATAAACTGAACTGAATAACTTTAAAGGCATGCTAGGTCGGTACACAACACCCAAAACACCCAAGAAACCGGTGGTGCAACTTATTTCCATTAGCTTAATCACAGTGGTATTGGAACGTTGTGTTCTGTCTCGGCGTGTTTCAGTAAATGTTGGAGTTCATCAATGAAAACTGACTGATTTTTGTTGTTGCTCATTTTGAAGGCAGGTAGGATGTTAAGGCGTCACACACTGTATGTAAGAAGAGGAACACTTGCCTCACAGTGCCGTCCTGTCTGATTCAATTATAGTCCACACGTGTCAGAAATTATATTCGGAACAGATGAAATTTTTCTCTCCCTTCTGCTCCAGCTGACAAGGTGGTCAGCTATGTAATTTGTTCCCATCTAGCCTTAAGTGTATAGAGTAGGCAGTCCATTGAATTCCCATCCGTCATGGTTAGTTACACGCTTGTCAGCTGCTCTGCCACTGCCCAGCAGTCTCGCCATCACCCCTGACCTGGAAGCATTATATCTAAATCACATTACACAGCTGTGTGTTCTTAGGCTCCCTTTTGAAGTCACCAGAGTGAGACATCTGTCCAGCCTTGTTTGAGTTGACGTCCCAGTCAGACACATCTTAATTAGCTGATCTGATTTTCTCTGCGTGTGTGTGCGTGTGTGCTTTCAACATGGAGAAGGAGTTTGTTTGTGGGGCTGAGGTGATCGACAGCCTGATGGGAAGATAATATGCTGAGGACGACGACCAAAAGCAACCTTGAATTCATTCATTGTGACGATAATGAATTTGAGAGAAAATCCTTGTCTGTTCATTAGCTATTGAGGCTGGATGACACAGCCTTCCTGGAACTGTCAGTCGCAGATGGCCGCCACTGAAGGATTCTGCAGCACCTGAGTCCTTCCTGCCTCGTACGTTTGTAATTAGCACAGCACCGAGACCCTGAGACAAGCTTCTCACTTTGCAAAGAAAGTAATCTACTTGTTTTTTTTTTTTAATAGAGGCTTCTCTGGCTCCACTCAGAGACTCGTGTGCAGTTTATTCTGTTTCGATCTGTCTATGATGAATGTTTGCCCACTCTAAAATTAAACTGTTTAATTTGGTAGGAATGCTAATAGGGTGTTATAGCTGTGGTGAATTAACTGCAACATTTGTTTGCGTAGCTGGAGTTTAGATCTAAAAGCAAAAAAAAAAAAAAAAAGAGGAAGGAAGGAAAAAGTCAATTAAAATTTTCCAGTTGTAAAAAATAAAAAATAAAAATAAACAAGGTGCTGGAGGATGAAAATACTTGTCTCGTTACCTTGAACCTTTAGTTGAAAACGTGCTATGAAAAAGGGTTCACTTGTATTTTTGTGAAAAATTAATTCACCTGGCAGTGTTGGAGCCCCACCTTTGGTGCGTTGGGCTCAAGTTGTTGAGAGGTTGCTTTCAAAATCAAAATCTGACTCTTTAAAAGATGTGAGCTGAGGGCTGCCGTCTTGGATGTCAGAACAAAATGAGACGCACCTTGTTGGTTTCAGCAGCAACAATATAATGTGAGTCACACGGAGCATAAACATGGAAAATACTGAGTAATCCAGCCTGTAATCCAGATTAACCTAACAAGGTTGAGTCAGGTCCTCTGGATTCTTCTTTGTTGAAACTTCATATGAATAAAAAGCACTTCCTTACACATAAAAACTGATGAGCTTTGCTGGATTAACTTGCATCATAAACTGTTTCCTTGTGTTAACAAGCAGGTTAATTTTTTTAAATTGAATAAATTTATACAGTATTACTTTCAAAAATGTAATAGTTTCATAATCTTTTTCTTGATTAAAAGTTGCTCCTAACTGTGGCCCGAACTTGGTCGACGTGTTCTGAATAAAGAAATTGCTCATTTCTTTTGTTTTTCAGACGTCTTGTGTCAAAATATTCACAGAGAAATATAAAACTGACTTTTCCCCAGACATCTCGTTTAGAAGTCAAGACAAACATGATTTACTGGTTCAGTTTAAAATGAAAGACGTCAATAACTGCTTGTGCTTCTCTCGTTATAAACACTTTTTACTTATTTCTAATGAATTCCCTAAGATTTGATTTATTCACTCTCAAAAAGACATTGATTAAATGATTACCAGCAAGTGTAAGCAGATCTATAAAAGCATAAATGTACTGAGTCTGTTGGTCCACAGCATTTAGGTGATAAGTTGAGGAGGAGAGATGACAACGATCCTGAGGAAGACTTGCTCCTCCTCATCTGCTGGTGAAGGATTATATTGCCACATGACCATTACAGATATACAGTTACTGTATTTTTCTGCCTATAAGTCACATTTTTTTGCATAATTTGCATGCCCTGAGACTTACAGGCCAAAGCAACGTATTTATGTTTTTTTTTTTTCCCATACTGTATTTATAAACCAGTTTTTGGCTGCGATATGACCGTTTTCATTCGTTCTGACTGAAAAAAAAAGGTATTATTTTCAGCCACTAGATGGCAGCAGAGTAGTAAGGCATGCCGTTGTATAATGTAATAGGTAAACATGGTTATAATGACAAATTCAAAAAAGTTCAATACAAAAACAACTGGACTTTATTTGTTATACTTTACTCGTTATACTTATTGTTTTTGTCTGGAACTTTTTTGAATTTACCATTTCCTGGATGACTGAGAATCTTCACCAGCTATTAATGACACAACCGGCCTGCCATAGCCCACCTTTGTTCTGCTCGCTACTTGGAGCAAGTCAAACCAGCTGCATCACACCTCCCTCTCCGTCCTCCTGGAGCACCAAGGCAGCAAATACAGCTGATTTGACCATTAAAGTCCTTTTATTAAACAAACGAGACCGGGACATACCTTTACTGTAATTCAGAGCAAACAAATACAGGTAGTCCTCGACTTAAGGCGCCCTCGACTTACAGCAACTCTGACTTAAGAACGGGTGTGCGGCGCAACGTTAACATACATTTTAAATGTATTTCCTTGACTTACGGCAAAAATCCGGACTTACGAACAGGTTTGCGGCGCAGTATAATGAGTTCCGACTTACGTTAAAATCAGGTTACGAACGGTTTGTAGATACGGAACCCGTTCGTAAGTCGAGGACTACCTGTACTTAAATATCTGCAGGAATGTGAGGGGTGTACTCACTGTAGTGATCCACTGATCATCAGTCTGAGCTCCTCTACAGCATCAGGAGATTGATACGTTTGTTGCTCTGGAGCACATGTAACGCAACACCAGGCTGGAAAGACAGCAGCAATGACCAGCTGTTGCTGCCCATTACGGGAGGGGTTAAAGGTCATTTCCAAATTACCTGGAGCCCAACTCTAGAAAAATTATTCATAAGTGGAAATCACTGAAGCCCAAGGTCAGACTGAAACGGAAACAGCACTCCATCCATACACCCTGATGCATGCTCAGTAATCCAGGTAGAAAAATCTAAAAAAAGCTTAGTCTGGTCCTCTGGACATTCAAAAAACAAACAAAACTAAAAAGTAGAAATGTTTTGTCTTTCGTCCAAAAGACTTCCTCAGTCTGAGATGCTGTATTCAGCTCAGTTTTATAAACAGCACCTTCTCGTAGTGGATCAACCAGTTTGCTCCATACGTGTCTGTCAGCAGGGTTAAAGCTCATCACAGGACAGAAACATGGAGCAACTTCAGGATATAAACAACATGTAGCACAACTGAAGTCTGGAAAGGTTCATCTGAATGACACAAAGTAGAGGTTTACCCATAATTCACTTTTTTTGATCAAATACTTTTTGTTGATTTCCTGAGGCGTTTTAGTAGTTGATTAAATTTTGTGTACCTTATTGTGAAGTGTTACCCTTAAATGTTCTTAATGGTCTCTCCTCAGATTGAGTCTGATATGGATTCCTCCAGGTCAGTTTCACCATTTCAGTTTAAGAGAGTCCAAACTGGTCTCATGGTCTGAACTGAGCAGTGTATGGATCTTGCTGAGGGCCCCCTTAGTGTCAGACCTGCATTCCAAAATCTTAACCACAAAATGTTTAGAGGAAAACAATCAGAGTTAGACCTCACAAAATGTCTCTGCTGCAAATATGAAATTTCTGTACCAGCTGCTCAAAAAAGGCAAATCTACCATCAACATAGAAATCACACAGTGAATGCACTCCCCTCAAGACCCAGGTGTCAAAAGTTGTCTCAGAGGGAGTAAACATAAGATTATTTGACACAGGTGCCACAAACAGTAACTCTGTAGAGTTAAATGCCCTCCTGAACTTATTCCAAATCTTTGCCATCCAGATCACAACTGGGTTAGAGGTGTAGGTTGATACTGATTGTTTAAAGGCAGCTGAGAGCAGAGTCAGTTCAGAACATTACCACTGTAGAATCAACCTCCAAAACAAATAAAATGTACATACCACCATTAAAATACCTAACAGCCAAATACTGAGTCAAACAAGCTTAAAAAGAATGCTGCTTGAGGGAGGCTGGTCCTGTGGTTTCGTTTGATCCTCGCCACCTGTTGCTGGAATGACATTCCTCAAAGTATTCCATCGCTTTATCAGAGTCGACAAACACCTTGTCCGTCCCTCCATGCGTGATGCGAAGCCGTGCAGGAAAAAGAAGTCCATACCAGACACCTTGTCAATTCCATAGGAGTCGCCTCACCTCTGTGAATGCTGCTCGTACATTTGCCATGCTTGGGGTGTAATCAGCTGTGATGAATATGGAAGATTCTTTGAAGTGGATCGGGTCACCACTGCATGCTCGTTGTAATATCTCCACACAATCTTGATAATAATGCAGCTTGTCCATGACAACTCTTGATTTATCATCCAAGCCTCTCCTGCGCGGCATCTGGTACATGTGATCAATCAGCGGTGACTTGTCCAGCTGCAGCACTTCCATTAGCATCTTAGCTATCACTGTAGGGGTGCGCAATTCAAGAACTCCAATAATCCTAATATTTTTACATTTCATATTTCCTTCAATGGATTCAAGTCTTTTTCTCAGCCCATCCACCTCATTTTTCAATTCCACCACGGGTCCACACAGAGTCTCCACATCATGTGAGCACAAAGACAGCCCGTTCTTGATAGATGGATTTGTGCAGTGTCTCCAGTGTTCCAGAATCTGTGCTGGCCCATTGTGGTGAAGAGGGACATAAATTGTCAGGTGAAGCTCTATGTTTACCGGTCAGTCTACATTCCTACCCTCACCTATACCCATGAACTCCGGGTAGTGATAGAAAGAACGAGAATGCAGATACAGGCAGTTGAAATGAGTTTCCTCCGCAGGCTAGTTGGACACTCCCTTAAAGACAGAGTGAGATGTTCAATTATCCAGGAGAAACACAGAGTAGAAACGCTGCTCCTCCACATAAAGAGGAGCCAGTTGAGGTGGTTTTGGCATCTCGAAAGGATGCTTTCTGGGTGCCTCCCTAGGAAGGTACTTTGGGCACGTCCGATTGGGAGAAGACCCTGAGGAAGACCCATGCTGGAGACACATTGGAGAGACTGTGTCTTAGTTGGCCTGGAAACTCCTTGGGTCGTCCCAGAAGAGCTGGAAGAGGTGGCTGTGGAAAGAGATGTCTGGGTGTCCCTGCTCAAGCTGCTGCCCCCATGATCTGATTTTGGAACAAGCGGAAGATAATGGATGAATGGATAGATGGTCTACATTTTGACCCTCACCTATGGTCATGAGGTTTGGATCTTGAACAAAAGAATGAGATCCCAGATACAAGTGGACAAAATGGGCTTGTGCCATAGGGTGGCCAGGCTCAGACTTATGGGCCTTTTCCATAGCTCCTCTTCAGCATGACTTAAATCAGTTTGGTATGCTTCCGAGCCCTTTTCCACTATCACTTTTTCGTGGGATGGGTACCTTTTTTCCCTTCTTCTCAAGGGTACCAAGCAAGCTGATCTGGCATCAAAATGTGATGTTAAACACTGTTGGTCACTGACTGGTCAAGGGGCAGAGTCATTAGAGGGGTTTGAGAATTTTCACAACAGTCGATCCGCCATTTGCAATTATCGGTGTTCAAACTCATTGAGCAGCTGGACCTATTTTTAAGATTTTAAAAACAATAATGACAACATCGTGGTCTAATGCTAAAGTGCAGGCATTTTTTGTGCTTGATGGCTGATGACAAAATTGAGATCAAGTCCTCTTCACTGGAGCCTCGGAGCCCCCTCAAGTCATGCTCTGCCGGTCACCGCGGAAGATCCTCCATGTTGTCAACTTGGGCTCCGGATCCCAGCCTTGTGGGCTCTTTGTACTACGAGCTCCGCTGGTCACCACGGAGGATCATACGAGCTGTTGACTCGCAGAAGGCCGTTGCTGGATCCCGGCCTTGAGGGATGATGAAGGCCGGACCCTGATCCCGGCAGACGGGCGGACTGGGTTGGGTCTGGATTTTTTTAAAACATTTTATGTATTTAAAATATGTTTATTTTTTTATCAATAAAGATTAAAAAATATAAATCAATAAACGGTGCCAGCTTTATCATGAAATCCTGTTTTCACGTTAATGACTATTAAATAATCTGTTAAAATTAAATCAGCTGAAAAATCATAAAAAGACACAAAATTATTGAATCTCTCAGGAACATGGGATATAGAACATGAGAAAATGGGGGAGTGGTGGAGAAGTGGCTAGAGACGGTGGGCCTGTGATCGGAAGATCGCCAATTCAAGCCCCGGCACCGACAACATCAAAAAATGTGAGGGAAAAAGATAAAACACCCACATCTGCCTCCACCCTCATTCACTCCACTCTGGGCCCCCGAGGAAGGCCCTTAACCCCCACCATCTGGTCCCTAACAGGTCTCTCTTGAAAATGAGTTTGCGTGGCTCACTGAGACTACCTGGGTAAATAAAGCGTAAATGAAAAAAAAAAATTTCCCTCAAACATGTTTAAAGAAGGGATACAGTGTAGGGATGGCACCATCTTGTGGGCATCCCTTGTCTGTGCACCCTTGTCAATTTATTCCTCCTTGTGTTCCCAGCTGTTTTTAATTACGTCCTGTCTTGTCTGTGTATATAAGTCTGCCTGTTAGTCTTGTCCTTTGTTGCGTCATCGTTGGGTCTATCCTGTCCTGTCCTGATTCCTGTTCCTTGGGTTTTGTGAGTTTGCTGCTATCTCAGCCCTCTTTGATTTATTATTATTAAATATACAAGTATATTTTTGTATTCCTGGCTCCTGAGTAGTCTTGTCTGCAAAATTGGGTTCACTCCTGCCTTGCCTGAGTAAATCCTGACAGTATGACGCAACCAAGAAAGAACCCAGCAGACAAGCACTTTCTGTCCAGATTGTCTGATGAAGACTATCATCAGCTTTGTGACACCACCCAGAGGTTTGTGATCTTGGTTACCTCCTGCAATCTGCGGGAAAGGTGGATGGCCACAAAAAATATGCTCATTGAATACATTCACTCACCTGGACTGTTTGATGCCTCCAGAATGGAGGATTTCTTAGACGAGGTACAGGCAGAAATGAGTTGGTTGGAGCCACTCGTCAAATCCAGCGCTGTCAGTCCTAGTCCTCCACCCACACATCTCCCTGCTGTTAAACCAGACCCGGACTCTCTATTCATGACACCTGGGATCCTCGCAGCTGCAGCCACTGCAGCCGCTCCCATGCCTGCTGCAGTCTCTGTAGTTTCCCCATCTCCTGCAGCCTCTGTGCCAACCACACACGTTCAGAACCCATAGACCCAGATCCAGCCCGTTCATCATCACCTTCACATTCTGCTCCTCTTTCTCTGCCCGATCCTGGACCCGAACCACATCACTGCCCACGTTGGAGAGGTCGACGACAGAGGGGTTCCAGAGACTCTGTTCCTGAACCCACGGCCAGCCTTGAGTCCGCAGCCAGCCCTGAGCCTGCAACCAACCATGAGCCTGCAACCAGCCCTGAGCCTGCTACCAGCCCTGAGCCTATGATCTTCAGAGAAGCTACTGTAGGACCCACGCCACCTCCAGAGGGTCCTGCACAGTCTATGTCTGTTTTTGTTCCTGCCACCAAAGATCCTGCCGTTGTTGGTTCAGCCGCCGAAGACTCGACCGCAGAAGATCCAGCTCCTCCAGAGCCAGCCGCAGAAGAACCTGCCTCCAATAATCCTCAGTCCATGTCTGCTCTTGTTTCTGCTGCTGAAGAGACTGCCACTGTTGATCCTGCTGCCGGTGACTTGACCACAGAAGATCCAGCTCCTCCAGATCCGGCCGCAGAAGAACCTGCCTCCATTAAACGTCCATGTCTGCTCCTATTTTTGGTGCCGAAGATTTCCTCACCGCTGACCCATCTGAGCTCCTCACCACTGAGCCGTCTGCTGAGCTCCTCGCCGCCAACCTGTTTGAGCTCCACGCTTCTGGTCCGTCGTCTGAGGTCCTCGCTACTGGTCTGTTTTCTGAGGTCCTCGCTCCTGGTCCGTCTCCAGAGGGTCCAGCATCTCCAACGTCTCCAGCGTCTCCTACGTCTCCTGCATCTCAAGTCACCTCAACGTCCACAGAGGGTCCCTGGTCCACCGATGCCTCGACATCCACAAAGGGTCCCCAGTCTACCGCTGCCTCGACATCCACAGAGGGTTCCCAGTCTGCTGATGCCTCAATGTCCACATAGGGTCCCGGTCCGCCGATACCTCGACGTCCACAGAAGGTCCCGGTCCGCTGATGCCTCGACGTCCACGCCGCCTGCTGCAGTGGCTCCACAGCTTTCCACGTTACCTGCTACAGTGGCTCCTCTACTTTCCATGTCACCCACTGCAGAGACTCTTCAGGTCTCCACGCCGCCTGCAGCTCCTGAGGTCTCTTTGCCGCATGCAGCCCATGAGGAGGATTCCGCGCCGCATGCAGCCCCCAAGGTGTATCCCACACTGCATGCAGTCCACAAGGTGGATCCCGCGCCACATGCAATGCATACCAGACCTCCACATTGCCTGCTGCAGAAGCGTCTCAGCTCGCCACGTCGCCTGCTGCAGTGGCTCCACCATTCTCCACGTCACCTGTTGCAGCCCTTCAGGACCTTCTGTTACCAGTTGCAGCTCTTCAGGTCGCCAGCTGCAGTTCCCAAGGCCCTTGAACTGGCCCTTGGCACTGGACTGCCTCCCAACCGCCTGCCCGACCTATCCTGGTTTGATGGACGGCTGCCCGCCCGACCCATTCTGGCCTGAGTTTCGGCCTCCCGGCTGCCTGCCCAACCAGCTTCAGCCTGATGGATGGTCTCCTAGCTGCCCACCCGCCCAGCTTCAGCCTGATGGACAGCCTTGCAACCGCCCACCCGACCAGCTTCAGTTTGATGGACGGCCTCCCGGCCGCCCGCCTGACCCTGTTGTGTTCCCTGTTTGTGTTTAGTTTAGTCCCCAGGTTTTGGTGTTTGTCAGTGTGTTGCCTCATATTTTTTCTTGGACCCTCCACCCTTACAGTTCCTCCCTCCGCCCACCCAAGTCTTTTGGGGAGGGGGGGGGGGCTTTTGGGGATGCCAGGAGGTGTCCTTGAGGGGGGTATTGTAGGGATGGAACCATCTTGTGGGCATCCCTTGTCTGTGCACCCTTGATGTCTTGATTTATTCCTCCTTGTGTTCCCAGCTGTTTATAATTACGTCCTGTCTTGTCTGTGTATATAAGTCTGCCTGTTAGTCTTGTCCTTGGTCACGTCATCATTGGGTCTATCCTGTCCTGTCCTGCCAGCCTGTCCTGATTCCTGTTCCTTGTGTTTTGTCTTTGATATATTATTATTAAATATATATTTTTGTATTCCTGGCTCCTGAGTAGTCTTGTCTGCAATATTGGGTTTGCTCCTGCCTTGCCTGAGTAAATCCTGACATACAGCCTTTAGTTCAACTTTGTTCTAACCCACAGATGTACAAATCACAAAACAAGAACTTTAAATCAAAGCTAAACAAAATAAATATCTGTGAATAAGACACAAAACTGATTGCTGGACGGACATGGGCACCGGCGACCCCCGTGACCCAAAATGGAAGAAGCGGGTAAAGATAATGGATGGATGGATGAAGACACTAAACAACATATCTAAACTGAACAATAAAAGTAGACACAATGAGTGCAAATACATCACATGATGAAAAAAATGTATACAATTTTAAATACAGGTAGTCCCCGACTTACGAATGAGATCCGTTCCTACGCCCGTTCGTAACTCGAAAAGCGATGTAAGTCGGAAAATACATCCAAACGGCACCTCATACATGCACCTCAAACATCCAAGCACCTCATACATACAGTACTGTATTTTTACCAAGCACTTAGCCTATCCTCAAAAACCACATAC
>JARVGQ010000309.1:25690139-25700526 GCA_031762355.1 Hypsolebias martinsi | reverse complement strand
AAGGCCCCCGGACCGAGATTCGAACCGGGGACCTGCGCGCTGAGAGGCAGCAGCTCTACCAGTTGTGCCACCGTGCTACATATACTGTATAAAACATTTTCCCTATTGAGAAACATGAAGTTTACTTTATGTACTGCATATGAGTAACAGTGATGTATCTTGTAACATAATTTTGCCAAATAAGGAGTGTATGTTGTGACATAAAAAAAACAAACAAAAAAAAAAAATGAAAACTATATAAACATTTTATTTTACAGTTAACTTGATGATGTAATTAGCATCAAAATTGAGTCTTTTTTATTTTTTTGAAAAATAAGGAGTAAGTGGCAGCTATATTTGCATCAGGATGCCATTAAAGCCTGGTCTTTGTGACATGTTTGTGGAGGTGCATCAAATTGTAGGCAAAAAAAATTCTAACACAACAACAAAGATGTTTCTTATCTCAATAGGATTGGAGAACCACTCAGAAGTATTTAAAACAACAATCCACATTCGGGAATTATATGGCTATCTTTCTCAAGACTGGTCCACCCAACAATTATCCATTAACATGCTGTCTAATAATCTGTTTGTCTCACAAGAAAATTGGAAATGTTGAGGAAGCTTTTCACACATTGACTTTACAGCAGGAGGATTTGTGCTGGAGATGAGATGTCACATCTAAAAGTACAAGTGAGGAGATGTAAGGAAGCATCTTTCTTCAGTGCACAGCAGGCAGAAAGTATACTGCAGAAATAGCTGTATTTTAATATTTTGGTTTACAACTCATTAAGAATAGCCAATGAGGCATCTTCTTTATGTATCTAAAGATATAGCCAGCATGATGAAGTCAGTTAAAGCCAGCAACAAAATAACTCAAAGCCACTGATCTCCCCACAGTACATGCTCCATAAGATTTTCTCTAACAGTCACATACTACCTCTCACCTTGTTCATATCTGGTACACTTTACTAACTGGTTGGATGGAAATTTTCTGTGAGAAGCCTGGAGCACTATTGCAGATATATGAGTTCTTACTTGCATCCTTTCAGAATGTTTTAGGACTTCAGTGCATCTTCGGTGTCACAAGAAGACCTTGATTAACTCATAAAAAGATTCTCTAACAATGGCTAATGTCAAATTTATTTTTCTTTTCTTTTTCAGGTGGACAAGTTGGGAAAAGCTGTAAACTATGTTGATGCCGCTCTGTCCTTTATGGAATGTGGGAAGGCAATGGAGGAAGGGCCACTTGAGGCCAAGTCTCCATATACCATGTATTCTGAAACAGTGGAGCTGATCAGGTGAATAACAAAGCAAGAACAGAACGAGGCATACCCATAGTACTCTCACTGACAAAAAGGTTAAGCTCCTAGATGGATTAGTGGAAACTAATGTGACCGCAATGAGATGATTACAATATCAAATCAAATGGTTGCTGGGTCCCATTTTAGTAGGGTGCGGCACCTCCTTAGCCCTGGAGACAAGAAGTGATTTCAAATGCAGCCATTGAAACCTCCCCTATGACAAGCCAACCCACAGCAGTTGTAACTGGTCCACGAGATCCAGCAGATCACTGCTGGGATCAAACTGATGTCTGACCTGATCACACACATCTTTTACTAGGGAAAGGTTGATGAACTTGGCTGGACACATGACACAGACGGATGGCAGATGGTGGGTGTCAAGTTGAAAGAATGTGCCAAAGTGGTGTTCCAGAAGGTGTAAAACATGCTGACTCAAGATGACACTGATGTAGCTATGTACCATCAGTGTTCCCCAAATCACTACCTGAAGTCATACCTTATGACAACATAATGCCAAGAGTACAACACAACCGATATGTCTGCCCACAGTATTGACAGGACTGGTCTGTGGTAACATGCACACACAATGGACATTCGTAGTAATGCAGAACCAAGATTCATCACTGTGCATAATACATCACTCATCATCAGCCCATGCCTTACAAAATGGCACCACTCCAGATGACTGCAGTCATCTCTGCTTTGCTGTTGATGGCAACTCATGTGTAAAACAGTGAATCCAGAACTCAAAATGATGCCAGTCACCAAGACACTGTACAGGACATCACAAGGTTTCAACAGTCCAATACTGTTGTCCAGATGGCAAGTGCAGATGTCATGGGGGTTTTGTAAAAATGTGTACAAAATAAGATAAATCTTCTTTTTGTGTAGTCTGTCTTGGGCAACAATTAACTCACCCATTGAGTTTCAGCATCAAGCCACTCTGTCAACTGCATGTCACACATGCTGAGCAAATAGATGACACAAATATTGATCTCATGCAAACCCACAACACGACCCCTGTCAAAGTCCACAACTGCTGGTAATGCTGTCTGAAGCTATTACAAGACATCTTCTGTGTTTGTTAGATTTCACTTACTGTTTTGGCGGACTTTCAGATGCTCTGACAATTACCTGATAACACTTAAACAACTTCTTTTCAATCACTCATGCCCTCTGGTGCCCATTCTAACTCCTTACAAGGCATATAATTTACATACCCATTACAGATTTGGATGTCTCCCAAATTATATCCAAATCAAATAATTTAAGTGCTTAACTATTTTTTGTCAGAGAATGCATTTGCACTTAAAGACAAATGCCAGGTTTACTGACAGTCATGTGTTTTAAGGTATGCAATGAGGCTAAAGAGCCACTCTGGCCCCACAACGAAACAAGAAGACAAACAGCTGGCAGTACTGTGGTGCGTATATTATCACCTCTGTTTAGGCTACATCTATTTTTCATTTGTGATCTGGCTGCGAGTTTGTGACATTTGTTTTCTTGCCCACAGCTTCAGATGTCTTGCGCTCCTTTACTGGCAGATGTTTCGCTTAAAGAAGGATCATGCACTAAAATACTCCAAAGTGCTGCTTGACTACTTTAAGGTCAATCTTTAAAAACACAGGTCAGTTATTGGTATAATGTCTATATTTTGGTTTGGAATAATCCTTGTTTTGTTGTTATTACAGAGTTCTTCCAAAGTGCCTATTTCTCCACCTGGTTGGAATGACTCTGGGAAGTAAGTGGCTAATCAGTACACTAAGTATTATCTACAAAGTATTTTTGATCCTTCATTCCAGCCGCTGAAACTTTACTAAATGTCACCATCACTTTGTTGAACGTGTATTTTATTATTATTATTATTATTATTATTCATAGGGGTACAGATCTCCTATCGTCACTCTCACCTAATGCAAAACACAACAGAAGGGATTCATACTGTGGCAGTAACTCTGCATCTCTTATAAACATCCCCCAACGTATTCACCAGATGGCAGCAAATCACCTGAACATTACCAACAGTGTCCTGTACAGCTATGAGTACTGGGAGGTGGCTGACAACCTTGCAAAGGAAAATAAAGGTAGAAGATTTATATGATTTTATTTTTTGTTAAACTAATCTATAAAATATTTTAAATCAGTTTCCATTTTCACAATATTTTTAAATTTTATCAATCTCTTTTGTCACAGAGTTCTTCAACTACTTGAATACTTTGTCTGGGCCTTTGACGCTTCACAGCAGCATTGCTCATGCTGTCCAGTACACCCGACAGGCTCTTCAGTGGATTCGCATTAGTGCCAAACTTAACTAAAACCAGCAGAAAGGATTCACTTGAACCCATCCAGTGACTCTTCAGGGTTTATCTGCTGTAGAAAAATCAGAACTCTGGATTTCTCTAAACAACCGGACAACACTGATATAAAAAAAAAAGTGGTGTGTGAAATGGACTTGAATAAAATCCCACGGATCATACTTTTAGTATGTTGGGTGCAAACTGGTGATGGAGTTGTGTAACAATTGTCTAACCATTTGCCAAAAGTACCCTGGATCTCAAAGAACATAAAAAAGACAATTTCCGTTTTTGGGGGGGGCTTTTTTTTTTGGCCCTACAACATTGAGAAAAGGCTTTAAAAAAGTGTGATGATTTACCACTCCAAACAAGGAACATCCTCTTTATGATTCTTACTTTTAAAGAATCCAAACTTTTCTATCTTTGTGTTTTTTTTATTGTGCAATATTTGATACATTTTTAAATGGAAAAATAAAAAGAACATTTGAAAAACATATATTTGTTTTGGCTTCAAATATTGTGAAATATTACCGGTAGTCACAATTTGATTTGTTTATTTTTTTGGGCAGCACGGTGGCGCAACTGGTAGAGCTGCTGCCTCTCAGCAAGCAGGTCCCTGGTTCAAATCCTGGTTTGGGGGCCTTTCTAGGTGGAGTTTGCATGTTCTCTCCATGCATGCGTGGGTTTTCTCTGGGTACTCCCGGTTTCCTCCCACAGACCAAAAACATGTATGTTAGTCTGATTGGTAATACTAAATTGTCTCTAGGTGTGAGTGAGAGAGTGAATGGTTGTTTGTCTCTATGTGGCCCTGTGATAGACCTGCGACCTGTCCAGGGTGTCCCCCACCCCTCACACAGTGATTGGACATGGGCCCCGGCGACCCCCGTGACCCAAAATGGAAGAAGTGGGTAAAAGATAATGAATGGACGGATGTTTTTTTTTTTTTTTGTTCTGATGCATGATTAAGGTAAAATACTAACTGGTAAAAATGTTTCTCAGTGATAATGAGAACAAATTGAAAATGTATTCAATTTTCTTAGTGTATTAAAAAACAATTTTATGTGTCACTTCAGACGCTTCATAACAAAGTCAGTGTGCTTAAGTGTGGTGGGAAAATGCTTTATAGTTCTGTAATGTATTAAATATTTCAGTCATCTTGTATTAATACTGTATTAGAGTTGAAAGCTCTCAAACTATCTTAGTGTTAGCAACAAAATATGCTGATTTGCATCCTATCAATAATGTTCTTATCTACAACAATTGTTTATGAGTATTCCACAAGGAAGCATGCATCATTTTAGAGCTGCTTTCTGTGAAACAGACACCAAATCCATTCAAAAGATTGTAAGGTGGTTGATAGGAAAGAAAATATACAAAAAAATAAACGTATATACAACTACATTGACGGACATTTGCAAAAGATTAATGACATAAAATACTGTGGACATTTTAGAAGGACAAGTCTACTGGAGCTGGTGCTATGAGCTCATAAAGATCAGAAATATGGCCACAAATACAAAACTGATAGAGGTAAGATAGAAACTCGAGACTGAACCAACTGTACAACATTTTGTAAGAACATGGTGCATTAAAATCAAGCTTTTATTAATTCAAACTTTATGTTGAAAGTTACTCAACCTTAAAAATAACAACTAAAATCAGTAAATAAATGCAGTTACTCACCACATACACTGTGAGGTTTTGCATAATTTAAACTACAGTGTCAGTTTAATATAATAAGAATGCCTCAGATAGTCACTCTCATGTGTATTTAAGAATTTTCTGGGGATGTCACCTAATGATCTATTCTTTCTGGTTTTGTTGCTTTTTCATTCAGTTAAATGAGACAGTTTTGTTAATATAGACTCTTTTGGTTTTCCAAACCATTATTCATATAAAAGAAAATAAAACTCTCCAGACTGAGAATATCAAAATGTGGGCGGGAATGGAGAAACACCAACACCTGTCTCTACCTTCATGCCACACTCTGGGCCTTTGAGCAAGGTCCTTAACCCCCATCGACTGCTCCCCAGGTCACCCCACATGGCAGCACTCTGCTCCACACAGAGGGCTGTGGTAGCTCAGTGGTATGTGGTTGGGTCAGGAAAAAAACAATTGTCAAGTCTTTGCGCAACTGTGGCAACCCCTGGAGATAGGAGCAACTGAAAGAAGAAAACTTAATGTTAAAGAAAATGATTTTGGTTATTTTTCATCTTTGGCTTTACTTTTAATACTGAAACAAACACTTGAATTACCATTAAAGTTGAGTACGCTGTGGTAACTTATTAGCTTCTTGCATATCTGTAAGGAATTGTCTTACAATTTCTCAACTCAAGTGTCACAAAGACACACACACGTGGCGTGGTTGTGTCAGAGCCAGACTCATGAGTCAGTCCAATGGCTCAGAGATCACTGTAACCACCACCTACTGCATCAACATAGACGCTGCAGCATCAGATGTCTGGTGCCATAGCAACAGAGAACAACCAATGAGAGGAGTCTGTGGGGCAGAATCAACAGCAGCATCATGGCTTTACAGATACAGCTCTGCATTTCCACACTTGACTATTTTATTTCTCTGAAAAATTGCAAATGGACCATCTGACATTAGAGATTTGGAATACCAAATCTTTCACGAGTTTAAAATAAAATAAAAACGCATTTGTCCACACGCTACCGCCTGTTGCCAATTAATGTCAGAGATCCACGTGATCACGTGCCCAAAACAAATGACTGAACATGTAGCTTATGCTTTTCTTTGGTTTTAATATCTCACAGTATCGGTTTTGGGAAACCCACAGTTGTGATGACATGAATTACCTTTTCTTTTTTTGAAATAATAAATATTTGTTGTCGCGGTGAAGCTGTTGCTGGCTGCACGTGCCTCTGCGTCACTGCTGTCCCTCGAGACAGAGCGGTGCCATCTGGGGACAGCGGTGCTTCAAGTCAACACACGAGGGAAACAAACAAACAAATAAACTCTGGACTAGACTGGTCGATTGGAGGAAAGCGTTATGAACACAAATATTTTATCTGTAAGCTGACCGCCAGCGGTTCCAGTAGAAACAATATTAGGATTAGCTTGTGTTGGTGCCCTCAGAGAATAAACAGGCTTGTTTGTAAATAATGTAAACTGTGTGGGCTGAAACTGTACATCTTGCATCTGTTGTGGTAAATGCAAGAGACATTTACTTAGCTGTCCGCGTAGAGGCAGTATTCATACACAAGCAGCCGGCGGGATGGCACGAAACAAGCTAGCAATAACCCAAATCACAGAAACGGAACAGCGCCTACTTTGCCTTTCCCAATAAGAGAACGCGAGTTGCTCTGCAAATGCGTGCACACGTACAAAGACGTCAAATGTATGTAAATTCATCATGACCTTTCTTCATCCTTGACAAAGATGCAATATGTGCGTAGCTTTGTGGACTTCTTTTTATTTTTTCCCGTAATTCATAGTTTCCACGAAGGCTTTTTTAAATTATATTTTATGTTGAAAAAACCTTACCGGATGTTTTGGTTGTTGCCTCGCTAGTTTTGACGCTAGCGGAGAAAGAAAACGAAGGTAAATGGAGCAGGCGGTTGAAATGGAGAGCGAAAAGACTGGGAGCACGAATGTCCAAGAGACATGGCGTGGCTGCGTGACACAGTAAAGGAACCTCACGTCACTGACAGGACTTCTCTGAACAGCGGGGTGAAGCTCTCGGCATCGAGCTGCCCGACTGGAGGGTTTTCATTTCGCTTTGCTTCGGTCTTCCCTCGTTGAACCCAATCGGAGAGCGCACGCGACGTCAACGGAGCGGGATCTGCAGAGTATGTGACAAACAGTCTCGTCTGACAGCCTTAGGTAAAAAATCAAAACAAAAACAAAACTAGAGACTTCTCTTGGCGAACGGTCAGTGCTAGCTCAGCACTTGTTGTTTGTTTACTATTAGCACGGCGCTACACCTCAAGTTAGTCGTGCACCGTTTTCATTGTTTCCTAGCTTGATTTTTTTTTTACCAGCATGTTAACAAGTGCAGTGAAAACACTTGCAGTGGTTCTCTCTGACATGGTCCTCACACAGTGCAGCGACATGCAGCATTATGAGACGATTAGAAGAGCTAGGCTAATGTTAGCAGCTGACCACATGGGACTGTGTTGTTGTCTACTTGTCAGTAGTGGGGGGGCATGTTTCACTGGGCACAGACCTGTTACATAAGGCCAAAACAACAACATTTGCTTGTGACACCCTTTTGCCACAAAAGTTTTATAATAAACTATAAGAATTTTAGAATGTCGAAATGTTCAGATACTTTTTTTTTTGGTTAGCCACCAAGGATGTTCAGGGTTTACTTATTTGATTTGATTTGATGTTTATTTATTCATTTTAAAAGAACAATACAAAACAGTTTCATCAGATACAAGAATACAAAAAGGATAAAATGAAAGGAGCAGAAAGAAGAAACTTATGAACTTTTTAATAAGCAAGAAAGTCCATGCTCAACAATCCAGGTACCAAATCCAATAATTCTCAGTCCAGATGACCCGACTGAGAATTACTGACCCTTTTAATAACTTTAGCTTGGTACCTAAGTGGATGTTTGACTGGTGAGAGTTCTTTTCGTATACAGGAAGCTCAGTATGAGTCGAGATGGATGGATGAAGAAGAAAGCTATTAGCAGTGAGGACAATGGTTGGGCTGAAAGGGTGAGTATAACTCCTATACATCACAATCAGCAGCGTAATGCAGTGGGTTTATAGAGTATGTGCATTAATTGAAAAAAATGAAAAGTTGCCCGTTGGGTTCTCCTCTCTCCTTCATGCACATTCGTTTTACGACCTGTAAGGATGTAACAGCCCTTGCTTGTGTAATGAAGTACAGATCGATTGCATTGATTACTGTAACTCAGACTGTAAAGTTCTAGTTTAACTCATTACAGTAGTAGATTTATGTTGCAGGTCAGACATCAATAAGACAGATAGCAAGGACTTGATCTTTCATTGCAAAAACAGATGACATGGAATCTCTTAATGACAGCAAAAAATGGGATTTATTGAAGAGGTGCAGAAAATGTAAATCAGCTAAACAGCATCAGAATCTAAAGAAAAGATACATGAACCCCCCACCCACCCATTCACAGATTTTCACTTACCGGTAGATTTTATACTGTTCTTATCCCTTGTGTCATAACAGCTCTCACTTGTCGCTCGTAGTCAAAGAGGATGTACTGGGTCAAGGCCCCAACACAGCCTTCATGCATCTTTGTTTCTATCTATGTAGGTTCACTGATAACATGTCATGTGTTATTACTCTGCCCGATAAGCAAAATTCTACTTCAATAGTAATTTGACCATGTTACTGAAAAGGATTTATGATGAACTGCCTTCAAATATTCAGAGGTATTTTGTCAAAAGAACGAGTTGTTACTATCTAAAGGGGAAAGATATATTTGTAAAGCCACAATTTAAAGTGCAGCCTCCATGCCACACGTTGATGCTGGAGCACAGGATGCTCTCTGCACACCTGTAGAAGGAGGTGAGGACTGAGCTTCCCAGACCAGCTCGTGTCAGACACCTGAGGAAGTAGATTCTCTGATGAGCTTTCTTGATCAGGCTGGTGGTGTTGCTACAGCTGAGGTTGTCGTTCAGGTGCACACCCAAGTACTTGTAGATGGAGACCACTTCCACCGCAGATCCTCGTTCCGTCCAAAGTTCATACGAAGTTATACGTATGTGGGTTTACACATTTCGTTTGATCTTGGTACTTGATTCTCTTCAGAGTTTGTTCATCAAAACATCAATATTTGATCAGCTTGGATCATTACAAACATCCATCCATTTTCTTTACCTGCCTCTTTTTTTCCTGGGTCGCAGGGTCATTGGTGCACCCTGGACAGGTCTCCAGTCCATCACAGGGACACAGAGACAAATGAGACAAACATTCACTCTCATTCACACCTAGGGACAATTTAAAGTCACCAATCAGCCTAACATGCACGTTTTTTGGTCTGTGGGAGGAAACCTACGCATGGATGGAGAGAACATGCCAACTCCACCCTGACAGGCCCCCCAGCAGGGATTCAATCCAGCTACCTTCCGGCTGAGAGGCGCCAGCTCTTCCAACTGAACCACCGTGCCGCCATCAGTCGAGTGTTGGAGTTTCAGGCAAGAGCTGCACACATCTGGTTTCATTTTGTTGCTGTGGTTTGTTCCTTCATGTCAAGGACACATGGCAGCAACTTCACCTTACCATCACCACCTGGTAGAAAAGCTGCAGCCCTTCTCCTACACCCAGCCAACCACCACCACCACCGCCATGCAGTTGGTGACATGGTCATCCTCATCATCACATACAGTAAGGACTCTTGTCTGGAAACGTCTCAAGTCAGGAGAAGACACAGACAGAAAGGATCACCTAAAATGCTCATCCAACGTTCTTCTAGCCGGCAGTCCCTCCTTTTCCCTTCTAATTCCTCCATGAAGAGGTAAAGGGGGTGTGAGTGGTGCTTCCCTTAGCAACTCCTCGCCCTCATCTTTGTGTGCCTTTTGTCCCCCCTCCCCAACAGCAGTTTCTGCTCCAGAAGCCTTAGACAAGGCCTCCATTAATTGCAGGCCTGTGTGGAATACACAGGGGACAATAGGTCCAACAGAGGGTCCAGCCCCCAGACAAGGCTGGAAACAAGTGGTACAGGAATGGACTCGTCCTGGCTGATGTCACTGAATACATTTACCTACCTCAGAGCTCATTCACTTTGGGCTTTGTTTTATTTTGGACAAAAAAGAAGACGACGAAGAAGGGTTGTGGGCGGGGGGGGGGGGGGGGGGTTT
>JARVGQ010000309.1:25633511-25645927 GCA_031762355.1 Hypsolebias martinsi | reverse complement strand
CAACAAAAATCTTCCCAGAGTTCCCAGCAAAATCAGAATGAAAACTGCCCAACTGGCAGTAAACCGCCCAATCTGGCCACAATGGGAGTGACATGTGCGAGTGAAAGGGGATGGACGTGACAGCGGTAACAAAACATGTACTGTATTTAGCAATGAGTCACATTATCTCTTGGATTTGAACCAGAACATTTTGTTTCCAATAAAAACAAAGATGTTAACAAATAAACTGGACAATATTCTGGCAATTTAGTGATAGTTCCATAGTTGTGGTCTTGACTGGTCTTGAAATAAAATCCTGAGTCTTCAATGTCCGAGACTGAGACAAGATCAAGACCATCAAAAAGTGGTCTTGAGACCGGTCTTAAGACCAAGACCGGTCTTGAGGACTACAGCACTACCCTGGGTCAAATCTTTTTTGTATAAATTAAAAGGCAGGGGACGAAGACCTGTATTCATTTTGAATCTAGACATTAAGGATTGCATATGAAAAGTGTTAGATCCTGACATACTTTTTATGAGCTATAAATCAGTTTTAATGTTTCTATTTTTCAGACATCTTCTCAGCCGTGCTCTCCTCCAATCTCGCCCATCTCCAAATCTGCATCAACCAAATCTCCACTCTCAACCCCATTCAGTCCGTTTTCTGTGCCCACCAGCTCCTCTACATCTGCTGCTGAGCTTCCGTCAGACTTCAGCTCGCCAGCTGAATTCTCTGCCTCGTTAGACACCTCTGCTGCACGCCACAGGCTGTCCATCAAACCCAGAAATCAGAGGGCCAGCACGAAGAAGAAAGCCTCATCTGTGGTGAGGAACTGTGGCGGTTTCTTAAATGCTTGTGATGATGCAAAATGGCAAAATGGTAACCAATTTCTTTTGTTGTCAGACTCAACCTGGGTCTCCTTTACACATTCTCAAAACCACTGACCAGTTTGAGTTTGTGGAAGAGCAGAAGGAGCAGCTGGTTGCTCAAGAGGAAGGAGCAGAAGGGACCGAGAAAGAGACGGTGGACGCGTCTCAGCATCTTTTGTTAAAATCTGCACAACTGACGTCAGTCGCATCCGAGGCTGCACTAAAAGTATGCAGCCATCAGGAGCACGAGACATCAGCCTCCCAGATACATCAGGTCAAACCTCTCAGGCGGGCGGGTACAGCTCCCGCTAAACGTCCACACTCCTCTTTCATAGAGTCAGAAGTTAAGGGAGAAGAGAGAGGAGCAGAGGAGACCGAGGGCGAGAAGGTAAACGTTTCTCAGCATCTTTCTTTAAAATCTGCAAAGCTGCCATCAGTCACATCCGAGGCAGCGCCAAAAGTATCCACCCAACAGGAGCACGAGTCAGTAGCCTCCCAAATGGTCAAACCTCTCAGGTGGGTGGGCACAGCGCCCACTAAACGGCCGCACTCGTCTTTCATAGAGTCAGAAATAAAAGACAAAAGTGAGGGGGGGTTGGAAATACAAGCAACGTCTGACAAGAAGACTGAAGTTTCTCCCGAGCAGCTCCCCACGCTCAGCTCAGTGGCGGCATCCAGGCCTTCTTTTGTTCAACAGCAGCTTCATGGTGAGGAGGACACTACGAGAGGAATAAAGAAATCCCCCCCAGGATCGGGCTCATTCCCTTTGCCTTTCAGCACTGTCAGAAGTGAGGAGGAAGAACGGCCACGTTCAGGCAGTTTCGGAGAACTCCTGGAACAGATCGAAGCCATGAGTAAAACAACAAGGGCACCAGAGAAGCAAAAAGAAGAACCTAAAATCATGCAGCTCAAAGGGAGCCCCTTCGCTGCAGAAAGAATGAAACCAGAGGGATCTCCATCCAGAGCTCCAGCTGTTCTGTGGGACAGAAAGCCCAGCCTCAAAAAGGCAGAACCAGCCAGAAACATCCCCCAAGAAACAGCTGCTGGGGAGACAGAGGAAATGGAAAGCACATCCAAAGGCTCCGGCATTCTGTGGGACAGAAAGGCCAGCCTCAAAAAAGCTACACCAGCTAAAAACGCACCCCCAGTAAGAGCCAGCTTGGAAGCTGGGGAGGTGGAGAGCAGAGAGGAGCAGGTGGATGTGGCAGAGGAAGCAAAGGAGGAGGAGGAGGGGAAAATGGCGTTTGGCGTTAAGCTGCGCTCTACATCGCTGTCACTTAAATTTCGATCTGAAACCTTTTCCAGTCGCTGCTCAAAGCTGTCCGACGACCTGTGTGACAACAAGACACGGCAGGAAACGGGCGACCTCACAAGTCGAACGCCTGAAAGCGTGTCAGTGAACACAGCTTGTGCTCTCCATCCTAAAGGTGAGTTTTTGATGGCTTTTAAGTTTATTCCAGAAATTATTTTTTAAAAATGTACATAACTGTGGAAATTAGACAAAATGCATATATAAAGATAGAAAACAGCAAAAAACATAAGAAAATGTGTGTTTGGTGGCATATGTCTTTGTTGTGACCATGCTTCTTTGTAATGAATTTTACACTGTTGAAAGCCTGATAATTTTTCCTCAGTGGTGCCACGTTTGTAAGGAAAAAAGCATCTGTGCAGCAGAGCTAAGTATGTGGGTTTGCCCATGAAAAACTTGTCAATACACAACAGTTCATTCTGCTATTAATAATTGCTAGGAGTTTCTGGTACCACATTTGCTGGCAGCTAGGTGCCTGGTTGTCTGCACCTGCATGGACCCTGCTACATCAGAGTCAGAGTCAGAGATCTTTATTGATCATTTGCATCAAATGTAGTACATGTAGTGGAATGAAACTGTGTACACAGGGTCCCAGTTACATCGAACAATAGCAAAAATATAAAGTGCAAATAAGAAACAGTAAATAGAGATCTTGGATATAAACTAAGATTTACGCTAAACGAACGCCCGTGGTAGCCTACGCTCAAAGATCTAAGATATACGCCAGTCAGTGCAAAACAACACACCAGCCGCACGATCCTCACAGGTTCTGTTTGGCTATAATTTACATGCTTAATGTGAGCACTAACATAAACTAAACTAACATAAACTGGGATTTATTCAAAGCATGTAACAAAAATACAGAAACAAGGCTCAAAAAGTGAAAAAGACATAAATCTACAGCAGCATGGTCCTATTAGCAGAGTGGTTCTGATGACAGTGAGGTTTTCTTAGCAACATGGTCCCGTTGGCACCATGGTACTATTAGCGGCGTGGTTTGGTTAGCGGCATGGTCTTGTTAGCAGCATTAGCAGGTCTTGTTAGCAGGTCCCTTCAGTAGCATGATGATAAGAAGGACCACAGCAGCTGCCTCTCTGACTGCCCTTCAGAACTGGGTCCAGCAGACAGAGAACATCCAAGGTTCCCCCGCAGAACCAAGCGGGTCCGCAGAGTTCGGTCTGATCAGGCAGACGGAGGATCTTGTTAGCCGTGTTAGCAAGACTAGTTAGCAGGTCCCATCAGCAGCCCAATGGTAACAATGACCGCAGCAGCTGCCCTCCCAGACAGCCTTCCAGAACTGGGTCCGGCAGACGGAGAACATCCTGGTTTCCCAGTGGAACCGAACGGATCCGTAGAGTTCGGTCCACGCAGGCAGATGGAGGATCATGGAGACAGCTGCCGTGACAGGCCTGAACCCAAGGCTGGAAGGACTGAACCATGATGGCAAGGCAGCGACACAGAAAATTCACAAGCGTGTCACGGTCATACCCGTACCGTGGATATGCATTGTAGACGCAAAAAAAGGTCAAAACAAAAACAACAGGAACAAAAAAGATCGAGTTCATCGGGAGCCTGTGAAGCTGCGACTCGGCTGAGCGCTTAGGAGCATCTGTCTAGTCAACAATTTCCTGTGGGATCAGTCAAGTTCTATCTTATCTTATCTGCTCCAAGCATGCCACGTTTTGCTGATCTTCATAGGTCTCATGCTATAGAATAACTTCAAGACTAAGTTGCAAAACTAAGTTGGAGCATTATTTTGTAGGTTTTCTGGGGTCTGGTCCTGCATGTTGTGGTTTCCCCTCATGCTTACCAGTCCCTCCTCAGCATTTCTCCTCCTGTGATCCAGCACTGTTACACCTGTGTCTGATCCTAATCACCGCAGGTGCCTTTCATTTCATCTTGTTAGTGTCTGTATATATTCAGCCCCTTGGTGTCTTGTCCGTGTCTCTGGATTGTCCTTGTCCTAAGGCTTTATGCTCGTCGTCCCTCTGTGTCTCCTCCTTTAAAGTAAGTCTGCTGCCCCGACAGCTTTTTGTTTTGTTTACATGTATTCATATTAAACATTTTTACTTATTTTACTCAGGCCTTCTCGTCTTCCTGCTCGTGGGTTCCACACACAGACGCGATCATGATATATTTGAGTCCCCTCGTACCATCTCCAAATTGAAAGCCACATTCCAAAGAATCGGGGATGTTGGAGACAGTCATGAACTGGACATCTTGGGAGAGGAGATTTTGTAACCAGTTGTAGTCCCACATCACCACAGTGTGGGACCAAACTCTAAACTTCAATATGACAACATTCTCCCCAATAGAGTGAGGTTTTTCAGAGACTGCCTCTGGAATTAAGGAGTGGATCAGATGGAATGGCCTGCCTGCAGTCCAGACCTCAGCCCCACCTCAGACCTCACCTGTGGGCGTGTTGTTTGTTGGCACAATATTGGCTGAGTTACGACAAATGTTGGCATAAAAAATGGAATGCTATCCCACAGCAGTGTGTGACCAAGCTGGTGAGCAATATGAAGAAGAGATGTCAGACTCTTGTGGTTGTGTATGGTTCTTCCACATGCTACTGAGGCCCATTTGTTAAATTAATAAATTGTTAAACTGCCACTATGTCCTGTTTCTTCAGCCTTTAATCATCCAATAAACACCATCAAACAACAGTCAGCATTAGCTTTTTCATATCGATTGAGAAGATTTTAGCTTTTCATTGGCACAAGCTACATACTCCACTCTGCTGCTCAACCCATGAATGTAGTTTCTTTACAAATGTTGCACAATTTAAGGGGACTTAATCAGGCTTTGGATTGGTATACCATTAATTGCCAAGAAGTATAGTTACAAAAAACCATCAGTCAAATATACATTGAAGTGTACCTTCATACTCAGTGCCTTGTAGAGTTAAACATTATACAGGTATTTGTGCTGCTATGTCTTTGAATCAAGCCAAGTCCCTCTTGGTAAATAATCAGTCTAGAAAAATGAGACTTATGCTAATCACAGATGAACTTTGCACTCATTAAAAGACTGCTCAGTTATTTTGACTGGTTCCATTGATAATTTCTAACAGACTTGTGGCACTCCTTTAGATCCAGCCCCATCTGGTGTGGCCCTCTCTGTCAAGCATAACACTTTGCTGATCGACGGTCCTCCCACCACGACCGCAAAAGTTCAAACAGCTCCTGCAAACGACAAAGAGGCAGAAACCACTCCCCAGCAGCCTCAGCCCCCATCATCCTCATCAGAGGTGTCCTGGATGAGTCTGGCCATGGAAAAAACCAAGAGCCTCCAGCAGCTTTTCACCAGCAGATTTCCAAGAGATTTTACAGGCTTACAAACCGCTGCTCGACCACAAGCGCAGGCGCAGCCTAAAACTCAAACAGAAACGAAAGCAATGACAGGAACAATGACTGGGCCTCAAGCGCAAACAGAAAATGTTCAGCAAAGTTCAATCCAGCCACCAGCGGATACGATGAAAGAAGAATTAGTTCAAACAAGCAGTCAAGAGCAGATTGTTAAACCATCAGCAGTGGCAATGCAGCAGAAGCTGATACGCGTTGAATCGCAGTCCTCCAAGCAACCAAATGAAGGCCAGTTCCAGTCCAACACATCTCAGACTGCGTCTCAGACTGGTCAGAGCGTCACCTGGACAACCCAGTCTCCTTTACGCTCTCATTCACAAACAGCGACCACATCTCAGCCTTCACAGGGGAGCACGCCCCAGTCTTTTGCGCCGTCATCCTCAGGCCAACACCAACCGTCCTGGAGTAATCGAGGTTTCCAGCCTGCCGCCCAGATCAAGTCTTCAGCTCAGACGTCAGAGTCCCCAGAGACACCAGTTCCTTCTTCCGACTCTTCTTTGAACAAAGAGAGTCCATCGCTGTTTCCTAGACGAACAATCTGGACTGGCTCGGTGGCAGACAGGGCTGCATTTTTGGAAAAACGAGCAGAGTGGACAGCACCACCGTCGTTCAAAGGGGTTTGTAATACTTTGTAATTGTATCTCAGCAGTGTTTCCAGTACTGTTTGGCTTCCTATTTCACAATGATCCTCATTCTAAATAGGCACTAAATGTTCAAATTAAAACCTTCCAAATGACATCAGTTTTGTACATCGCTATGACTTAAACGCGCCGCTGTTTTAAATTATTTAATCTAGAAAAACTAAACATATGTAACATTTGAAGATTTATTTTTTTTTTATTTAACCAATGTTACCTTTAAAATGTTGAGATTTTTTAAAGAGGGTTTCTCTAGAAACGTTCTGAATAATTAGTATCTTACCTGTTGTAGATGCCGTTTTAATTACCGACACCTCTGTTTGGAGAAATATAATTTAATTCTGACCAGATTGATGAGCTAATTGTCTACTCCCATCTGGACCAATCATAAAGTGAATTGCTTCAGTCTTAAAACAACTTCAGTTTCAAACATTTCATAACTTTTTTTATGTGAATCTTATTTTTAAAACACTTGTACTTGTGAGAATTTTGCGTTAAATGGCTATGTAATTGCATGGTGACATTATATCACTTAAATGACATTGCAGTTAGATTATTTAATTAGATAATATTATTAGATGATATTCCTTCAGGAAGTGCTCCAAACTGCAAAGGAAGTGCTACAGCTGCTGCTATTTGTGCTGATGTCTATGCACGGTGAATAAACATGTAATGTGAAGTTGACAGCAATGTCCCAACCTGTGGGTTTACATGAACACACTGATAGTTTTCAGACTGAAGTTGCTGCTTTTTAATATTTGCTTGTTGCCTTTGGTGTTAATTTTTTAAATTAAATATAGCATTCCTTTGCATTGCTTTGCTGATGATGTTCAGTTGTATCTGTCCATTAAGTTAGATGGGGTCACTCCCCCTTAAACCATTCTTAAACTGTCTGAATGATGTTAAAGTCTGGTTGAAACTACATTTCCTGAATCTAAATGAAGATAAACCTTCAGTCAGCAGCTTTGGTAAATGTAACAGCCTTGACACTCTTGGCCTCATACAGCCACTCCTCTGTCAGGAATCTGGGGATTGTTTTCAATGGTGCTTTTGAATTAGACGGATAAATGCAGTTGTGAAATCCAGTTTCTTCCAACCAAAACTCATTGCTAAGGTGAACTCCCTTTCAGAGACCTTGAAAAGGTGATTCATGCTTTTATTACCTCTCATGTGGGTTTGTTTGTTGGTTTAGATAAATCACCTCTGCATCGCTTGCATCCAGAACGCAGCAGCTCGTCTTTTAACAGCAACTAAAAGCATAAATACATAACCCTTGTCCACTTCAGGGTTGATTTTAACATTGCTTGTTTTTAAAGTCTTAAAAGGTCTGGCCCCATCATATTTATGTGATCTTCTTAACATCTACACTCCAGTAAGAGCACTCTGGTCTATCTCTAAGAAGTCCCCAGATCCAAACTGATCGGGCTTTTTTCAGCTTCTGCTCCAAAACTGTGGAACAGTTTTTGTGATAATTTAAAAACCACTGGAACTGTTGAGACTTTTAAACCTTTGCTCAAGACTCATCTTTTTCCCTTGGCATTTGATCCATGCAGAGTCTGAGAAGCTGTTAGAGCTGCTTTTGTTGTTGCTGTCTGTTGTATTTTATTAACTTTTTTGTTTCCTTGGTGAAACAAGACATATTTTATTGTTCTTTTTTTCTTGTTTTCATTTTAACTTGACAAAAATGTAAAGCACTTTGGTAAAATGTGTATTCATGTGCTACATGAATAAACTGACATTGACATTACCAAGATACCAGCAATCTGTTTAGTATTTAGCTCATCAATTCAGTCAGAATTAAACTTTTTCTCCAAATGGAGAGCATTGAAAGAGCTATCTATAACAGATAAGATTGTTATTGTTCATGTCATTTCCACAGAACCCCACTTCAAAAGAACTAAACCAGGGCTATTCAACTGGTGGCTCTGGGGCCACATCAGGCCCACGGGTGAACCCAGTTCAGCCCACAATGGGTTCATTTTTTAAATAAAACTAGATTTTAACCATAAAACAAACTTACTGAATGACAACAACTGCTGGCTGTTTGGCCCCTGAGCTCTTGGCTTTCTGTAACTATGGCCCCTGAGCAGTGTAGTTGAACAGCCCTGATCTAAACTCTCCCTTTGTTTCACACAGATGCGCATCAAGTTGCTAAAAATAGTTATTAGTGAGATATTAGATAAACTTCTACACTCAGTGATATGATAATTAGGCAATATGGTAATCTTTTTTCAACAGCAACATAATTATTTTTGTTTATTCTCAAATACAAACAAAACATTACTATTGTTATTATTATGTTTTCTATAATTTTAGCATTTCAAGAATATTGCTTTTATCCTTTAACAATGATTTTTTTTCCCCCAGGTGGACCAAAGGAACCCCCAAACAGCGGTGCAGACGTCAGGTGACACCCCCATCTCAGCAAAACCTCCAGCTGCAAGCAAAGACGTGGTGGCAGAGATCAGACAAGGGGTCAAATCTGAAGGTGTGTGGACTCACAAGTTACCATTATAGCACATAAACATTCTGATACCTCAAGAACATCAATGTAGGATATTTATTTGTGCGCTTGTGGATTTCTTTAGAATCGAGCCCCATCAGAGTACCAGAAAAGCCTCGTGAGGACAAATGGCTGAGAAAGAACGTGGAGTCGCCCTCATCTCCATCGTCACTGCTCACACGGCCATCAGTGCTGCAGTCTGACAGCAAGCAGCCGACCTGGATGGAGCTGGCCAAGAGAAAGTCGATGGCCTGGAGCGATAAGACCATGGACTAAACAGGAAACAAATACACTGATTTAAGCAGCAGTCTGTGAGAAAAACACTTCTTTTATCAAGATAACGTGTTAAATGTTGGGTGAGGAGACAAAAACTATTGATCACAACCTGTGGTAAATTATAAATTTGTTTTATTTTTATTCCATTGTTAAAAGGTTTTTATTAAGGGACTGAAAACGAAAAAGTATAAACTGAATTTTTAATTCAATTCAGAGTGTAGATGTTTTTTGTATAATCTGTAAAGTGATTCTGCATTTCCCTGCTGCAAACAATTAATGTTTAGCAATAAAGTTTAAATTTGTGTTTGTTAAATAACCAAATTACTGTACATATGAACAGTTGTACATGAAAAGAAAAGCGAAACAAAATATATATCTATATAGCGTACATATTTTATTTTATTGTATTGTGCAATATGTAAATATAAAATAAAAGAGATATACAGAATAAGGTCTAAATTTTGAATATGAATCAGTTGTTCACTAAATTTGTCATACAGGCCAGATATAGTTATTGTCTCAGGATCAACATTATCAGTACAAATAATACACTCTTGCTTTTTATATTTTTTATTATTATTGATGATCTTGACCTGATTAAATATCCTTTTTAAATCCAAAGATTTGGGCTGAATGATGTTTAACTGCATTCGTTTCAGGTTCTTGATATTCTGTCCATTAACATTCTCTAATAATTTGAAATCTGAATACAACAAAGCTGTTATCAGTGTTAATAATACTGCACAAGTTTTAGTAAGCCAATATGTATGTTAAGGAAAAGGCCAGTTAGCTCCATGATAATGTTTTTACATTTCTTACTGTATAAGAACTGATGGACTGACATCTCATTCTTTCAGTTTCAATCAACAAGTTCAGTAAATGACCACACAGAGAAGATTTTAGTTATAGATGGGTCACAAGTGGTTAACTTTTTTATTTATCACTGTAATCAATTCATTTATTACACATGTGACTTAATACAAACTATTAAAACAATACCCCAAATAGCATTTAATTAATTATTTTTTTACATCAGATGGTTTGATTTGTCACAATATATATTAAAAAAAGTAAATATAAATAAATTGCAATGATTTTAACAATTCAGTCAAACTTCAGCAGCACCTCCCATCAATAATCAATGGCACTCTAATGATGTGTCAAAATGTCTGCCCTGAAACAGACCTGGGGGGTGGAGGGCTCGATCAGATAGCAGAAGGCAACCACCTCCAGAGAGTGTCTCGTCAGTCATGTTGGAAAATGAAATTCAAGGATTCAGGGTTCTTTATTTGTCATTCACACCCCATGTGGTACATGTGGTGGAATGAAATCATGCATACAGGGTCCCAGTTACATCCAACAATAAAATGTAAAAGAAAAACAATAATAACATATAAGATATGAACTAAGAAAAACATCAACTAAAAATACACTAAGCACTAGCATAAAACACTACGCAGAACAGCAGCACGAACATGAGTCTGTGTGAGCAGACGAGCACGAATGAACACAGCAACATGAAACAGATCAGCAGCAATATGAAACAGATCAGCAGCAATATGATGTGATTCTTCACAGTGATTATCCTGGTTAGAGATTCATGAGTGTAGAAACTGTTCCTCAGTCTAGTGGTTCTACACTTAATGCTCCTTAACCTCCTATGTTGTTTTATTTTGGTAAGCTTAGTTAGGCTCAGCTATAGATGTAAAATTAAACTGAAGATTAAAAGAATAACACAAATACTGAGCTTCAATGAAATTTTCAGTAAAATTACCATGCAGCAAACACAAAAACTTGAGCTGTACTGATGTGTCTGTTCAGGAATCCTGGTTGTTGAAAAGAGTTAATCAACTTTGTTTCTGTAAATGCTTGTCTAAAATGCTTAGAAATTTGTGTAACAAACGTAACATTTCTCACTGTGTTTCATGACAAATGGTGTATGATTCAGAGGATCCCAGATGTGCTCGACTCACACTAACAGGTAGTCAAGATGGCCCCAGAGGAGCTTGCTTTTGCAAAGTTGGCAATGTTCTTGAGGAAACAGAGCTATAAGCAGCTGTATTGTGGTAAGACTATATTTAACACAAATACAGTCATGTCATCATCAGATAACACTTGGCATGGTGTGATAACAAAGCAGCAATGTGCTAAAACATTATTATAGTTTTACATGCTGTTGTTTAACTGATGCTTGTGATTTATGCCAAATTCTTAATCTATTCTTTGGTTTATCACACAAAATTATTTAAATGTCTTATGATTGATGCATAAATGTATTTATTGTCAAAGCTTTTAAACTGAAAAATGACATGAACAATCTTACTATAAAACAACTACAAAAACTGTGCTGTAAAAAAATTCCTAACAAAATCCGCAAAAGTACAGTAATTGTAATATCAGCACACTGGTCATACTAACTACATTTATTTTTAATTTAATTCAAATAAACTATGAATGGGACTTGTTTTGATGGTTCATACAGAAGTTTAGTTGTGGGTATAAACAAAATGAATAATGCAGTTACAATGCTCTCAGCTCCAGGTTTGGTGGATATGCAGTGTCTTTACATGGCCACTAGGTGGTGCTTGACTTCAGGACGTGGAATGAAGTCACTTTGTGGCGAAAAAAATCTGTTTCACTTTGTTTTAATAGCCCTCAGGGCTCCCAACTCTAATTCTAAATACTGACAAGGATTAAAATATGTACATTGTTTGTGAACTGAGTTTATTTAATTGTTTTAAAAGAATTGTATGTACAATAATTCAAAATACATAATACATCAAACCATTAATGGAAGGGAAAAGTAAGTGAGAGAGAAGAAGCAACTCACATTACATCTGCCCCTTCAGAAAAAAGAGAGAGAAACAAACAAAAACAAATTCAATTCAGTTCATTTATATAGCGCCAAGTCACAACAGAAGTCATCTCAGGGTACTGGAAACATTCATAAATAATCAACATCATTAATAGCTACCACACATTTCAGACTCCATTCTGAACAAACTGCATTATTTGTAAATTAAAACCAAAATAAAGCAAAATTAGGTCCATCACCTCTTTTAAAAAAAAAAAAAAAATTTTAACAACAGTTTATATCAGTCCATATACCCCATTTCATATCAGTGTCATATAGATTTATTTGTCATACACACCATGTGGTACATGCGGTGGAACGAGGTTATGTACAAAGGGTCCCAGTTATATCCCACAATAAAATGTAAAAGAAAAATGATAAGAAGATTTAAGATATGAACTAAGAAAAACATCAACTAAATATACACTAAGCACTAGTGGCATAAAAACAATAAGCCAAACAGCAGCACGAACATGAGTCTGTGTGAGCAGATGAGCATGAATGAACACATCAACATGAAACAGATCAGCAGCAACATGATGTTTTTTTTTTTCCACAGTGATTATTCTGGTTAGATATTCATGAGTCTAA
This sequence comes from Hypsolebias martinsi, assembly GCA_031762355.1. NCBI lineage: Eukaryota > Metazoa > Chordata > Actinopteri > Cyprinodontiformes > Rivulidae > Hypsolebias > Hypsolebias martinsi. The sequence goes on along the minus strand of JARVGQ010000309.1, from coordinate 25,633,542 downwards.
CAGCCTCAGGGTAGAAGCTGTTCCTCAGTCT
>JARVGQ010000309.1:25612308-25623862 GCA_031762355.1 Hypsolebias martinsi | reverse complement strand
TCTCCACATCATTGCATTCAGTTTTTATTCACAATTTGTTTAGTGTCCCAACTTTTTTGGAATCCGGTTTGTAGAATTGAAACCGTTATCTTTGCGCCCTCCTAATCTAATATTCAATCAGTCTTTTTATTTAACTTAGAGTTGTTGTTTGCAGTGTCTAAATAATGAATGAGCTCTGTGGCAAACCTTATGTGGTTTTTTTTTGTAGGTGTGGCAGAAACAGGAACTGACATCAACAGTACTGAGTGAGAGTTTAGACCATTGTATGTTCTCTTTTTGTTTGTTTTTAAAAAACATTTATCATATTAAAAATTAGGCTGGAATTTTTTTATTTAAATTTATAGAAATGCTCATTGTTTACTTTTTATAAATGAATACACATTGTTAATTACATTTCTTTGGAGCTCTAAATAAAGACTTCCTCTGATTTACAGAGACAGCTCAGGGGCTTATGGTTTCAGATGATTTGTTCACTTCTTAATTTTTCCTTTATTTATTTATTTATTTTTTAATAAATCTTGCTTCCTCTTTGGTTTTCTTAAATGTTTCACTGCTTCCTTCCTCTGTTTTCAAAGGCATGGCTTTCTTTCTTCATTACACCATTCTGTGCACAATGGACCAAAAATAGCACGACATTGCCGTAAAGGAGGTAAACGAGCAAGCGGATGCTGTGAGGAAGGGTAGCCACATATCAAAAGTGCTTGCTCTGAATGGAAGAGGATGTAGCTCCCACATTGTGTTCAGGTTTGTCACCATTCACAGTGTGTTTGTGCGCACACATTTCTCTTGTGCACATTTTGAGACATGGGCAGTTTGCCAGACAAATCCTGAGTGGTCTGGAAGGAAAAGAGGAGTAGAAAAAGTGAATCTTAAAAGATGAGAAGAGCCTGAGGTGGGCTGTATAATGGAGAGGAAAGCAGAGTGTGCTGACAAGGCGGCAAAGCAGTGAGGCACACACATTTGTTGTTGTCCAAGACAGCCTTAGCTCTGTTTAAACAGACATTATCATTTGTTAGCGAGTTACCAATCATTATTGTTCGCTTCCTCGTGCTTCTGTTCCCTTCCTCTATCCCATAGTGCTCTCTATTCATTTATCTGTCTTCCCTCTTCACAATAACATTTCCAGACAGGACACAGTTTCTCTTCTGTCATGGAAGAGAGATGCTAATTGATGAAGTCTAGCAGTTCTCTGTTTATTATCCGTGTCATAAGATTTCTGTTTATGCTAGCACAGCGTTTGTTTCTTTGGAAAAAATATTTTTGTATACTAGTAAACATAGCGACAGCCAGTACCATCAAAAACAACAAGAGTCTTACAACCTAATAAGCAATATATTAGAGAAGTTAAAGAAATCTGTAACACAGGAAGTAGCAAGAATTTTGATTTTGTTTTTTTTAGCATTGTATCTTAAATATTCTTCGCCTTAAAATATTTACTTCCTTAAAAATCTTACTTGTTATTTTCAGATAAAACCTGCTATTGGTAATCAATTTGATAATTAAAACACAAATTTCCCAATATTTTCACTATAAAATAAGAAAAAAGTAAGCAAAGGATTGCAAATTTATATGACTTGCTCATAATGCTAATGCTAAAACCCATTCTGTCAGTAAAATCGGATACATTTATATAATTCTTTTTCATTCAGCTATTGTTTATACAGGTTAGTTTCATTGAGTCACGAAGACTCATTTACAAGAGGGACCTGTTTTAAACAACAAAAAACAAACAAATAAAAAAACAGATGAGGTACACATTAAAATAAACGGTCATAAAAAAGCATATAAAATGAAAGTAAATAAAAGTAGTGATATAAATTACAAGTAGTGTTCTTCCATTCCATGTACACTCATACACTTTAAATTTCACTACAGTATTCCTGTTTTTTGTGTAATTGAAGTGCTCTACATTATACTTGTAATACTATAGATCCTCAATATTAGTCTTTGTGTTCCTCACATAGATATAGTACACAAAGAAACCCAATAGAGGAGAATAGAAACTCTACTGCCCGCAGCATTTTGGTGGAGTCCGTGTAAAGTTTCACCAGCGCTCACAGTGGCACAAGTTGTTTACACAGCGTCTTTGTAGCTTTTGTAGTGAAATATAATTCTAGTTTTTTTTTTAAAGGAAAAATATCACTCATTCTTCAAAAACTATTGTATGCTTCAAAGAACAAAAATGTAATAGGAGTTCAAATAAAGTATTAAATGTTTTGCCTTTCCCATGACTTACTGGAGGAAAAGATTATTTACCTATGCTGCTGGTACAGTTAATGTTTTTTTCTATATAAAATTAGAGAGGCTTAACACATGACAACAAGAAGGCATAAATAGCAGGTGTTTTTTTGTGACATTTGACTGAACTGATTAAATAAATTGAAAATAAATGTATTTCTGGAAATTAAACGCCATTGCCTAAATTTGACTTAAAAAAACAACTAGCTGTAGCTGATTGTAGCCTTATGTGGGTCAAGTGAAGTCAGAAGAGTGGAGGTAAGCTGAAAGGGGGTCATTCTTTCAGCTTTGTGGTGTCAGACTGCATGCTTTACCACAAAGAGAGGCCACTGGCTGCAGGAGCCCATCATGACTGACTTCTCACTAGAGGAGAACAGTGGGTAGAGGTCAGGGGAAACAAAGAGCCCATGGTGTGGGAGCAAAATTAAGAATCTGGATTGGAAAGTTGCCAAAAGGAGCAAAGATGTGTCTGGCTTTCCAGACATCACTTCTTTTTTTTTGGTTGGTGGAGACTTTCAAGGGAAAAACGAGTGAAATACAGAAGTGTATTCTTCCTCTAATCTACTTGGAATCATTGAAGGTGTATCAGATGTCAACTCATGAATTGGCATGCACTTTTCCTCAAGAATAGTCAAGCCCCCCCCCCCCCCCCACACACACACACACAAAAACTTACATCTCTGTGCTTGTGCTATAGTAGTAAAGTTGGCGTGCATGTTTTTCCTGCATTGTAATGAAAGCTGTTTTAACAGTGAACACAACTTGCCCAGGAATTTTTTTTAACTTTTAAATTATTTAACCTTTTTTTGTACTGAATATGAAGTTTGAAGATAAGTGTTCCATAGATAATGCTTTAAATTATTCTTATGCACGTAATATGCTATATTCAGTTATTTATGCCATACCTGTAAACTTGTTTTAACAATTTCTAAAGAATGTGTTCTCTGTTTTAGAGAAGCCGGTCTGTCGCACTAACAGCTGCAAAGTGGAAACACAAGGCTAGCAGGTGCACCACTTGAGGGTCTTTAGACATGCATAATGTATTCAAATAAGTTATTCAGTAGCCAAACAAAGATAAGGACCATATAATTTCTTAACATGCCTGGTTTTACAGTACATTATAAATAAAAGCGGAAGGTACCTTTCAAGGTAAGTTAACAGCTGTGTGCTACTTGTATTTCTCCAACAATGGATGCTCAAATAGTTTATATCAGATAAGATTATAGATCTTTTCAGAAGTAATCTGATTTGGCACCAATAAAACATTTGTGGCAGGGATTATGGGTTAAGAACAGAAAATCTTTTGTGTAGTGATGGACTGTAAAGTTCTAGTAAAGTGTTTTTGATGTGACTGATTGTCCAAGTTGTCACATTTTCTTGTATTGTTCTCTTGCATCATAGAAATGATTTTATATGGTTCTGTTTTAAACTTTGTGTTTAGTAATAAGTGCAGTAATTTTTGTCTGTAGTGGACCTTTTTAATCCATCTACAGTAATTGTGGGGGTGACTTCAGCTACTGTAGGTTTGCATGTGTGAGGTTTGGTTAAGCAGTTTCCTCTCGACAGCTATCGTTGAGTCATCTGCAATTCTATTTAACTGTGCTTGTGTTTTAACAAAAATAATTCTTTATACTCAAAAATGTTTTAAACGAAGATGTTGCTGGAAATGTGAAGCTTAGCTTCATTAGTTATATCAGCAGATAAAGTACCACATGTCTTTCACCTCTGAATACATGCAACACAAGTCCCTTATCAGCAACTTGCCGTTGGCAGCAAGCATCAGCAAGGAAGGAAAGGTCGAGGACAAGATCAATGAAGACTTTTTAGGAACAGATAGACGCCTAATTAAACTAACACTGTGATGAACTTGGAATTGTTATTATATTAGTTTAAAAATAGGTTTCATTAAAACTAATTCAGCTGTGAAGCTCATAAGTTTGTGATTTGAAGATTTAGCTGCTGAAATTTGACAGTTTTTTTTTGTTGTTGTTTTTTTTGTGGCGCAACAACCTCGTTGTAGCCATGTTTAGTGTGTAAACAGTAGTATCTAAAAGGAGAACTTCAATTAAATGTATGACTGTCAGTGTTAGGATCTCATTCTTTACAATTCTGCCAAAGCAAAAAACAAACAAAAAACAAAAACAAAAAAAAAACCTTGTTTGTAGTTATTATGTTACAGCAGCTTAAGGAGTGGCATATCTTTTACAAAGTAAATAGATCAAATGATAAAGGATATGAAATTTTAACATCCTTTTTTGTTTCCGGCCACTGACTTCACAAAGATAAATAGCACAACATTTAAAGTCGTTAGTTCTGAATTACCTGGCAGTTAAAGGGAGGATCATTTATCATATTTTTTATCATACGATTTTCCATCAAAGGGAACTACAGGGAATTTGGCCCTTTTTAAAGTCAGACAGTTAAATATTTATTAAGGTGATATACAGCAGCTTAATAATCGTGACAGTATAGTGTCTTTGCTTAATTTTGTTGATTTATTTTAGTTTAGGCGAATTATTTAACAGATGTAAAGCAAGCGTTAAGTAAAACTGACACTAACTTTTACAGTACAGCTTGTAATACATAGAAAAGCTAGCTAAACTTTTATTTTCTTTGACAAATGACTCTTGAAATATTTTGTCCTAATTCAAGGGCATTCTGACCACGACCCACTTTAGTTTTTTGTTGTGCTGTAATGGAGCATATACAATATAAATGTTTGTGTTATGCAGGATTTATTCAATATAAACAATTTATTACAATAATTTAGTATGATCATTTCAATTTGGTGCATTTAGACCAAGGGTGTCCAATCCAGGTCGTTGAGGGCCACTATCCTGCATCTTTTAGATGTTTCTCTGTTACAATACACCTGATTTCAGTCAATTGGTGATTACGGTAACAGGCTTCTGCAGAATGAGAAGTATTAAGGCACTGAATCTGTAAAACATGCAGGATAGTGGCCCTTGAGGACCAGGATTGGAGACCCCTGTTTTATACATGTAATAGATCTGTTGACTACACAAAACCTACATCATTAACTTTATTTGTTTATAAGCAGCCAGCATTTTCTCTTCAAAATTCTCCATGTGGTTGTCTTTCAGTGAATGTGAAGGCCTGAGTCCATTCGTTTTAATGGCAACTGTTGAATGTCCTTCATACTGTATATCCACCCCCTCAGTAAGAAATAAAAAACCTGACCACAGGAGTCAAGAATGACACATCCTGGCAAAATGTCACATGAAAAAGATTGTGCAAAATGGAGAACATACCTGGCACAGTACTATTATTAAACAAGAAGTTGGATGCAAAAAGGAAAAGAAGACATTTTAATAGAGAACCTGATGTAGTTCCCTCCTCTTAAGAGATGGAGTAAAGGAGGAAGAGGAACTAAAGAGCAGAGAAGAAGCAGACTTAATACATTCTGTGTATCTATTCAGTCACCCGAGGACTGTACTATCATGCATTCAGTCTCATATCAATTTGATAGCTATATAGTTTTTATCACAATAATTTACAGTAGTATGTTTCATAGCAATCAAAACTAAGAAGTAACCATGTGGGATGAGTTGTAAAGACCCTCATGCATTCTTATGCATTGACACAATTTCCAGGTACCGGTATTCTACATTCTTGAAAGTTTGACACTCATTACGCAAAAGACGTCTACTGTTTAACCACTAAAGCATACGTGCATAGGAAACATTTAGTCAAATTGAAACCTTATCTAGATTGTGTTCTTGTGGTGTTCAACGTCTGATCTTCTCTTGCTCTGTGGAGAGACAGATGGGGGATTTTATTCTGGCAGCATCGTGCTATCAAAGGACCCTCACAAAGATGAAAGTCTTGTTTTCAGTTTAAAGTTGCCCTTTCCTCAAGTTTTGGGCCAAATGTCAGCATCTGTCTTTGTGTCTTTAGAGATCAGCAAGCAGCAGAAACAACACGGCTCTGTGAGGGGTGAGGGAGAATATGCTCAGAGTGAATGGACAATGGCTCAGTCAGAGGGTGGTGAAGGGGGCAAGATAAAGGGAGTCCAGGTATTGTTGAAGTGAAGATCAGAGACTGGTCCCAACCCCACCTTCTGTACACTTGTGAAGAGGTTTGTCCACCTGTTCCATCATAAATTTTAGAACAAAGGTCACTCTAAATAAGTCAGCATTTTATACAGCACTCTTCAAACCAGATACAAGTCAAATGCTTACCAATATGAAGCTGACAAAATTAAATAGGCATGGCAATACAGCAAAAAACATAAAAAACAAGATAGTGTACCAGTAAGTTTTTAAAATTATATTTAAAAACTGCAGTAAGAACAATGTGGCATGGTTCTTTGCAAGAAAAAAAAAGTCACTCAAGTAAATACAGGTAAGTAGGATGGTTAGCATGGTTTCAGAAAAAAAATAAATATAAGCCCTTTCAAAGTTTTGAGCTTAGCTTTAAAGGCAGAGAGGGTGTCTGCACCTCATATCCAAACAGGGAGCTTGTTCCAGAGGAGAGGAAGCTGGAAATTCTGGGAACATTTAGTTGACCTGTGTACTGAAAACAAAATGTTCTTGTGGGGTGGTAAGGGACAATGAGTTGTTTTAAATAAGATGGTGGATAGCAGCTGAAGGCTTTGAGCTGTCCTTTTCTCAATTAGTGTACAAGAGCAGTGTACAGTACTGACTCTTGCCAGGCAAAGATTTGATTCATGCAAAGCATTTTACTGTACACTGATCACAAATGTAGAACTGGTTCGACACCAAATGTCTTTGAATGAAATTGACTTTGTTTGCTCAGTTAATATAGTTACTTAATATAGTTATATAGTGTTAGGAGTCTTGAAACAAAAGACAAAGATCCCCCACATTCATTTCAATCAACTTTCTAAAAATACAAAAGAAAATTTGAGTGCTTTGAATTCAGCAAACCATTTTTTGGTCCTTGTCCAGCATCTTCTTGACAATACCCACTATAAACGACTGTTTTTGTCTGGTATAAATGTCAGCTTTAGCAGACCTTTAGCAAATCTTGACAGAAAGTGAGTGATATGTTTTTTTTTTTTTTAGGAATTATTTGAAATTCTGTGGGGGCTGCGGTAGCTTGGGGGGTCAGTGCTGTGATCTTGTAATCCTGAGGTTGCAGGTTCGAGCCCAGGTTGCATTAGTAAGGGCTTCCGGTGTAAAACAATTGCCAAATCTTTCATACGAGTTTGCTCACTGTGGCAACCTCTGAAGAAGGGAACAGCCGAAAGAAACTTACTGTTTGAATTTTTATGGCTATTCAAAATCATTCAACCTGGTTTCTTTTACTAATAAGTTGATGATTGAAAATTCTCCCTAGTGAACATATTCAGCCCTCAGTTGTTGAGATCTGATAAACAATTAGGATTAATAAATCAAGTAATCCAAATATTGTTGATAGATAAATATAATCTGGTGCCCCCTTAAAGTGCTTAGAACAGTAGCAATGTGATGTACAAGTGTTTCAGCCTTTGGTAGACTGCAGTCTGGAGATGTAGTCTGTAGACTACTGTCTGGAGCAGGTAGTCTGTAGACTGCGGTCTGGAGCAGGTAGTCTGTAGACTGCAGTCTGAAAGAGGTAGTCTGTAGACTGCACTCTGGAGGAGGTAGTCTGTAGACTGCACTCTGGAGGAGGTAGTCTGCAGACTGCAGTCTGGAGAGGTAGTTTGTAGACTACTGTCTGGAGCAGGTAGTCTGTACGCTGCAGTCTGGAGGAGGTAGTCTGTACACTGCAGTCTGGAGGAGGTAGTCTGTACACTGCAGTCTGGAGGAGGTAGTCTGTAGACTGCAGTCTGGAGGAGGTAGTCTGCAGACTGCAGTCTGGAGAGGTAGTTTGTAGACTACTGTCTGGAGCAGGTAGTCTGTAGACTGAAGTCTGGAGGAGGTAGTCTGTAGACTGCAATCTGGAGGAGGTAATCTGTAGACTGCAGTCTGAATGAGGTAGGCTGTAGACTGCAGTCTGGAGGAGGCAGTCTATAGACTGCAGTCTGGAGGAGGTAATCTGTAGACTGCAGTCTGGAGGAGATAGTCTATAGGCTGCAGTCTGGAGGAGGTAGTCTGTAGACTGCAGTCAAGCAAGGTCTAACCTTTAAACCTTATTGCAGCACATCAGTGTATTAGGATTGATCTTGAATTTGACTATAACCCTTATTAAAGCATATTTATTTTCATTTGTAGATGCTGACCTTTGAGGTCTTTCTTAGCAACTTTAAATAAAGTAATGTCTTCTTTTGGATTTTCCCTCTTCAGGGGTCACTACATTGAGTCATCCTCCTCCATCTCATTCTGTCTTCTGCATCCTCTGTCCTCACTCCAACTACCTCCATGTCCTCTCTAACTGCATCTATATATCTTCTCTTGGTCTTTTTCCTGGCAGCTGTATTTCTAACATCCTTGCTTCTACCAGTATACCCACTGTTCCTCCTCTGGACATGTCCAAACCATCTCAGTCTGGTCTCTCTAACTTTATCTCCCAATTGTTCAACATGTGCTGTACCTCTGATGATCTCATTCCTGATCTTATCAATCCTTGTCACTCCTAAGAAGAACCTCAACATCTTCATTTCTGCCACTTCCAGTTCTTTCTCCTGTCTTTTTGTTCATGTCTCTGTCTCCAGACCATACAACATAGCTGGTCTCACCACTGTCTTGTAAACTTTTCTTTGACCTTTGCTGACACCTTTTTGTCGCAGGAGTGATTTGTGACAAAAAGGTGTCAGCAAAGTTCAGTAGAAAAGTTTACAAGACAGTGGTGAGACCAGCAGCTTCAGTACATAAAACCATAGCAACAAACAGAGAATAAGAAAAACAAAATAATTGTAATCTAACCTTTGATCAATTGTTTGCTACAAAGATGAGTGTTCCCCCGTGGCTGTCAACATTTCCTGCTTCTTCACCTCCACATGACAGCACTACTGATCGCTTCAGACCATCGTTGTGCACCACAGTGTTTTACTCGTCAGGGTAGCTAGCGTGTCACATGACTGAAAACTATCCAAAGTAACCAAACGTGATTTTCAGAAATATAAATCTAAACAACAATTTTGTTTATGTTCCACTAAACCATCAAGTCGGCGGCACGGTGGATTAGTTGTAGAGATGTTGCCTCTCAGCGAGGAGGTGGTCTGTCCAAATCCTGACCCGGGACCTTTCTGGGTGGAGTTTGCATGTTCTCTCCGTGCATGTGTGGGTTTTCTCCAGTTTCCTCCCACAGACTAAAAACATGCATGTTAGACTGACTGGTAACTCTAAACTGTACCTAGGTGTGAGTGAGAGAGTGAATGGTTTGTTGTCTCATTTGTCTTTGTGTCTCTGTGATGGGCTGGAGACCTGTCCAGGGTGTACCCCCACCTTGTGCACAGTGATTGTTGGACATGGACACCAATGACCCACGTCACCCAAAATGGAAGAAGTGGGTAAAAGGTAATGGATGGATGGATGTTGAAACTCACACACTTTACAAGATCACAAATCTGATTACAAGCACAAAATAATTATGGCTGGACTTTGTGCCCCTGCAGCACAGCCGCCACATCCCAGTGAGATAGTCACTTAAAAAAAAAAAAAAAAAAAAAAAACGATTAAAAACCTATAAGACTTCTTTTCTTGGCTTTTGAAGACATTTTGCTTCTCGTCTAAGGAGCGTTCTCAGTTTGTGTGGAGTTCCAGTCTTAAACACTGAAGGCAGTTGCTGTTATTTTTAATTTAATTTTTTTTTTTTTAATGAACTTGCAAACATGCGTCTTGCTCTCTTCCCTCCCTGCTGTGGGGCTATCGATGTCCATACTGGACGCGTTTTGGTCACATACAACTGCAAAAAAGAAAGACAAGAAAAGGTGCCTTTAAAAAAACAACCCAACAACTAAAGTGAAACTTCCTGGATAACAGGATCCTCCTCATTTTATTTTCACACTTTCCTAAACGTGACCTTTACAAACCTGAACCAGTTCATTAAACAAAACTAGAGTTTTGACAGCAGTTTCAAAGAAAGATGATTCTGTTTGCTCAACAAGACACAGGAGAAATCAAACTACGTTCAGCACGAGTCACACTGAAGTCTTGAACTACTGGTACTGATGAAATGTATTCCTGTTGTAGGTGTGGTGAAGGGCCACAAGACGGAGGGTCAGGATCTGTTCTACAGCGTGGAGATGGACGGCCAGAGGCAGTGGTACAACAGGACAGCAGTCATCTTGTCCCTGGAGCAGGGGAACAAGCTGAGGGAGCAGCACAGCCTCGGACCCTACGAGCCCACCACCCCACTGACCAAAGCCTCCGACATCAGTCTGGGTAAGAACGACTTTAACTCATGAGAACTGTCTGAGATCTTTTATTAAGACAGAAGAAGAAGGCAGAGAAATGTTCACAAACACTTGGAGGTCGATGCAGATCCAAACCATGAAATTAGCAGATGGTCTACATCTGCATTAATCTCTCAAGTCACAATGATCCTTGATCCTTAAACCTTAGTTGTTGGCCGTCACAAAATCACTCCAAGGTAGAGCTGTCATTTCTAACCTGGAGCCCGGCCCCGCCCGACCCAGATTCAGCTCCATAGTAATGTACTTAATGTGCGGGCTGGGTCGGTGTCGGGACGTTCATTCAGCCGCGGCTCTCAGCTGCACGCGTCCACCCACTGTTAATAACTATATAAACAGTCAAAGCTTAATTAAAAATGTGGGGGGTGGGGGTGGGGGGGTGTTGGACCTGTAATTACTGTTAATTCGCCAGATCGGGTGGGTTCGTAAATGATGACTACGGGCTGTGGCCGGGTTGGATTTTTGGACCCGAATGCAACTGTACTCCAGGGCCGCCCTTTGGACACCCCTGATTTAGAACAAGCATGATAAAGGGCCGATGTTTGACATGCCTTCATGCTGTTTAAGCAGTGTTTCCCCTAACATTATACAAGCGGGGCACCATGCCCTGTCAACAGAACCGAGCGCCCCATCTACCGAACCCCCACACCCATCCACCTGTCAGCTCTGACGTAATGCTAAACTAGTGGCTCGCAATACAGGTGCGCTAGCTAAAAAGCCTCGTCCCTCAAGCTGAACCTCCCACCACTTGACAACTGTCAATACAAATAGCGCACGACTCAGCTGTGTCCCTGTCCCCCCTCCCCCCAAATTAAAAGAAAACTGTTGGTACAAACAGCGTGTGGCTGTGTCTCTGTCCCACCACACCACCCTGTCTAAATCTGTCAGTATAAATTGTAAATGGAGCTTACTTATACTGTATAGCGCTTTCCAGCCCCCTACGAGGGGCCCCAAAGCGCTTCACAGTACCAGCCATCCACCCATTCATACACACAT
>JARVGQ010000309.1:25573764-25584290 GCA_031762355.1 Hypsolebias martinsi | reverse complement strand
AGGTGAAATGCAGCTGATTTGACCATTAAAGTGCATTTATTAAGGAAAAGTTCAACTGAGACACACCTTTACTATAACGTTGAGCAAACAAACAATTGTTTTGTGTTACTCTAGTTAAATTTGTGTAAAAGCCCTCCCGTGCACGCTCCTGCAGTAGCCAATGGCAGCCAATCGATTTGTGGCACAACGGTCCACACTTCCATGTGGCTAGCGGTGACGCATAATAGATGCAACTTATATGGCGGTGTGACATGTACGGCAGAAAATACGGTAATCCATATTTATGTATTTAGGGAGAATAGTATTTTAAAGCTTTGTCACTTTAGAGTGGTGGACACTGTTTTAATGATATATGTTCTTGTATCAGTCGTGTGATGAGTGCACGCCTGTTGTACAGGGATATAAAAAAACATGCTTAGGTTTTATACTGACACATTTGCAAAGTTTCTTCTAAGCAGTTCAGTGAAAAACAAAGTCTAATAACTCGGCCAGTTATTTTAAAGCAGCCACCATCATCTGCTTAAACCTCTCCAAATCCACCTTCTTCATGATAAAAACCCTGTGAGTCTTCTTCAGTAGCCCCAGAGTGTCCACTATCATCATTCCTCTGGTGTGAGTGCCCACCAGCTCCACACTAACTGGGTAGTGATCACTTTCTGTGATGAACGAGTCGTCCACAGCAGCCGCCATGACGTACGAGTCGCAGGAGATGAAGCCGCTGCCAGTGAAGAACTCCTTCTCGAAGCGTTCAGATTTAGACGCCTCCATGCTGTGGCGGAAGATCTGCGCCATGAAGCGAGCTTTGTGGCTGTCCTGCGCCAACCAGGCGTCGCAGAACTCCTGCAGGGACGACAACGGAAAAGCTGCAGCATTTTTCTAGATAACAATATACAACATGTGGCGAATAATAAAAAAAAGATCTATAATTAAAATGTGTTTACGCTTTTATGCTTCAGAAGACAAACAGAAAACATCTGGGGATTATTTTTTTGTTTTTAGATCTTAAAACAACATATTACAAATGTGTTTTTAAATCATTTAGGTCAAAATACAGAAAAAAAGTGTGTGGGGAAAAAAAACTTTCACCTTTACCGCCCTCACAGGAAGTAGGAAGCCCCAAAGCAGTCACATAAAACTAAATATACAAATGTATTCACAGATTATTTGATCTCAGCAGGTGAGGGCCTCTTTAAAAGCAACACTAAAAAGGAAACACCAAAGTTCATGCTGAGTTCATGCTTTTTTTTTTTTTTTTTTTTACTGAGACATTTCGTCCTTCATCCAAAGGATTTATTCAGTCCGAGGAGCCACGAACAAACTGGAGTCCCACAACCATCACACTCCCATAGTGGGGAAAAAACAAACAAACAAACAAATAAAAAAAAAAAAACAGTTTGCTGGTGATAAGATGGTTTCTGGGGCCCACCCTCTCCACCATCAACTCCTCTAAGGCAGCCATGCCAAAGTGGTTCAAAACACCAAAGTTCATGCTCAGTAATGGACAGTTTCTAAACCAGCTTATCACCAGCAAACTGTTTAGTTCCACTATGGGAGTGTGGTGGTTGTGGGACTCCAGTTTGTTTGTGGCTCCTCAGACTGAAGAAGTCCTTTGGATGAAGGACGAAACGTCTCAGCAAAAAAAAGAAACCGTCCAGATGACCTGACTGAATGTTGGATTTTATACCTGGATTATTGAGCATGAACTCTGGTACTGGAAATAAACGTCTCGTGTTGGGTAACGGTGCCTGAATAAAAACGGTGTTCCCCTCTTTATGAAACAAGACAGCATGACTTGGATCGTAAAATTATATTTTAACAAACCACAAAATGGAATGTGGCTAATGTGGAGTTTTCTGGAAATAATTTACAACACCTCGTTTGACAAAACCTCATACCAACGGACAAGCACGGTGGAGGAAGGGTGATAATTTGGGCCACAGAAGTGTTTTAAAATGAAACTGGAGGCTACAGCATCATGTTGTGGAGTTTATTTAACCCACATCAAATCTTCATTTTGGTTCAGTTTCCATTCAGTAAACCAGCACAATATAATCTGTCACAACATTCATTGTGATTTAAAAAAAATTTGATTTCCAATATATTTGTCCTGAAACAAAATACTTTACCCGTCACCGTATGTGCATATGATGAGCTCTGTAAAAAAAAAAAAACTGTATTACCCAGGGCAGCTTGCTGTAGCAGGTGAACTCCCAGCAGGCCAGGTATGTAGGACACTGGTAATCATTGAGCACGATGTACGCAGCTTCAGGATCAGCAGCAAAGTTAAACTCAGCACACACTGTGACGTTTCCTCGAGCTGCAGTACAGGAGACAGACAGAATGATGAGACGTCCTCACAACAGGCCTCACTGTGTACTAATTACTAATTCAGCTCCTTTTTATTATAAACAGAGTTGTTTTTGAACCACAATAAGATTTTATTACCTAAACTGTTGTAATTCAGCTGCAAGAAAAACAAAGAAAACACAAGATGTTGACGCTTCACTCACACTCAGTGTTGCCTCCCATGATGTACAGGCCTCTGAGTTTGCTCGGCAGCGATGGATCCATCCTCACAGCCAGGGCCAGGTTGGTGAGGGGGGCTGTGGCAACCAGAGCTACCTACAAAATAAGATTCACAGATTTATCATGTGCAGAAAGCAAACAGCTCCAAAACACACACGTAGCGATTCTCAAGTTCTAACCTCTCCTGGATTCTCGTTAATGATCCTGATGATTGCAGTAACAGCGTTTTCTTTCTGAAGGAGGTCCAGACCGGGAGCGTTGGGGTCAGGAGCGTCTCCCAGACCGTCCTGACCGTGGAAGTGACCTGCATCAATGATGTCACCAAGGATGGGCTTATCAGCACCTTTAAACACTGGAATCTGTTCATTGAACAGAAGAGCACACAGAAAAGAACATACAATATTAGAAACACACATGACTGCTATCATTATTATTAACTTTGTATGTATGCAACACTAATACTTTTGTATTAATTTATAAAAATGAGCTTGCATTGCATTCATACAATTAGACTAATAAATGAACACTTAATGTGGTAACCTCACTCCACATTTCATAAAAACAAATTAAACAGATATGTTAGAAATGCGGTACAACATTCTTCTGCTGAGCGTGACATACAAATAATTTTGTGTATGCATATAAAAGGCAGCAATTCAATTGTAATTAAGTTATTTTCTTACACACTGGAAAAGACCTACAGATGTTCTGAAGGAAAGAGACAAAGTCAAAGAAATCCTCTGCACAGTTTCACTTTAACACGATGCACAATATGCTCAGTTTTCCTTCACTTCTCAAACACAAAGACTTTGGTTGCCTTAAGTAAATAGCCCATTATTTTCTACTAAATTATGTTTTGCATCTTTTATGCAGTATTATCCAGCCATTAGGGAGCACAAGCCAGTGCATCTCCTGTGCTGGTCCCAAGCCCGGGTAAAAGGTGAGGATTGAGTCAGGAAGGACATTCAATGTAAAACGCAAACTAAAATGCAAGTTCATCTAAATGAAGACGATTCACTGTGGCGACCCCTGAAAAGCCAAAACAAGAGAGAAAGATCTTTATGCAGTATAATAAGACAGCATCATTTCTATTGATTTGTTTCAAATCAGGTTTAATGATGGATCAAATAATCAATACAATACGCTCTATCTATGAAAACAGTTCTGAGACATTTGTTTTGAATCGGTGCTAGATAAATCAAACTGTTCATTTAATAAGGCTGTAATTTTCTTACACAGTACCAAACCAAAACAAGCGTCTGCTTTGAAACTGAAATGCATCTGTTGAATCTTAAAATGTACAAATTTTAATCAAATTCATGTTAAGGAGAAGTGGCGGTTGTTCAGTTATTTTACTGAATCGTGTGGTTTGAGGACAACTCATAGTTGAACAAAGGGAATAAAAGCAGGCGGATGTCATGTGATGTGACGTATGACAATTCAAATTATTGTCACCATCAGTAAAACTTAAAAATGATTTATTCCATAAACGGAATTCACAGAAGTTTATATTCCATAAAAGAAACATTTTTTTAAAATTCATAAATGTTCACTAGATGAACTTTTACTGAGTCCACCCTTGAGACAAAAAGCTGCTTTAAGTTAATTTCTATATATACTATATAAACTTCTTTGATTTCTGTTTGACTTTAAGATCTGCTAAAAGAGCACCTCTTCCTTTAAAGTAACCAAAAACAATAAATCTTTGTGCATTTTTTTTCTTCCAGATTTAAAGTTTGGGATAAAGATGATAATTTTCAGATAAAACATGATTTTTAAAAATATCTTTCCTTAAAAAAAAAAAACAACAAAAAAAAAAAAAACAACAACAACAACAACAACAACAACAACAGACATAAAACAATTAAACATCAACAAAAGAAAAGCAATTGTATTAAAACTCAGCACCCACCTCCAGTTTATTACAGGCCTGCAGAACTCGCAGAGTGTTCTTGCACACATTCTCTACTGTGGTGTTTCCGTGCACGCAGGTGACACCCAGGAGTTGCACACTGGGAGCAGCCAGCGCCAACATGATGGCCTGAGCATCGTCCACACCGCAGTCCACATCTACCAGCAGCTTCTTACTCATCCTGTATCCTGAAGAGCACAAACACGACATCTTTTATCTGACTCGTAAATCCAAATCATAAATACAGCTGAAATGTTGCACCTCAGCAGAAAAGGTATGCTGTAATCAGAGCGCTGCTTCCTCAGAAGACTCTCTAATACAGATTTTATTTTGGAAGGCTATTTGCTACAAATAGTGGAAAGGGAATACCACTTACGTTTGTCCTGGTTGGTCTGAAAATGTCTCTGTTGTTGCTCAGCACAGCTCCCGTTTTTCTGTCCACTGTCAGGTTCCTCTTTTTACACAGCGACGTCATCGGCTGTGAAACTGTTTTATCCTGAGTGAGCAAATAGATGACATGAGTGTATGTGAACACTGCAAGAGTTTCATACGTTAAGTCTTGATAAAACCTACCGGTACTTGTTGCTGAATGTGCAAACTGTGGTGGGTTCCTCTGACAGATTGAAGCCAACAACAGTCATGTGAAAAAACTCTGCAAACAAAAGATATACAACACAGAGGAATTAAAATTGATTAAATAAAAAAATACCAAAAAAAAAAAGGTTTGCCAATATTTTATTTTAAAATGTTTTTTATAATGTTATTTGTATTAAAAGCTATGTGTGATTTGTAACAAAGCTGATGATAAATGAGTTTGGAGATAAACTTTTGTTCATCTTTTTTGAGAAAAGATGGTCACTTGAGTCTGAACGAGTGTTTCTATTTTTTTTATTAAATTTATTGATTCATATGTACACATTTAACTTTTATTTATGTTGTATAAGCATCGCCAGATTTAATAAAAATTGATGGATACGCTTCAAGTAACCCTGCTTCACATGTTTGTTTGCACTTTAGGAACATGTTGAAAAATTGTAATTGTAACGTTGTAATTACTGTGGGTCTGTCAAGGTAACATATTTCAATGGCGAATCACAGGCAGGTGCATTTAAAACATGAGAATATCGTGGAAAAAGTTTTTTTTGTTGTTTATTTTAGAAAGTGAAACTGATTCATTACACAAGTAAGAGTGAAATATTTCTAGCCTTAGTTTCGTGTCAGGCCACTAATCATTAAATAAATCATAAATTGTTTTAAATTTAAGTACTGTACAAACGGAACCATAAAACCTACTGTACATTAAAAGTTAGCAGGTGTGCGCTCGAGACCACACCATCTTCCTGCAATCTCCATCTCCCGGGATGGTAAATGGTCCCACTCACTACTAACTCCGGGTGGAAACAAAACTGGGCACAACACCGGGCCGTCTTTGGTTTTAAACCGAATCGAAAGAGGCGAACAATTTTAAATGTCAATAAAATTAACATTTTATACATTTAAAAATATGAATATCGATCGGTAATGGTCGATCGATTGGAACAAGCGGAAGATAATGGATGGATCGGTAATGGGTAAACATCCGATTTCTTTCATGTTTAGCTAACCGGTACTCATGTACACGTAAACTAATCATGAGCTTGTCCCCGCGTGACCCATAGTCAGTTTGTCTGCTTTTAAGTCTTTGAATTGATGTGAAGCATCATCTCACTGCCACACAGAAGAGAAAACTTGACGTGTGCCAGAACCTACAGATTTTATCTTTAACGTCGTTTTTCCGTTTTTTCTTCTCCCGCAACTTTTTCTTCTTCGTTGGTGATTCAACTAACAGCGCGTTCTAATGCACCGCCACCTGCTGGAATGGAAGAAACTATCAAGTTTTTTTTTTTTTTATTTATTCCATTTTAACCGTCCTCGGCACTCTCTGCTCGGTATATTTGCACATACTAATATAACACTATCAATAAAAACTAATAAAATAAAACTAAAAGTGTGCATGGCCTTGCTCATTTAAAAACTTTGAACAATATTTTTAATTAATTTCCATTGACTCCTGGAGATGGTAAACAGAACAGGTTAGGTTTTATGCATTGCCTACTTTAGAAAGTTGTTTTCATGAAGAGTCTGAACTGCCTGGCAATGCAAAAATCAAAGCAAAAGTTTTTTACTCCAGAAAGAAGAAATCTGAGAAGATACCACTGAGACTAGAAGCAACACAGTGGCACTGCAGTTCTCATGCAGACAAAAAGCTTCACTCCGTAATATGTTATAACCTTCATGAGAGACTCAACAGAAAATTCCTAGTTGTGATTTAGCCTCGCCTGCAGATGAACTGGTTAAAAAGCCTGTTGCCTCATGTTTACAAGCTACAAATATTAAAAAAAGAAAAAAAAAACTTATGTTGGTCAACAAGACCTGAATGAATATGTCAAACAGAAAAAAAAACACATTACTTTGTAAATTGAACACAAGAAAACCTCTGAAAACAAGCATCAGTAAAAAAAATAAAATAAATAATAATAATAACAAATAAAGGGGGGGGGATGGAATTACTTTTTTTTTACTTTTACTGAATTAGACATATTCAGTAGATCTATCTCAAACTGTTGCTAAATGCTGATAAAACTGAGGGGATGCTTCTTTTTTTTTTTTTTCCAAATAAAGTTAGTGTCAGCAGTTCTTCCACCTATCACATACAGGAGTTTGTGGACTCTGCATGGGAACAGACAAGTCGTACATAAAAAAAAAAAACGGTAAATAAACTGAAATTAGAGTTCTTTTTCAGGATCACCATGAAATGACTTGTGTCTGGCATTTTCTAATCTACCATCAACTATGGGGACATGACTGCCTCTGGCATCTTTCCAGATGTTGGATGTGGTTTAGCTCTCTAAAGTTCATAACTGGCTGTAATTACCATACCCATCACTGTACTCTGTACTCACTGGTCACCTGGTCATCATTATCTACATGCAGGCTCTCACACTGGTTCATCTCCTATCTATAGATCCCTCCTTGGTCTGCTGCCTTCTTAAATCTCCTCCCACGTCACGTCGTCAGTGCACGGCGTCCCGTCAGTGCAGACTGAACTTCACATAAAGGTCTTTTCTTACTCTGCTCCTGTAACCTGGAACACTTTGCAACAAGATCTGAAGCTGTCCAGTTTGATATCTCTGGGAGATTTTAAATGTTTTGTAAGGTCACTTGAAACATTAATGCAAATTTGTTCTTGTTTTTAGTATTTTACTCAATTTAATTTGGCACCTTAATTTTAATGGGTTTTATCATTGCTTTTATTGTTGTATATCATATTGTCTAAAACCAGTATCTCTTGAAAATGCGTGTCTCAATGAGACTATGTGTTTAAACAAAGGTGAAAAACAGAAGAAAAATGCCAGCTGAGGGTTTGGTCGTTCTTCCAGAGCACCAAAACATCACTTAACGCACCATAAAAATAACCAGCCATTAAAGATGGTCCAGTAAAGGAACCAAACAGTCCAAATAATTAGTACAATTCTCCAAACAAGAACTTAAAACCTCTTAGCTGCTGCACTAAATAATAAAAGCTGAGATGTGTGCACGGGGGTTATAAACGTCCATGCAGAAAGTCCAAACATTTTGCTTCTGTGTTTTCAGATAATTTTATTTCAAAACTGTTAAAGATGCAAACAAATGTGATTTAGCTTAAAAGGAAACGTGTCTCAGTTAATGTATGCATTAAATCCGTTCTGTACAGAAACAAACATTTCGATTTACTATAAGTCGACAGGTGCAACAGTTTTGCTAACCAAGCTCCGATGAATATGTTAAATAAGGCTTCTGTTACTGCATGTTGAGTCATAAAATATAGACTTTCTTCCTGTAACATACAAGATAACAGCATGAAATCAAAGCAGCGCTGCCTTTTATAAATATGTACCAACATCATTTCTGTCACAGCTGACATTTTGCATATGTTGTTTCTGTCTCTGTAAATGGGGTCTGCTGATGTGTCTTCACCTTCTGCAAAGAAAGTACAGCAGAGCTCACTGTCTGTATATTTTCTGGCTTAAACCACTTTTACGACCACGGCTTAGTCCCTTTATTTGTACCGATAAACACAACATATATCTTTCAGGCCTTCTTGCTGTCAAACTCTGATGGTACATTGAGATTTCCCCCATCATGAGGTAAGCAAGACCAATAAATACACAAATTACCATTTTTCTCCCAGTTTTACGTGCATTTCTCAAGAACGTGTGCTTTATGTTTGCTGCAGCAATGTCTGCAAGACATGAATTAAAATGACTGGAATCCAGAGTGTTCGCCTCGCGGTGCTACAGCTGCTACAGACACAGCATGGTGTGCACACTGAAAACATGGTGACACAGAAAGCAACGTCTTTACCGATCGTGTTTGTGAAAAGTGATCCATTCTGGCACTACTGATGGGCGAGGGCGAGCTGGTAGCACTGGCACTTCCACATAAACAGTCTCGACATTTACTTTGCACAAAAAAAAAACTGAACAGTTTGTCTAATTTCTAATTTAAATTTAAATGTTTATTTTCAGTCAACTTCAAATTCAGTCTTTTGATTTTCACCATAAATGTCCACCTATGTCTCGACCTTCCCGTACGTCCCCTCTGGAGGGCGGTACTGTTTGGGGAAGGCCTTGAGCTGGAGAGAGTTGAAGGCATATTTACGACACCCCACATTCTTCATGGTGTTTTCTCTCCTGCAGCCCTCACTGTGGACATAAAGTAAAGCTTTATTTAATTAGATTGAGCAGCTTTTATTTCCCTCTGAACGAGCTTTATACGAAGGAACTGACCTGCGCATACAATCCAGGGCCTGGTAGAAGACCTGTGGGGCCATGGCGTGCTCCTGCTGCAGAACCTGGCACTGTTCCAGGGTCAGAGACATGGCCGTGCGGTCCTTGGCACTTTTACAGCTGGTGAAACGCACACCGTTCAGGCGGCGACATGCCTTTAAGGTTTACAGAGACACATTAGAACTCGAATAAATAGCATTTTGTTGCAGCTTGAATAAAAAAACGATCATCAGCTGCACCTCGGCTGCTTGCCACAGGATCTCCACGTTTTTGCTTTTCTTGGCGTTAACGTTCTGGCTCAGCAGCTTGAGCAGCTCCGGCAGGCTGGTGGTGCTGCGAGAGCGAGGGAGGCCTGAGGAGACATGAGAGGAAGAATGATCAGGACATTCTAGGAGGAAAACACAGTTTGTTTCTTCTGATGGCAGAGCGTGTAACTCACAGTCTTCTGGAAGGACTTCTTTGAACTGATCGTAGTATGAACTGAGGCGAGTCATGTTCTCCATGTTGATGACGTCTTGGAGGGACGTGTCTCCAAATCTGTGCAAATACAGTTTAACAAAAAATATTAAGCAAACTAATCTGCCCTGAGGGAAAATTACTTTATTTGTGAAAATACAGAAGATTTGTCCTATCATTTAAATACATTTAAAATTCAGTGTTCATAATGAACAACGTCCTTTTGAATGAAAATAAAAACAATTTAAGCGTTATTAACTTTGTTATTTACACTAATAATATTGTTTATCATTATGTGAGGTTATTCTTTCCACTTTAAAAGACAAAAGTAATTTGTTCATCTACAGGACGTGCTCCTTGGCTTTCCGTCCACCTGAAATGGACTTAGCAGCATTTCTGCACAAAGCTGATTTATAATTTCTTCTTTAACAGTTTCTGTTGATATTTTTGAAAGAGGCACTACATAATTTTCAGGATTATTAATATTATAGAACACTCCTGAAATATGAAATAACAGATGAGAAAAAAAAATTGCTGCATTTTAGGTCATGTTCCAGCTTTTCTGAAAATGTTTGCCTTTTCCTTCCTAGAAGAACATGCACGTGAACCTACATCCAAACCATTAATTATATTCATTTTAACTTTTTTCATGTACAGTAGTCCCTCGCTACTTTGCGGTTTGTGTAATGACAGTGCTGTATATACAGTATACATAATATCCTCCCACCCCACCCCCCAAAAAAGTGCAGCCATTTTGTAGATTTCTTTCATTACTCCTTCACTGTTTTTGCCAGTCTAAAGAACTACATTACCCAGAAGCCATC
>JARVGQ010000309.1:25499465-25512697 GCA_031762355.1 Hypsolebias martinsi | reverse complement strand
TTTGTGTATTATTTCATTTATATATTTATTCTTCTGTGTATTATTTCATTTATATATTTATTCTTTTATTTATTATTGTGACAGTTTTGGTCCTCCATACAAAAGAGGATGCAGCTATAAATTGTACTGGCGCTATGCTAAGTTGAAGAACTAATCACTCAAAGGCAAAAATAAACTGATGGAAATGCTTAAAACTGTAAAAACAGTTGATTAGATATTTGTTTTCTGAGTGTCTGAATTTGGGTTTTCATTATGACATAATCAAAATTACAAGTAAAAGGCTTGAAATATTTCACTGTAATGAATCTAATATGAGTTTCACTTTCCAACTCCACACCAACCCCATGAGCAGTAGGTGACTTGTTCTGAGCAAATGTGTTTATTGCACAATCACCTCAACTGTTTGCCACATTACAGGCTGATTAAACATATAATCAAATCACACCAAGATTGGCAGGTCATTTTAATATATGATCCAATCATAAAGACGGGGGTACCACTATGACAGTTATATGCATTATATATTATATATGCACATCAGTTTAGGAGAGGAAAAGCTTCAGTTACAGTAGTCCCTCGCTATTTTGCAGTTCGACTTTCACCGACTCGCTCTTTTGTGGTTTTTCAAAGTAAGATTGGACGACACACATCTGGCTGATTGATGGACGAGCAGCAAAAGTGGCATGGATTGTTTAAAACTAATTATTTTAAATTGTTTAGCACTTGCTGCACTTGTGTGCAGTGCACAGGTGCAGGGAGAAGATCCCTCCTGCAGCATTCATGAGCTTGGCTCTCTACCACCTGTGGCTTTCTGCCACACCCACTTTTCCACTGCACCCACACTGATCACCAGTTTCACTCCCAATCTCTGTCCTTCTGTGTAAATAAGTTAAATACTGTATTGTAATGGTTTAAAGAAACAATTCATGCTGCATGAGCAGATTTATTTTAAACCGCCCCCCTCGTCAAACGGCCAGGCCACCGGGAAATGTCTTGATGCTCCGAATGGCCAGTCGCCCCAACCTGCTGCAGCAGGTGCTAAATCCTTTAAAATGATTTAAAATAATTTTCTGTGCTGTGCTTTTATTTATTTATTTTTAATTTTTGTGTGCAAAGAGTTCCCAAGTGCAGATTGTCTGATCGCCTCATCCCTGAAGTAGGTCAGCGTTTTTGTTCCTGCTCTGTTCCTGACCAATTTCAAACACTTCGCCTCGCCCAAGTCGTGACCCCTAAACCCCGCAACAAACGAGGGACTATTGTAGTTGAGCAGTAATGGTGCTTTTCTCAAGCACTGTAAAAAACAACACAGAAAACTAGTTATGTTTATCGGAAGGTGATTTCCCTGACTCATGTATCGCTGTATTTGTCCAATTACAAACTGTAACAAATGTCCTGAAATTCTCGCTTTTGCTGTTTGGTTATGGTGCACCACATTTAAACACTTCTGGAGGTACCACCAAAAATATTTTCCTTGCCAACATAAAACAGCACCAGAAGTCTGCAAACGTACATTTACAAGACTGGTGCACTGTTAAAAAAAAACAAGTCGAAAAATTAAAACATAACTTTTTGGTTGAGTAAAACAAAAGTATGTTTGAAGAAAAACGGTAAAAACTGTTATAAAAATAAAATAGTTTGGGCCATTTTTGAGAAAATAGGTTTAATTAAACCAAATTACTAAAAATTGTGTAAATGCACACAACCGTTTAAAAAAAAAAAAAGTTATATTAACCACAGTGGCTTTTGGTAATAAATTTAGCTAATATTTTTAGATTTCCAAGGTGACAAACTGCTCAAGATTGAGAAAATAAATTCATGTTAAACTGTGAAGATTTCAGTGTTTTAAGAGACAAAAATATTTTTTAAACAGACAGGAAACATTTGTTTATTCCTTTAGATTTCTTTTAATTATTTAGAACGCCACGTGTTTTTTGCTGCAACGTTTGTGAATGAATATATAACAAATTTTCCTTCATTATCATATTTTGTTAGGATTAATAATCAAAAACAGTTCTCAGAAACATAATTTAATAAAAAAAATTACATTTTTTTAAACAACTGATGAAATTTATGACAAATTCAGATAAATAACAAAAACTTTATAATCAGAAACAAGATTTCACTCATATCCCAGAACCAAAACAATTTTTTCTGTATTACCGTATTTTCCGCCGTTGCACAACCCTGTAAGTCGCGTCAGTCGAAAAATGTCTAATAAAGTGAAAAACAAATCCATAAATACGTAGCTTCGCCGTATACGTTGCATCTTTATATGTCACCGCTGACGCGTCGCGTTTGTTACGCGTCACTGCTGACAACCCAAACATGTGGACAGGTGTTGTGCCAAGAATCGATTGGCTGCCAAATGGTGATCGTGGGAGCATACACAGGAGGATGTTAACAATAATTTAATGAGATTAACACTTAAAAGCACTTAGTTGTTTGATTGAAATTATAGTAGACGTGTTAATCTAACTTTTCCTTAGTAAATGCATCTACAAAAGTTAAGTCAGATCCTCTGGACGTTTAAAAAACAGCAACAAAAAAACAAACAAACAAAAAAAAAAAAAAAAGTTGAAACGTTTCATCTTTCATCCAAAAGACTTCTTCAGTCTTTCGGATGAAAGACGAAACGTTTCTACACTTATTTTATTTTTGTTGCTGTTTTTTGAACAGCCAGAGGATCTGACTTTACTTTTGTAGATTTTTCTACCTGGATTATTGAGCATGCATCGGGATACTTAATAAATGCACTTTGACGGTCAAATCAGCTGCATTTTCAAAAGTCGACATGGAAACACGAACACGCAGAGGGCTAATTGATGTGCATTTTTTCAAAATTTAACAAGAAAACCACCTAAAAACATTTATTTGTTAGCTCGACTTTGTAGCTAGTGTGTGTTTCAGCTGAACTTTTACTTAATGAGTGCACTACAGTGGTCAAATTACCTGCATTTCGTCTGGGTGGCGAAGTGCAATGAAGCTGATTTGACGGTTGCTCCAGACAGACGATGGTGGCAGACTATGGCGAACCGATTGTGTCGTTAATAGGCACTTTCATTCATTACATGATACAACGGCATGCCATACCACTCAACAGCCATCTAGCGGCTGAAAATTGTAGTGTACAATATTTTCAGTCAGAATGAATGAAAACGTTCTTTATAAATATGGGGAAAAAATCCATAAATACGTTGCTTCTGCGTATAAGTTGCAGGGCATACAAATTATGCAAAAAACTGTGACTTATACGGTGAAAAATACGGTAGAAGAAAAAAGTGGGATTGAGGTAAAATGTGTAAAACCAGGATCATTTTGTCATATCTAATTTTCTTTCACCTCTTGGAAAAACTGATGCAGCAACAAGAAGTTTGTGCAAAAACAAGGCCTCTGTTTCTGTCCCGTAAAGCTTTGGAAGAACAACAAACATTTCAGCCTTTTCATCGTGTTTACTGCAAATCATCTTCACTCCTCTGCCCCTGAGAGAAGGCTGGTAGTGACGCAGTTTCATCAGGCATGACATCACATCAGAGAGGAGGCACTCGTGTTAAAATAAACGTGCATTAGTGTGACACACGGGTCATTACAGCTGAACCCTGTGAATAGAAGCACTTCTCTTAGTGGTTTGCATTTATGTTTTGGTGAGTTTTCAGAGTTTCACTGTTTTTATGGCTCCACTTTTGTCCCATTTAGGGATTCTGACGAGGAGCAAACCTACAGCTGCCAGAGCAAGCACAACTCCCAGACTGGGTGGACCGCAGGGGCTGAACTCCTGGGTCAGACCGGAGAGGAGAGGGGCCAAAACCCGACCTACAGCTGTGACTGACTGTCCGGCTCCGATCAGAGTCCCGCTGGCCTGGGCCCCTCCCCTCTGCAGCTCCAGGTCTGTGATACACGTCCGTCCAATAGAGGTGGAAATGGCAAAGAAGGTGGAGGTGAGCAGCACTTGCCAGACGCTCGGCGCAGCAGCGTAGAGGAAAATAAGTGAGCAGGTGAGCACTGTGGAATGAAGCAGCAGGGCAGGCATGTTGTTCTTATAAATCTGGGTAACAGGCCCCACCAGGAATCCAGCCAGGGCTCCTAAGGTGCTGCTATAGCTGATCAGATAACCTGTCACTTTGGGTCTGAGCGAGAAACGCTCCTCCAGGGCCAAGGAGAAGTTACTGTAGTAGAGCATGATGGCTACGGCCATTAGGAGACGCACCAGAAAGAGGTCCCACATGTCAGAAGAGGCCACCATGTGGATTCTTGAGCTCACTGAAGAAAGCTGTCTCCAAGCAGGCTGGAGCAGAGACACCTCCCTCCACCTGAGGCGATGCTTCCAAGAAGATCTGGAAGCTGCTCCAGTCTCTGTTTTCAACACAGGCTGGTGGCTCTTTGCATGAGAACCATTCTGCACGGACTTGCTGCAGTAAGTGTCGTGGCATCCTTCACTTGTGTTGTTGCTGTGGCTCGTTTCACTACGATCAGTGTGTGTCTCGCTCCAGGGCAGCATCCATACCAACGCTGAAATAAATAAATAAAAATACAACATTACAGACGTAGTTCACACAGAATCTTCACCAGATTTCTTCCTGCATCTTTACTCACCAGCATTAATAAGAAAGATTGCTCCACAAGTAAAGGAAGAGATGTAAAAGCCTCCTTCTTGCTCAGTGAGGTATCCACCCACCACTGGTCCAAGGATGAAGCCGACACTAGAAGCTGCATTAAAGTGTCCCATCACCAGGGGGCGCTCTGATGCTGACACCAGGTCAGACAGCAGGGCTCTGCAGATGGACAGAGAGTGTTTGAACAGTCCTGACAAAAAAGGAAGAAGAAAACACATAAGACATTATGTGGACACGATCAGGTTTTAAGAATAAAGAGGGAAACATCTGTTTTCAACGAGCGTTTATCAAACAATAGACGTATTTATTTGTCAGACGACAAAAACAATGTGCAGATTGTTACATATGCACACCTCTTTGCAATGCTTATAAACACTACATAGTAGATACCAAAAAACACTGGAGTTAATGTTAAAATACAAAGCTCACTTTTAAATATTCTGTTGGTCTTCTGGTAAGAAATATTTATTTATTCTTGTTTTCTCTTGGCTCATTTTATCTATTGTCTTTCAAAAGGTTGTGAAGCTAAAGTTTTTAATTCCAAGACCTGAACTTACAAGACTTTCTAGGGCTATGTGATATCAAGAAAATGATGCAGTTTCAATAGATAAAGACACGTTCTGTCATTGAAATGTTCTCAACATTCTTCATGTTTAGGCTGTGGGTATTTTCACGAGTGGAGTCCATCTCATTGTGCGACTGTCACACTTTTTTTTTTTAAGAATCATTTGCAATATCGGTATTAAACACATGCGTATAAACCAACCAGTGGTTCATGAAACATTTTTTAAAAGACCAATACTGTACTGTGATCCCTCACCTATCGCAGGGGTTATGTTCCAGAAAACCCCACGAAGTAGTGACGTTATATTTATTTTATGTATATATATATATATATAGGCTTTATAAACCCTTCCCACATGCCTTCCAACCTTTCCCACTCTCTTATTAACCATTCCCTGTAATGAGTTTAGCAGAGGACCCGAAATTTCAACCAGCCAGTGCGCGTTCAATAAGCTTTATTTTGAAAAGACTGGTAGGAGTCAGAACACATCCGTGGAAATGCACTGGAAAGTTTTGTAAGGTGAAACAGGAAAATCCAGGGCACAGAAACTTGGTCAGGATGAGGGGATTAGTCAGGAGCATGAGATCATCGCTGGACATTCATTTGTGCAAGGTTTTCAATAATCTGGCACTGGATAGAGAACAGGGGAGAGTTTAAATGCTGCAGCCACCAGATGAGAAGAATTATGCTGACCACAGAGGAACAGGTGGGCGTGGTGAACACACAACATTCACTCTCTTATAAACACCTCATATGCTCTTAAACACTTTGGCGATGAAGATGATGACTATGAGATTAATGTACAGTACTTACAATAAAAAAAAAAAACAGGTTTAAAAAACCTGTGATATAGCGGGGGATGAATGCAGCATGTTTTTAATGGAGGTGAGAAATAAACTCAATTTAACATTTTAGCGTCGTCTTCTGACTTACCCACAGGTATCCGTGCGAGGACAAACAAAGTGATGCTCGTAGACATCCCCAAGAGGCCGTAGCCCAGAGCGCTCAGCAGCAGACACGTCAGCAGAGAGTACCGCCGTCCGACCACATCGCTCCAGCTGCCCTGACAATCACACAGATTCACTCAGAGATCAGATGGTGGATATTTCTAAAAGGTGTTAATAAAAGCCCACAATTAACTCAACAAATGATGGCAAACAGAACAGTAAATGGTCTGCACTTATATAACACATTTCTATCTTATCAAGATCGTCAGAGCTCTTTACAACACATTCTGTGTCCTCATTTACTCCTTCATACAACACTAATATATCTGTACAATGAACAATCAGAGCTTTATCACATTCATACACTGATGGGACACACATTGGAAGCAATGGGGGATTCAGTGTCTTGCCCAAGGACACTTCAGCATGTGACTGCTTGTGAAATCGAACCCCAAAGCCTTGCATCGGAGAACGACTGCTCTAACCACTCGGCCAAAGCCGCCCCAAGTAAAAGCCCAATATTTTAAATGAATAAATATGATTAAGAGTTTGACAAATTACCGTATTTTTTGGCATATAAGTCACAGTTTTTTTTGCATAGATTTGTCAGTCCTGCGACTTATATGTCGAAGCGACTTATATGTTTTTCCCCCCATGTTCATACCATTTCTGACTGACGCTTTAAATTTCAAAGAACTGAAACAGCGAGTCCTCCCGTGTGTGCTCGCTTTACTCAGCTGGTGCAGGTGGAGGAACGCTGGAGAGCTAGTGGCTCCGGCCGCAATGGATGGATGGATGGATGGATGGATGGATGGATGGCACCCAGGTAAAATGAAGCGGTTTTGATCATTAAAGTGCATTTATTAAGGAAAAGTTAAACTGAGACACACCTTTGCTACAATGTCGAGCAAACAAATAATTGTTTTTAGTTGTTAATCTTGTTAAATTTCTAAGAACGGTAACAGCGAGTCCTCCCGTGTGCACTTGCTTCACTCAGCTGGTGCAGGCGGAGAAATGCTGGAGAGCTAGCGGCTCCGGCCACAATGGATGGATGGCACCCAGGTGAAATGAAGCGGTTTTGACCATTAAACGCATAATAAATGTGACTTAAACGCCAAAGCGACATGTATATTTCGTCCTTTTCATGATGCTTTTTTGACTGATGTGACTTATACACCGGAAAATACGGTACATGACTGTAAAAGAATGAAGCCCAAATTCTACATCTTCTCTGAATCAAGCAGCTCTTGTTTTATTAGATTCTTGCCCTCTCTGTCTTGTGAAATAATGACATTAGGACCCGCTGTGTTCTGGATGTGGACTTGTGGGATTACCATAGTAACCCAGCTGTTCTCCCGTCCCTGCACTCATCAGGATTCAGCCGGTCTGCATAAAGGAACCAACAGATCGCTCTTTATAAGTTTAATTTGTCGCATGACCACTGAGAATTAAGCCAATTTCAGGAGCTCAGAGCTGCAGCAGAAAGGAGCTGAGAACCTAACTTCAAATTCCAAACCTACTGTCCCTTTAGTGCCTCTCAAAAAACACATTTGTTTCATAACATCAAAAACTGGTTTAGTCAGCGGTGGTGTTAAAGAGTAAAAGTTGAATTATCTGTTAATAATAAAAAAAGAAAAGGTTTTGTGTCATGATAAGGAGCGGCCTTCGTGAGTGAACGTGTGCACACTGAATGCGCTGTGTGACCACGATCAACCTAAAACAGCCAGTGTTCATTGTCTTCATGAAATGCCAGAAATCATGTGGACTGCAACCATTTGACCACAAAGTGTGGGCATGTCTTGTTATACTGGACAGAAAGTAAGAAACACAGTCAATACTTACAACTATTGTGCTTGAGAAAAGCTGCAGGATCCCATATGTAGACCCTGAAACAGTTTAATGATAGTTAAAATTCACACATAATTCACAAGTAAAGTTGTAAGGGTGCTAATGCAAAACCATAAAAACAGGCAAATAGGGAAAATGTTTTTAATGTAATATAAAGCTAATGTAATATACAGGTAAAGCATTCAAAAAGGTGTCTGCAGTTTACCCAGATCATCCTTGAAATGTCTTTTTAAACTGATTAATTCAAATAAATGGTTTTATTGACGCTGCAGCATACAAAACAAATTGATTTATTTTGTGTATCAAATGCATAAATGCTTAAAAATATATATAAAAGACGACCTATTGTAGGTTTGATGAAGTGGACGTGATTTAGTGAAGTCTAAAAAAGAGCTCACAGCTGATTCCGGCACAGATCAGACAGATGAGGTTCAGATCTAAGGATGAAGTTAAGTTTCTACTGATCCCGAGAGCACAAAGGTAACAGAAGTATTCTGTACTAAAAGCCGTGCACAACCTCATGAGCTAAAAGCTTCCAGCAAAGCCAGATTATAGGCACACAATCAAGATGACATCAATGAGGAACAATTGTATAAATATTTCTGAATACTGTAGTCTGTTCAGATTGTGGCCTTGGACTCAATGAAAATACTCAGAGACAGATGTGAAAATTGCTGAGCACATCTGTTCATTTTTTAAATACAACAAATCTTGAGAAAGTTAATGACAGAACTCCAGCACATTCAAATGTGTGGGAAACATCGTCTTGCATCCAAGAAGACTCGGTGATGTCACTGAGATGCTGCTGCTTTTACACTTTTATTGAATTACAAACTCATTTCATGTTTTTATTTTGTCACTGTGTGGTCAAGTTTATTTATAATGCAACAACTAACACTGATCGAAGTGCTGAATGAAAAGTAAAATAATGACAAAAGAGACAAAAAAAAAAAAAATCACATAATCAATAAAACAGTAAAACCGTGGGAAATAACTTGTGCAAAATATAACAAGGTTGAGTCAGGTCCTCTGGTCGGATTCTTCTTTGTTGAAACATTTTGTCTCTTATCCAAAAGACTTCTTCAGTCTTCTTCAACTTTTGAATAAAAGATGAAACGTAACAAAGAAGAAGCCATCCAGAGGACCTGACTCGGCCCTCTTAGATGGATTATTAAGCAGCACCAGGACAACGTGTAAAACTTTCACAATGCATTAAAACAACAAATATTGCAACTGTGTTTTAAGATGAGATTTTAATGAGCAATACACAACCTGCATAATGTGCTATATTAGATAGGCTTCTAATATTACATATTAAGGGAAAATACTTACATATGCATAATACATACACCGCAGAATTAAGTACAACTGGGGAAAAATACTCAGTTTGAACAAATTTACCTTTTTAGATTTTGGCATAACTATAAAGAGTAAAAATATCTGACAGCTGTTGATTCAACATGTGAGTGAATTAGATAGACGTGTTGTGTTGAACTGATCTTTGACGAAGAAACTGCATAAACAGCATTTAATTATTATTTTCAGTTCAAGTAAAACTTTTCAAAACTTGATTTTACATTAAAAATTCATGAAAATGATTGACATGCTCATCTTGAATGCAATGAAAAGATGATTTCTATTGTCTAGTTCAGGGGTCTGCAAACTGTGGCTCTGGGGCAACATGTGGCTCTTTGGTCCTTTTGCAGCAGCTCCTTCAGGCTTTGACCAAAACTAACATAAAACTGAATTTATTTAAATATTACCAACAATGAAAATGGCTAGTTTTAGAAGATGTCCTGCCATTTTCAAATATGTGAAGAATAGTACAAATACAAGGCGTAAAAACATAGACTACATCAATGCTGGTACTGTAGTTTGTTAGCCACTTTAAGTCGACTTCCAGTCTCTCAGCGTGATCTTTCTCTCAAAACCACCAGAATGTTTTTGGAATATCTTTAAGACAAGCCGCTGAGAAGGAATATGGTGAGTAACTTTGATAACACAGAATAAAACATGAAAAAATAAGTCAAAGTAAACAAAGTATGTATTTTTCTTTAAAAATGTGACTGGACATCCAACAAACTGGCCTAATTTTATACTGTCTTTAAGTTTATGCTTTAAGTAGTATACTTAATCAACAATTAAGAGAACTCACATCAGCCTGAGGGGTTCAGTGTTTTATTTTTTATAAAATTGTTAAAAATTATATATTTATTTTTTCTTTACATTAATCCGATCTTTTCCTTTGTATTAAAATGTAAAAATATCAATAAATGTTAATAATAGTTAGACATTTTTCGTTTTCTAAAATCACCCTCACTGGCGAGAAAAGCCATCTCTAACAAACCACGGGCCACCAGTTGACAGTACACAGTTGCAGCAGCTTTTGCGGCTCCGGACTCATCATAATTAATCAGCAAAGAGGTAAAATAGCTATTTTTATTGCAAAGGTTGCAGACCCCCGGTCTAGTTCTAAGATAATAAATATTTTATCACATTACTTCATATTCAACCAGTTTGCTGATCATCGGAGCAAGTTTTTAATGTCAGGTTCAGAATAGATTTGTAATAAGGGGCAGATATAATAAGATTTTTCTTCATCTGCTACCTTTCATTTTATATATATTTTTTTCTTATTACATATGTGTTAATTGTTTTGTATTTTATTATAGAATGAATGAATGAATGAATGAATGAATGAATGAATAAATAAAAACAAATAAATAAATAGACAGACCGATGGACGGAAAGACAGACGGAAAGACGGACGGAAAGAAAGAAAGAGACAGACAGACAGACAGACAGAGAGACAGACAGACAGACAGACAGACAGACAGACAGACAGAACACAACTTACCCACAATACCAGCCACAGTGGGACTTGCTCCAAGAGCCTTCACATGATGGCTGAGCAGAGGGATGATCATGCTCACCCCAAACAAGTCCTGAAAAAGGCCAATGAATGAGGAGGGCTTTATCACACACACAAACACACAAAAATAAAATAACTGAAATAAAACAGGTTTTAAAATCTCTGAGTGAACGTGGATCAGCGCAACATTATTCAGCTCTGAGGACAGTTAATGTGAGCATGTGTTTATCTAAAAAAAAAAAAAAAAAAGGACGGTCTCCTAGTAGTGTTAACACTCGATTAAATTAGTACCGGTAAACGTTTCACAGAACAGTGCAAGAGATTGAATGTATGATGGAGGACGTGGGTGTGTCAGAGAGCTGTTCCACATGAGGCAGAAATCACAGAGAAACTCAACAGCCAGGCAGGCTGGCATCACAACGTTGTCATGGTAACATGTGGATCACGTCCAGTGATCTTTAGCTGGAGTCCAGAGCAGAAAATACACCCAAAAAAAGTGATCCCTCGTTTTGTTTTTCTGAAATCAGAGCAGCTTTGGCCAAACATCTAATTGAAGACGCACCACAGCTCATCCAGTGATCTAACACAGTTCATCCCATAATAATTTATCTTTCAGCAGCATGACTGTCTCAGCTGCTTCTGTACCTGAGCTGCCTGAACTATTTCAGTCATTTTTAATGAAATGGATGAAAATAGTCTTTGAAAACTTTAGAAGCACTGAAAATGCTGTATCAGCAGCAGAATTGAACTTGCTTTTGGGCTATATTAGCAAATATGTCTAAAGTTACTAGAATTGTTTCAGTGTCCTTGCACCAGTAATCTATGGTGCATCTTGTAGAATACAGTAAATAGTGAAGTCAACACAACACAATCAGAGGTGTCAAAATTAATAAACACATTTTTCAATGGCTCTGAATACCTGCTGTAGCATACACAAAAAGTAACATTTGTACTAAACTACATATTTTATGAGCTACTCTTAGAGGGGACTTAATAGGAGTGTTAAGCCAGAGTCATGATCTTAAATTGATTATGTAACGTGAATTCGTCACATTCTTTACATTAAATAGCTATTTATTTGGCAGTGAAGATTATCTGATCTAACACAATATCGATTTTCTGTTAATTTCAGTCATTACATTTTTTTTTTGTTTGTTTGTTTGTTTAACTAGTCTGTATTTTCTCATTTTCAATGAATACATTTACTAGTCCCACATACCGGAGCTATGATGAAATCACACTACCGGTACACATTCAGACAAATATAAAACTAACAGGTGCACAGTAAGTCGCTCACCATGAAGCCCACCACATAAATACATCGTATAATCCTCCTCCGTTCCCTTAGTTTCAGGAATAAAGTGCTACATTTCTGGTGGTTCATCCTCCGGCGGTGGCAGCTTGGTTACAGCCGAGGCGGAAGGATACATCCGGGCGGTCAGACTGTTAAACACAACACACGTCCTCGTGCCGGGGTCCGCGGAAGTATCAAACTGGGGGTGTGATATAAAACGCCGAGTTATAGAGTTAAGGAAAACACTTTAAAAAAATTCTTGAGTCATCTTGACACCTATAATAAGAATATTTCGTGATAATGTTTAGTTCTGCAGTCTAAATTTGTTTATATAGTGCTGAACAGTCATGATTTTGCTGCTACTCCCCCGTAACTTTCGCAAAGATGGTTTTACCTGATGACGTCACGGCAGTGTCGGGTTTGTTATACATGTACTGTACTGTATTTATATTTTTTTAAAGACTATTTGCACTGTTTGCTTTAGTTATGTTTAAACTACTTTCTGCTTTATTTAGTTTAAACGACATAGTTTATCTAAAAATACTTGTTTTGTTCGTGCATCGTTTATATGCGTCAGTATTATGATGAAATTATGACGGTAATACCAGTTCACAATATTACTTTTTAAACAGACATTGACACACAATACATTAACTCGTTTCAGAAACGCTGTTTTCTTCATAAACCTTAAATTATCTTTCTTGTTTTTAATTTATTCTCATTTTTTTTTTCTTTCGGCTGCTCCCTTCATTAGGAGTTGCCAAAGCAGCACAGTCGACCACCACCTGCTGGGGAATCATGTGCATTGCTACTCATGTTTCTTGAAGATGCAAACATCTTAAAAACAATCGTTTATGCTGTCTTTTTCAAAATTCATTTTTTGAATTGATCAAGCCTCCCAGATGGGAAGTGACACATCTTCAGCTTCAGAACAGAAGTCCAGTTGTTTATTTATTTATTTATTTTTTACTTGTCTTGAGAAGATACTGTGTTTTGCTTCAAAGGTCAAATGCACTGAATATACAGGTAGTCCTTGACTTAAGGCGCCCTCGACTTACAGCAACTCGGACTTAAGAACGGGTGTGTGGCGCAGCGT
>JARVGQ010000309.1:25479173-25497810 GCA_031762355.1 Hypsolebias martinsi | reverse complement strand
TAAAATGCCCCCCCCCCCCCCCCCATCACACACACAGCTCCATAGTGCAGTGAAGCAGCCGCCTTCAGTCAAACATCAAAAATAGCCCAGGGGCCGGGGGTCGAGCCAGCTACACACCCCAGTGGAGGGTCCAGAGGAGTCATGTGGACAAGTGTGACACAAACAGATAGCAGGGAGGAGTGAAGATCCAGTAACCCAACATAAACCAGCTGAGCAGAACCCAGATTTAAGTGGACATATAACAACACTAAAGTTTCTGCCTCGACTTGTCGCTTGAACTTGCTGTAATCGAAGGACCAAGACAAACCAAAAGTGGGAGTCCATCAGCTGACTCTGGACCATGAAGCTAAGCGTGGCGTTGTTTTTTGCAGGGCTCTTTGGGGCTTTGGCAGCTGTGCTCATCCTGCTTTCTTTTGGAACCGACTACTGGCTGCTGGCCTCGGAGGCTTGCCAGCCTGACAACTCGGACAAAGAGGTGGGTGTTGGACTTACAACCATGGCAGGTTCAAAAGGTTAGAAACATTCAGGTTTACGTGTCTTTAGTTGGAACATCAGTTTTGAGTGAATAATTTTTCACATTTATAACTAAAGTCAAGAGTTTTTAGTCTCAGTTGGACAGAAAATATTATTGCAAAAGCCTGAGCACCTATAAATGAGCTTTTTTCTCAACTTTTTCAATTGCTCCAATCACTCATTCAAGTGGAGGGTGGAGAGGTGTCCCTGTGGAACTGCTGCGTGTAATTGGACACTGTTTAATGTTGTGTGTGGAGCTATGCACTTAGTGAGGCACAGCAAAGTGTACCTCTAAGACAGGCGTACAAATACCAGCAATCTCTAAGGTATGATGCCATATTAAATATCACCGACTAGGACATACTTAGATTTTCTGAGTGGGCGCTGAAACTGACGCTGGGACGGGATAGCAGGACAATATAAACAGTGCGGTACAAGGGATTGTCCTTGGTCTAATCACTTGTAAATGCATCGGCACCTGTCAGAATAAAATCCAGCTCTCAGTTTTTTAGAGTCTAATTTTAACACTGCCTCTTAAAATCAATAGTTTGGATTTTTGAAGTAGTGTTCAGTGGAGAGGCTGTCAGGGGACAAGCTAACAGCGAGTCAGAGTGGAGTCAAGACTAAAGCAGGTTTCTGCTCCATTAAAAACAACCTGCTCGTTCATCCATTCAGGTTCTGAGGAGCTGGTTCCCAGTGATCACTGGGCCAGAAGCAGAAAAAAGCCATACAGCTGTAGCAGCACATGCAAATGCTTTTTTATAGACTTTTGTTTTATAACGGCTTTTATTTTGGATATGCAAGTTTATGATTATTTACAGTGAGGACACAGCCCACAGAAGTCAGGGCTCTCTTGGAAGTGAGTCCCCTAAGGCTCAATGGGTTTAACCTGTATAAGGTTGAAAAAAGTCATTATAATCATTAATGGTTCATATTAATTTCAGTATTTTGCAAAACAGAGTAACTAGGCAGAAAAACTTCCAGAAACCCCACATCAACATCATCAGTCTCACATCAGTTTAAATTAATGCTCTTTGTTTTTTTTTTTTACACTACATGTTCATTTAGACACGTACAAAAAATCACACAGCCCATGCATGTATTGCAGTCAACTTGGTTTATTTAGCGCAATCAGACTTTTGTGCAAATAACCATCTAATGCAAAAGTGCAGACGATGTAAAGGTTTATAAGATGACTCATGGCCCTCTATTCTCAAACCGCTGTGAGAGATTCAAAGACCCAGACTGAGAATGTTTAAACAGTAAGTTCATATTGTCTGGATTTTAAAACAAACTCAACATGTTGGGAAATAAATAAATACATAAATGGGCACAAATCTTTCCATAAGTGTATTCAGACTGACCTTTGAAGCTTTATTAACTTGAGCTGTTCTCAGCGTCCACTTCAAGTTTCTCTGACAAACGTTTTATCGGTGACATCATAGATCATTAATGGTGTTGCTTTGTTCACATGAGTAGTGACCACCAACAGTAAATTTTTTAATGATGCTGTGAGCTCAGTCACCACCAACCAAAAGCAGCTTTGACCTGATTTAGGAGCTGTGTATTAAC
Source organism: Hypsolebias martinsi (assembly GCA_031762355.1). Classification (NCBI taxonomy): domain Eukaryota; kingdom Metazoa; phylum Chordata; class Actinopteri; order Cyprinodontiformes; family Rivulidae; genus Hypsolebias; species Hypsolebias martinsi. The sequence continues at coordinate 25,495,725 of JARVGQ010000309.1, read as the reverse complement.
AGCATGGCAGCAAAACTGCCTCACATCAGCTTGAACTCGTCTTGCACTTTGACACAAGTGTACCTACATGAGCAATGGACGTTCTCCATAGGAATACATCATGATATTTTATTTGTGTTTTATATTTCAGGTGGGACATGTGCACCAGGACGATAAAAAAATGGTTTCATACCATGAGGGGTTTTTCTGGGCGTGCTTTTCTGGAGGCAACGATGACATCCTGGCATGGACACGAGGTTTTGGTGAGTGAGATGCTCATTACTGTTTCAACGACTTTAATTTTTAGACTTTTTACAGCTTTTTATTTAAAACTCCTTCTAAAATTATGTATTTAGACAATAAAGAATAATTAGATGCTTCAAATATCTGAATCTGCACGACTCCAATTGTTATGTTGTATAATTTAGATCATTAATAGATTTTTTTTGAAGTGCTCTGTGGAAAAAAATATTAATAAGGAATATCTTACCCGGTGTAGATAGCTCTTTGAATAATCTCAGTTTAGTAGATTATAAAGTTAAATTCTAACCTGGCAGATGGGCAAACACCTAGTTTGAGCTGAACTAAGACTAAATTTATTTATTTATTTATTTATCTATTTATTTATTTATTTATTTATTTATTTATTTATTTATTTTAACCTTCAAACTCCAAAAATACCATAGTGGTTCATAAACTATATTTTATAAACATTTACTTTGCCGTCAGTTTCACATTACATAATTAATTGTGTAGAAATGTGTTTTTCTATTTCTGTTCTGAGACAGCAGCAACCCACTCAGGTCTTGTCCACTTTTTATTCAACCTTTATTTAGACAGGTTAATCCCATTGAGCCTCGGGGACTCGTTTCTACAAGAGAGACCTGAAAATTAGCTGTTCCTCTTAAATTAAGTTGTTCAAAGAGTTATCTACATCAAACAACAAACCCTACATCAAAATATCAATCAATCCATTTTCTGTGGTAAAAATAGGGAATGTGTTGCTTAATATTCTATTTATTTGATTTCTTTTTTGTTTTTTGTTTTTTAGCACAAACCTGTCAACTTTTTACTTCCTCCCGTGGGGTCAAGGTTGTGTCTTGTGAAAAACAATCCTGTCTAATAAATCAGAGAAACAGGCACCTCCCACCCCACATCCACCTCCACCCGAAAGACAGCAGACTGCCCAACAGTCGAGCTCAAAATATTTTGGATCTTTTTTAACTTTTATTAAAAATATATATAAAAGTGAAGAAATTATGTTATGTGGTTAGAAGTCACAGTCTTCTAATGACAAGACAAATGCTTGTGGTTGTGATGAACGTGGGTTCTGAACAGTATCACCATATAACTTTAAATAAGTAAAAAGCTGAGGGTAATAAATTAAAAAAAGAAACATGTTCAATTCCATTGAAAATGATAAAAATACTGTAGTTGAAAATACACAGAAGAAAACAATACATAGTAAGCTCAGTAAATAAGTCCTTTGCATTATTTATTAGGAGGAACTACTTTGTGGGGCAAATACATTTTTAGAGGGGCTGCACCCCTCCTGCCCCCATGACTGGCCACCACTGTGAGAAATGAAAGGGACAACATTGGAAAATTCACATGCTTTAGAAAATACGAGTGAAATGTAACCAAATAAATAAATAAATAAATCAAAAAACACATGGGGGATAATATTTACAAGCATTAAGCACAATTTGGTGTGGTTCTGAAGTCAAGGTTTTGTTTTCTGCTCTACATTTTTATTTCATGTTTATTAAGGTGTTAAAGTACCTGAACACTTCTTTTCTGCAGAAAACCAGGCCAACGTAAAAACCTGTATGCCTGCCTATCTCCACACATACCCTCAGCTAACCAGAAATGAGACAGACACTGGTTATAGTCCTTCCATGAGTAAGTATCTGTCTTCTGTTCATTCTTTCTCAATGATGGAGTTGTTCTGCACATTTGGTTAACGTCTTTGCTGTACAGTCTACAGAGGATTCTGGAGCATCTTTATGCTCATTAGTGTGGCCACTGTGGTTCTCGGTGGGTTTCTCATCATCTGTGCTGCTCCGTTTGCAAGCCACTGCTTGTATAAAACTGGAGGTGGCCTCTTCCTCATATCTGGTGAGTTTATAGTAATGAAATCATAAATGATGAAGAACACTTTGGTAACAAAAACATTTAAAGGCGTTCAGTGTTCCATATCGATTCTAAAAATAATCAGGTTTTCAACAGGTTCTAAAATTATTTCAGTCAGACTGAACAGATTCCACCGTGGCTTAAAACGAAGCCGAAATGAAAAAAGCTGTGTGGAAAAACTAAATCCTCCATCACTGCTTCCACAGAATTTCAGAGGGAACGTATCAACCAGATGCTGCTGATCAAATGATTAATTGATTGACCACATCTATTAAAACAGATTTTTTTTTTCAGGTTTCTGCTCTGGAGCGAACAGGTACCGTATTTTCCTGTGTATAAGTCACAGTTTTTGCATAGATTTGTCAGTCCTGCGACTTATACACTGAAGCGACTTATTTAGGTTTTTCTTCCCCCATATTCATAACACAATTTTTAACTGATGCTTGAAATTTTGAAGAACTGCAACAGCGAGTCCTCCTGTGCGCGCTCCTTTCACTCAGCTGGTGCAGGTGGAGGAACACTGGAGAGCTAGCGTCTCCGGCCGTGATGGATGGATGGACGGATGGTGCTACACCATCCAAGTGAAATTAAGCTATTTTGTTAAATAAATGCATAATAAACATGACGGGTCTGCTGTGACACATAAATGTGACTTATACGCCAAAGCGACTTATATATGTTTTTTTACCTCTTCATGATGACTTTTTTTTGGACTGGTGCAACTTATACACCGGAAAATACAGTATTTGTTAACACTATACCAAGGCAGAAAGACATCAGCAATCACCTCAGAAAAGCAAATGTTACTGCCCATTAATCAGAGATGATTTACTTAGTTAAATTTTCACGCACAGCTTATCCAGATTGGCTACATTTTGTTTAGAGAATATACATAATACATAAACATTTATTTACTGAACATTAGGACTGAACTTTAAAAGTAAAGACTTGATTTTTAAAAAAATAATCCTGATGCGTTTTATCCCAGAATTGAAAAAAGGTGGACTCTGTTGAGAAAACAAATATTTTGAGTTTAATAATTAACAGCATAAAATATAATTTATCACATGATTATTGAACATTTATCCTGAACATCTAACTTAAAAAAAAAAAAACATTTTGAAAACATTTTTTGGAAACTTAATAGAAACTTAATAGGGTGTTTTAGTCCAACAGAGCTATGTTTCTAGGGGTTTAGTTCCAAATGTAATTTAACTGCAGAATCTCTCTCGCTGTTCTGCGCCCCCAGGCTTTTTCCTGCTGTGCTGTGTGGTGATGTTCGTCCTGTGGTTTCAGCTGTCAGGTGAGATAGACGCCTACGTCCAGGAGAAACGCTCTCTACAGTGTTCAGACTTCCAAGTGTCCCTGAGCTACGGCATTTCCTTCATGTTTGCTCCTATTGGCGCCTTCTTCGCCCTCATGGCCGGCCTGCTTTTCCTTCTTATTGGCCGAACCGTCAAGAACTACAACTGAAGACAAGAGAAAGTGTTTTATTTTCACGTTCATGCCATGCGTCTACAAGACTCAGTGATGATCAAACCAGGTGGATCATTTTAATTCAAATGTTGAGTGTCCAAGTTTGAGTTTGACATTTAAAACATTGAAAATAATCAAATAATCTGATTAAAAGAGGCTGATTGGTAACTTTAAATTGTCTCTGGGTGTGAGTGAGAGAGTGAATGTTTGTCTCATTTGTCTCTTGTGTCCCTGTGATGGACGTGGACCTGTCCAGGTTGTCCCCCGCCTCCCACACAGTGACTGCACCAGTGATTCCCGTGACCTGTAAAGGAAGAAGATAATGGATGGGGAAAAAAGAGCAAATTAATTAAATTAATGTTTTCCATTATGTAGCAGGGCCTTTTCTAATCCTGGCCCCCTTAACTATTTTTGTATGTGTTTTTGTGCTTCAACTTATATTTTACTTAAACAGCTTCTTCTCAACCATCTTTTTTACATCAGGTGTTTTGGAGCAGGAAAACATAAAAACACTGAAAACGGCAAAGATTTTTATATAAACACAACAATGCAAGTTCACCTGAAAAGTTTTGTCTGCATCAAACTGATGATATGCTGGTTCTTCAATGTTCACAACTTACATATTGTATGTAATCAAAATTCAGCTTGTACTGCAACCGTGCACATCCATGGATGCAGTTATGGTCATATATTTTCTGTGGCTCAGTGCTGAACCTGCACATGAGGTGTTGAGTTTCTCAGCTGTATTATTTCAATATAAACATCAGTTCGTAAAACACAGGCTAGTTTCTGAATAGAGCAACCATTTTATGTTCATATGGTTGTTATAAATGATTTTACCATAGGTTTATCAACTCTTTGTGTGTTGTGATGAAAAAAACTTTACGTCTGTCAAAGAAATGCATTTATTTTTCTGCTATTTGTTTGGCATTAAAATGAAAAGGCTTTGATTCATGGTAAGTGTATTTATTTTCTCGTTAAAACAACTTTGATTAAAAAAAAAACCTGCAACAAAATAATGTCACTTTTTCCATTAAGCCATTTTTGTGTTGGCTAATGTGGACACCATCTTGAAATGGAGTGAGTGCAAAAATTAATGATCTACTGGTTACTTTCTGGGAGGTCCATTAACATCCATCCAGGTTATTATTAAATATTTTGCTAACAGATAAGCAAGCATTGATTTTAACAATTAATGCTACTATGATCTGTGGTTGGATCGAAGCCAGGGTGCAGACGCACATGGGGAACTCAGGAATAAAATAAATCAGGGTTCTCAAACCTTTTGGGTAAAAGTTTCAGGGACCCCCTCATAACCCTCATGTTTATGAAATAATTGTATTCAATTTGTCTCTTTAATGCAATGGAAATATCTGTGTAATATAAATACTTAAGAGCTGTTCTTTAATAGTGTAAATACAATTTTTATACTTTTTAAACATGGTGTATTTTTCATTCAAGACACAATTAACAACATTTTTAATTTCCACTTCCAAAAATTACAGTTTTGAGAAAATGAACAGCATCAAAAACCACTTTAAAACTTTACATACTGTATTCACATATAGCCTAATGATCGTAATAAATGTATCGCCACTTCTTCAAATTATTCTCTCCCCCAGAAATATTTGAATAAAATAACTGTGGTTTCCTGCATTTTTGTGTATTTTAACAAGTTGTCAAACATCTAGCTGCTTGTTAAAGTAGGCTTAAGACTTTGCTTTTTGATGAATCAGGATTTTCTTGTTATGCTGCTATAGGCTTACACTACTGGAGGACAAACCGACCTCATTTATTAAAATGAATTGTTACAAATAAATAGTTTGCATTTTAAATTATTTCTATCTTAACATGTGATTCTCGACCTGCCATTGTGTATCTGTTTCTCTCAAACCCAGCCAGATGAAGCAGATGTCCGCTTTTCCTGAGCCTGGTTCTGCTAAAAGTTTCTTTCTCATGAGGGAGTTTTTCCTTTCCACTGTCACCTTCATGCTTGCTCAAGTTGAGAGTTCTGTGATGAAGCTGTCTGCTCCTCAGATAAATAATGTTATTAACTTACTTTTTAAGAATATAAATGTTTCTGTTCAGTGCCCTGAGATGACTTATGTTTGTGACTTGGCACTGTTTAAATAAACTGAATTGTATTGAACTGTAAATAAACCAAACCAAATGATAACATCTGCTTATGGTATGCAAAATGTTTTATTCTATGGACAAATTGTTGATTTTTTGATTGTATGAATGTGTTTTATTCTATGGTTGGACAGCCGAAGGAAAATTACTACCCTGGTGGACAATAAAGTTTAATCTTATCTTATCTTATCTTATCTTATCTTATCTTATCTTATCTTATCTTATCTTATCTTACCTTATCTTAGTAAAATATATTTTTCAGAGCCCCAAGCACCGGGGGAATGAACCCAAATTGAGAACCACTGAAATTAAGAGCAACTATTTATTTAAAGAAACAAAAAGGCTGCTGCAGCAGCAAAACTCATAAAAGGTGCAGGGAGACACGGAAGAAGACATGATGGCTATGGGAAGCACAATCCACGGACAACAAGTAAACACAAAGACGCAGAACTTAAAGGGACACCAACGAGACATAATGATGAGCACCTGGGGTGAATGGGAGCAGATGAAGCAAGAGCTGACAACATGAAGGAAGAAACACTGGGAAAGGCAGGACACACAAGTACATAAACACAAGACCCTAAAGCAATGACACAAGACAGAACACAGATTCTCACATTTAAACAAAGATCTCACAGAACGGTTAACACTTGAAGTGACTGATTCTTAGCAGCAACTATAACAAATTTTACACCAGTGTTGGAAAAAAATTGACAGAATTCTAATGTTTTTGTATTTTATAGCTTAGCAGGATATTGCAAACATCTTAGCTCTAAAACCATGAAGGACCCCACTCACCCAGCACACACACGTTTTCCCCGCTCCCCTCAAGAAGCGTAGAACCACTAGACTGAGGAACAGCTTCTACTCTGAAGCTGTTAGACTCCATCCATCCATCCATTACCTTTTACTCACTTCTTCCATTTTAGGTCACGGTGGTCGATGGTGCACATGTCCAGCAGTCACTGTATGAGGGGTGGTGAACACCCTGGACAGGTCTCCAATCCATCCCAGGGACACATAGAGACAAAGAAACAAACAACCATTGTATGTATGTATGCATCCTTTAATTAACCACAAAAAACAACTCATTGAGATTAAAAACCTATTTTCCAAGAGTGACCTGACCAAGACAGCAGCACAAAACAACATTCACTCTCACTTAGGGACAATTTAAAGTTACCAATCAGTCTAACATGCATGTGTTTGGTCTGTGGGAGGAAACAGGAGTACCCAGAGAAAACTCATGCATGCACAGAGAGAACATGCAAACTCCACCCAGAGAGGCCCCTGGACTGGGATTTGAACTGGGGACCTGCTCACTGAGAGGCAGCGGCTCTACCAGTTGCACCACTGTGCTGCCCGCTGTTACACTCATGAATTCCAAATTAAGATTATCAATGTGAAAAAAATAAAACAAATAAATAACTGAAATGCCACTTTGATTGTTGATATGTGCTGCTGATTATCCATGCTGCTGATCTCATGCTGCTGATCATTTCATGCTGCTGATTATCCACGATGCTGTATTAATTTGTACTCATCTTCTCACACAGACTCATGTTTGTGCTGCTGTTGTTTGGTGTATTCTTTTGCACTATTAGTGTTTAGCCTATGTTTATATCTTAGATCTCATCACTCTTTGTTTTTGCACTTTATATTTTTGCTATTGTTGGAGGTCACTGGGACCCTGTGTACACAATTTCATTCCACCTCATGTACCACATGTAATGTGAATGATAATAAAACCTTCTTGAACTTGAAAAGATAATAATTTAGATGTGCATCCAGTTGTTATTTCCTGCAAGTTTCATGGAAATCTGTTCAGTGGTTTATGATATATTTTGCTAACAGACAGACAAAAACATGATTGTCTGCTGCTGCTTTTGGTCAGAGAGTAAAATAAAAGCTCAATGTCAGTAAAATTAAAATTATAAATGCATGACTGTGAATAAAATGGGATATATTACCTGCCACAAGATGGCAGTGCTGTTTTATTTCATTTGCTTAAGCCTGGGAGGCTGAAATCCCATTTTGCTTATCTGGAGCCTGGAGTGCACGTGGCGTTATGCATTTAATCACAACTTCAGAGCTGCGATGGCTAGATGAAAGAATTCACACCTTGGCTGACAGACGGATGGTAATTTCACTCATGAATGGAGCATTTGATCAGGATCTGAATGTACTCCTGTGTTGATTCTCATGTGTCTGCATCAACTCTGAGCCTTTCAAGATTCATAATGCACTTATCCTACGTAGGGAAATGCATCTGCAGTTTGCCTCAGAATGCAGGGAGGGACAGACACAATGCAAGGCTCTGATCATTTGCTGACTTTGCCCTGCACAAAAGGCCCTAATGAAGGAGATTTCACACTTCCACATTTGTGAAGTTTCAAATTACCGCCTCCACATTGTGCCACATCATCTTCAGCTGAACCATGAGAATCCACGCTGTGGTATAAAATCACTGCAGGTCACGAGCAGGAAGTCTTTCAGGCGGGCAAACGCTCATAACTTGTAAGAGAAGCTCACAGGATAGGCCTTGTTTGACACCAGGAAAAAGATTTCTTATCATGTGGACTTCCTGCTTGATTAAATATGACAAAGAAAAGTGTAAGTTTATTAATTCCTCAGTCCATATTCGAGCATGAGTTTGCAATTGGGAGGGGAAACTGAGGTAAAGGTGTAATAGGTGGAGGTTTGATGCAGGTGCAGTCTACTTGCTGCAGAAGCCGGGCCTTGCAGTCAGTAATGCCATCAGAGTGGGAGTCCCAGCTGAATTCAGTGCTGTTCTGCATCATTGCCCATGATAATTGTGTGTTGATAGGGAGCGCCGGAGATGGAGTGTAATTTCCACCGAGATTCCTAAACAAATACCTGTGCTCAGCAGAGGGATAGAGAGCGACAGGAGGTGAGGAGGAGAATGGCGGATGAAAGGAGACGGAGGATGAGAGGGAAGCACCTCCAGAGGAACGAGGAGGATGAGGAGGAAGAGGTAGGGTTAGGAGGAAGTGGCTGCACTGCAAGCTCTGGTAGAGGAGAAGAGGTGAACCAGGCTTCAAGTCAGGACAGACAGAGGAACAAAATGTTTAAAATAGATGTTAAAACCAAATTATGACTCAGCTTATGTTTAAACAGATGCAAAATAAAAGTAATACAAATGTGAGATCTTTAGTAAAATGATTTAGCTTCTGCTGGTGGATTCCACCCCCAAGAGTAGTGCCCACTGCCCATATGTGTTTTTAAATTGCAAGTTTTTCTTGTTTTTTATTTGCATAAGCCTTTTGGGCTCCATTTTATGATAAGAATATACATTAATGTTTTAAAATAAGATTTTGAACACCATCAATTGTTAGCATGCACCTACAACAACTTGTACACTTTCAGATTTCATGATCAGTTGTTATAATTGTGTGAATGTTCATGAAGCACTCACACTTGTGATCCGTTTCACTTCCATACATTTTTCTACATCTTTCTCGTTCCACAATTTTTGGGCTATTTCAACAGATCATAAATCAAAACATTCAGCGCTTGCAGGACAATTCTGTTACAGATTTTAGTATTGGTGCAACTTTAGCTTTTTGAAATATTTAGCTTTTTTGCCATTTTTTCCCCCTCATAGAAAATTAATTGAACTCCTCTGACCTCCTTCGTATCTGTTTACAATCTTTTACTACGCCTTTCACTTTTTGTTCTAGTTCAGCTTCTTTCAGCTTCCTTATGCAAATTTTAACTTTTTTCAGCAACTTTCAGCTAATTTCAACTGTTTTTGCAGGTGTTTTCTGCTCCTTTCAGATTATTTCTGCTAAATACAAACAACATTGTTGTGCTTCTTCTAACTTCTTTCCACTAACTTCAACTTGTTGTTCTCCTTTCAGCTTATTTCTGCAGATTTCAGCTTTTCTGCCTTTTCAGCTACTGTTTTGCCAGTTTTCTATTAATTTGAGCTTTTTCAGCTAATTCCACATTATTCTCACACATTTGAACTGATTTAAGTATAATTCAGCAAAAATGTGCTCTCTCCACTTCCTTCTGGTAATTTAAGCTTCGTTCTGCTTTTTAGGAAAACTTTTAAGCTGTTTTTAGCAAATTTCTTTTTTTTTTTCCCAGATAATTTCCATTCTGCTTCTTTAAGCCTGTCTGGGCAAACAAGCGTTCTTTCTGTTTTCTTCTGCTAATTTAAGCTTGTTCTAACTTTTCAACAAACTTTTTAACATTTTTTAAGCTAATTTCAGCTACGGTAATTTCAGCTGTTTTCTGATTACCGTAATTCAAAATTTTTGTGATGATTTTTCCTACTTTCAGCCTAATTAACTTCTTTATGCTAATTTTAAATTGTTGTGCTCCTTTCAGATTATTTTTGCTATTTTCAGTGAATTCAGGTACTATTTAGCTGTTTTTATGCTAATTTAATTTTTTCATGTAATTCCACTTTTTTTTTTTTTTTTTTTTTAGCTAATTTCGGCCCCTTCTGCTTCCTTCAGGTAGTTTAAACTTCTTTGTTTTTTCAGCTTTATATTTGTATTTTTTCTTGCTAATTTACTATTTGTTGTGCTAATTTCTGCCAGTTTAAACCTAATTCAGCAAATATGTGTTCTTTCTGCTTTCTTCTGGTACTACGGTCTTGTTCTTCCATTTCAGCTACATTTCAGCTACATTTCATGATTTTAAGCAAGTTCTTCTGCAATAATCATTCTTACTGCATTTTCACAGGAAATGCAATTCCTCTAGTATTTGTTCGGCTTGTAAAACTTGTATTTTCCTGACTGCTTAGCTCACTTGGTTTCACTTGTTACAATGAAAAGATGAAGCTAAAAACAGAAAGAATAAAAAAGAAGCTAAAAACACAACTAATTAAAAAAGAAGCTAAAAACAGAAACAAATTAAAAAAAGAAGAAGCTAAAATCAGAAAGAATAAAAAAAGAAGATAAAACCAGAAAGAATAAAAAGGCTCACTGTTTAGCCAGAAACAGGTCACTCTAAAACTGTCACTCTGGAAACAAGCTGGTAAATTTTAGCCTTCGAACGTTTCTACTAACATTTAAGTAACAATTCACACTTTGGGTGGATTAAAACTATGGTTATACAGTAAATTTACCTAAATGTAAAAAGTAAATCACACTTAAATAAGTTAGTTTATTTTCTAATAAATTTTAAACCCTCAATTTCTCAAAGTTAAACTTGAACTACTTAAAAAAAACAACTACTGTATTACACTAGACAAATCCTTAGCTAATATTTATAAATGTTGTCAAGTTTTAATTATTTTTTTAATCAATTTTAGTTAAAAATGTTAAATTAAAATGTAACTTGTTTGTACTTGGTAGTATAGCTTTGCTAATTAAATTCAAACTAATTAAAAATTAGTCAAATTATGACATGTCTGTTTAAACATGTAATTAAACTTTAGTCATAAATGGAAATATTTACAGGAACAATTATTACAGCCAGGATTTTTCCTTTTAAACTTCTGTCAAAATAGTCACGTAACAAGAAATTGACAAATATATTGTTTATACAGAAAACTAAAAGTTGATAGATCCCAAGGCATGATTTGTGATCAATGAAAAATCTCAGCTAATGCAAAGCTAGGTGGCAACATGTGAGTTGCACCTCGTCATCAGATGTAAATAAAATGAGAAATTATTACGCAATTACCATCTATGTGTCTTATTACAGTTATTAACTTTAACTTTTATGAAGTTATCTGATTTTTAACAAATACAAATAAGACTTTTGGTGTTTATTGATAGTCTATAAACCAATTCAATATCTCTTTTTTCAGTGTACTCTTCTGATGGTTGTTAATTGATTATTAAACATTTATATCTTAATTAAGAACCACGTCACAATCATTTTAAAATCCTATGTGAATGTAATTCTAACTGAACTTTTCTCAGGATTTATAAGTGGAACAATAATCTGCAGTTTCAGAAAGGTTTCTAAAACCTTAGTTTTATCTATTTATTCATTTTTTATCTGTTCCAACATAGTCAGTAAACCTGCTATTTAAAAATGTTCCCATTATGTTGAGTCGACACATCAAGTTGCAGCTTTCAACACTGATTCTCAGAACTTTCAACATCTTTTCACCCGCTTCGCTGATCTTTTAGTTGGTTTGAATACGTCTTATGTGTTACAGATGGACTTTTGTCTCAAGAAACATGCTTTATTATTTTATTTTTTTTAAGGATCCTGAAAAGACACAGCCAAGGCTGAAGCAGGTCGAGACAGCAAACAGGTCCGTCACTCGTCTGGTCAAGTTAGATTAGGTTCAGCTCTCAGCAAACACTTTAAATTTAACCTTGAGGGAGATTTCAACTAATTGGAAAACAGTCTCTGCCTGAGCGCTCACACCTTATGGCGTGTAGTTATCATGGCTTATCTGCAAACTATATCATAATCCTGCACGACACGCCAAGTTGGGTTTCATTTGAATCTGATTACTTTCAACTCTCAGGAAAAAAAAGGCAAATTATTTGAATTGCATGAACAATATGGCAAGTCATATTACACGCTGCTTTCCTCTTTAGAGGTAATTTTACATAATTTCCCATTCGTTTCGAAATAATGAATAGACAATAGGGCTGCATAATTGTGAGAATTTACAATTCAGAGGCCCACGTCGTATAATCACCACGCATAATGCAAAGAGTTGAGCGCATAGGTCAGAGGTGGCAGTGGCACGAGAAGTAACTCAAGTTGTCAAAAAAAATAATGCATTTATCTCCACAAGTCTATTTGATGTGGCACTGTCTGTGTGAATGATTAAAAAAAAGTGGAAGCATGTAATTTAATTAGCTTTATAACTCATAATTTAGACTCTTTCAGTGGAGTCTGCTCGTTCAGGTGCACAAAGACTCCTAAAAATCGGTTATTACATTGTTGGCCGGTGAAAGCTACACCTGCATTAAGTGGATCTTTTCTGCCCCTCTAACATCCTGTGGCCTCACGCCTCGGCTTGTGCATATAAATGACATTCCAGAGTGCGTATGGATGGCTCTCGTTCATACACGAGGTCTCTCGTTTCAAAGGCATGCTAATGCGTCTTTCGCTGCTCTCAGCGGCTCTCTTTTAACTGCCAGAGCAATGGTGAAGGAGATGATTGGGACTCTTCAGCCACCTTCGCCTCCTGAATATTCACACGTTTCTAACAACACGTGCAGAACCTATAAAAAAAAAATTTAAAAATGTAGAGACGGGGTTTACAAATAGTAGTAAGTGAGAAATGATTTCAGGCTTTAGCATCTTAATAAGAGGAAGCGTCACTCCTTTTCGGCTCACCAGATCCGTGCTTTCTGAAGAGACGAGTTTCACTTTTTTCACCATTTTGTTTGGGATTCTTGTGTTACAACGCTAAGAAGTTCAGTATTTGGGTTTAGCTTCACCCTTGAGCTATTAATTAATGCTTCAGTACAAACAGCCGATGGATTCGGCCATGAATATTCAAACGCAGCTCTCGCATATGATTTCCTATGCAGTGTTCTAACACTGAGCATCGGTGAGGCAGCCATGGAGGCCTCAAAGCCACGAGGCTCTGCATCATATCCAACTGTTCCAGTGCGAACAATAAACCTGCAATTTACACTTTTTTGTAACAAGGTGAGACTTAACAACCTCATCCTCAAATGTCACAATTATTTTTAAATAGTCATGCTTTTAAATTTTCCTCCTACGCCTTCTCAAGTCAAAGCTCAAGTGTTTTTAAAGTTATTTAATTTTGTCTTTTTACATGAAAGTCAGCAAATGATGAACATGTTTTAAATAGTGACTGGTCCGTTAGGATAAAGAAGGCAAAAAAATGCACCTTCTTCATGGAAAGACTCTAAAGTAAAAATAAAAGTGTTGTAGGAGTACACCATGTTAAAAAGTTGATGGAATATTTTTAAAAGTGCAATTATCTTTTCTTCATCAAATTACACTTACAGATTGAGTCTTATTTTAAAATTGTTATTATTGTAGAATTTAATACAATCCTGATCTTTTTAAACATTTTGAACAGAGACTAAGAATTATAGTCATTTTCTCAATAAATTTAAACAGATTTTAGCTTCAGAATCTTAAGACATTACAATAATAATGTTTATGAATGTAATTTTTAAGGAGATGTGAGTATACTGTCATATTTCATAGTGTTAAGGATGTGGTTGTAAATACCTTAAAAGAAAAAATAAGCTGTTTATCATAATTAATCTCAATTTAATATACAATTCTGATGTTACATTTTGTTTACTCCTCGTGCTGCGCTTCATGTGTATTCATAAAAGTCACTTTGTATGTAACCTCATCAACATGTATGAAAATGATGCATTGAAATCATGGTGGCGCTAACAGGGCCCCATTATTAACAGCTGAACTACGTCGGAGCAGAAACCAGTTGAAGGCGAAGTGAACTGGACGTATAGGCTCAGGTTTCACGAGGTGGAGGTGTTTTTGTTTAGAGGAAGTAAAACTGCAGAAAGTTTTAAAACTCTTGCATGAGGCGCCTTAAAACCCACAAAGAAAAATGAGTTTGAATGAAAAGTAATCCAAAACCAATCAAAATCTCAAGCATTAATTTATCAGCAAAATTAAGAAACTTACCAATTCAGAATAAATACACATTGCAGCACAGAATTCCAACTTAAAAACCCATTAAACATAAAAAAAAAACAATGAAATGCATGTCCAGTAGGCGTGAAATGAGCACTGCACCTGTAGATTTCCATAGGCTCTTCAAAACAGCTTCGCTTTAAAACAAAATCTATATTTTGTGCAGAAGTTTTAAATCCATGTGAGGAACCATTCTGTGACTTATCTGCAGTGTAAAGTCTCCTCATGTGTCCTGATCCCCTGGCTGCTGCTGATCTTTTATACGGGGTTTAAACTTGCTAAATTATACCTTTGACCTCAAGTGAGGCTGACACTCATTGAAAGTAAAATCCTGTTTGGTTTTGCAATGGTAAAAGTAGACTTTGTATTAATGGAAGTATAATATTTGTGGCTTGGGTGGTGCAGGAAGGAGGAAGCAGTGAATAATGTATCTCAATGCAGATGATATGTTCATATATTCATTTATTAATTTATACATTTGAATTGCCATTTAGCTTGCCTTTATACTTGCCATTATTTAAAACATTTATTGTTTTATGCTCTGAATTAAATAGTTACTTTAACCACTTTTTAAAGACAAAAGTGCAATTTTGTTTCCTTCTATTGTCTCTGTTTCATATTCATGTTAATGTAAAGCCTCCTGCCTTCCCCTCTCTTGTTCATATCTAGAGACATGCTGAGAGAAGCCGGATAAACACAACACAAAGTTCTGCAAAGTTTTCCAAAGTTCAGAGGAAATGTCAGCCGGGGAAGGTACCGGACTCGAGGCAGCGGGAGCCAGAGGGAGCATACGGGGGCTGAAAATGTTACCGACGATAAATAAACATTATTTAAAAGATCTGTCAGCTCCTGTTAGAGCAAAGCCGTGCTTCATTTGTTCCGATGCGCTGAGGGGATGAGGAATATTTAATCACTCCTCTGAATGACATGAATAATCACAAAAAACATTTTCTGAAAGCCACAGGCGCAACCCCCCCCCCCCCAACACACACATTTTAACTTGGACACTGATGTTTCATATTTACATACAAATGATTAGAATTTGTTTTGCATTAAAATAAGCAAAGTTCAAATGTTACATTTTCTTCCTAAATAATACAGGAAGCAAAAAACTAAATTCAGTTCAGCTGCAACTTCCAACATTTAAATAAATTACAGACAAGACAAACAATGAGTCAAAGTCTAGCGTTTCTCAGATAACATAAATAACAGTAAAATAAATAGCATCTCCTATCACAAAATGTTGCTTAAATAGTAAAAACACACCTCTACATTTATTCAGCAAGCACCTAATATATAAATGAAAATACAGGCTTCAGTTGACCTTTACAGTTGTTTTTATGGCAAACAGGACATCAAATCATTATCTTTGAATCAGAAAGTTTGTCATGATTCCAGTTTGTATTCAAACTGCCAAAACTGTATAAAACTAACATGAAGACATCTCAAACATGAACTAAACTATAAAAAAGAAACCCAACCAGGAAACAATAAACAACTATGAACGATAAACTATGTTGAGTCTTTCAAGTATTATTACTATAGTACACAGCTTTAATTAAGGGGATGTAGTGTGTAAATTTATCATTCATAATGTTATTGCAATTTTTACAATTTGTTTTGTCATAATTTTAAAACAGTCTCCTTTTTCACAACCCTTCATAAGATTAGCACAATCTCACACACAATTGGCAGAAAATGTCAGATCCTTTGCAAAATTAAAATAAATAACTAAATAAATCTAAACACCATCTATATTCCCTGATGAATCTGGCTATAAGATTTAATCAACATCACAGGACATATCCTCATATGAGTCATATGCAAGGCATGATGGGAAGAGTTTGCCATATCCATTCCTGCACAGCTGATCAGTCCAGTGCTTGTTGATTGATGTGTTTTCAGTTAAGTGCACACACTGTTCACATCTGGTGAAAGCATTTGGTCATAAGTGTGGTCATCTGAAGGTCAAGGCTTTAAAAGGCCAAAGAAATAACAATATGTCTTTATTTGTCCAAGTAGATACATGTGATGTAAGATTGACTTTGCACACACAAGGAAAATGCAAATCAGGGCTGAAAACATTTATAAATAAACTATACATTTATTAACATGTATGAATATACAGGTAGTCCCCGACTTACGGCGGTCTCCACTTTCGGCGATTCGACTTTACGAACGCGCTCCCATTGAAAAGCATTGCTTCAAGTTACGGCGTTTATGCGACTTTACACCA
>JARVGQ010000309.1:25360612-25372325 GCA_031762355.1 Hypsolebias martinsi | reverse complement strand
TCAACGTAACACAACACCAGCATACATTCTGTACCTTTAAAATGTATTTTCAAGCAGTTAGCTAGCAAAAAACACACAAAAAAACACAGAAAATACTGAAAAATACTGCTCAATGGAGGCGTGATGACCTCACCGGGTGCCGTTCGTAAGTCCGAAATGCCGTAAGTCGGAGGTGTTGTAACTCGAGGACTGCCTGTATTACTCAGTTTTATTCTGGGATAAAAAATAGCAATTCACATAATGTAAATTATCTTTGAGGGTTAAATTTTTTGTGTTTGAGTTTTTTTTTAAATATTAAATATTCTTACATTTAAAGAAACATCACTCTCAAACATTATTATTGATGTTCTATAAAATGGAAGGGATTTTAAGATTAAGTGGGTTTAACATTCATGACATTTTTTAGACCATTTTTGCTTTATTTATTTGGGCATATTTAACAAAGTGCCTAACCCAACAAAGTTCAGTCAGGCCATCTGAACGGTTTACGTTTCGTCCTTCATCCAAAGGACTTTTATCAATCTGAGGAGTCACAAACAAACTCAGTCCCCCAACCAGCACACTCCCATAGTGGACCAACCAGTTTGCTGGCGATAAGATGGTTTCTGGGGCCTGCCCTCTTCCCTGTCAATGACTCGGAGGCAGCTATACCAAAGTGGTGCAAACATCAAAGTTAATCTCAATAATCCAGGAAGGACAATCCAACAAAGTTAAGTCAGGTCATCTGGGCAGTTTCTTTTGAAGAATGAAACAGCTCAACAAAAAAAGAAACCGTCCAGATGACCTGACTGAACTTTGTTGGATTTTTTTTTAACCTGGATTATTGAGCATGAACTTTGAAAATGTCTAACTGTTTTCCACCTGTTTTCAGGAACTAGTAGTTTAAAAAGATCACTACACACTTAAAGTAAATTATCTTTTTTCTAATTTTAGCGTTTTTGCAAAATGGAAGGTGTCATGTTTGTCTCAGGACATCATGAGCTCTGTAGGAGAGAAATGGGAATTAACAGAAAGATATGAGGTGTGGTCAGAAGTTAAAACAATACTCATAAAGATCATCATAATAGCAAAATAAGCCATTTTATTGGTATTGAATTCATCTGTAATATGGGAAATGGTTATTCATAAACTGACAGAACATGTAAATATGGCAACGCTCCTCCTTTTCTGTGACCTTATGATTTATTTAAAAGATGAAGTGTTTTTGTGCTGGTATTTACCAGAGGGTAACCATCGTAGGGCATATGTCTGGCTGTGCCAGGAGAATGTCTGTTTTTCATTTGCATAGCCCATTTTGAACATAAATTCTTTGTTTATTTTTAATCACATCTCAATGCTTTCTTTAATATCAGCATTGTGTTAAGATGTCGTAAAATGCATTTCATTTGATCTTACCTGGCTCAGAGAAGTGCAATTAAAGGATGAAGTTCCATCTGCTTACGTCCCCCATCTGTATATGTTGCACATCTGCATGCTTGGTATGCTAATATTAATTATTGTGGTGACATGTTCTGTGAGGACTCTGGTTATACTTATCTGCTGTTCAGTCTTGGGCTGAAACTGTTCATGCACCACAGCACTCTCATTAAGACAGATCATTAAATCCATTAAAGTTACACGTCACATCTCAATAATGGGCTTGGGTGACCTGTATCAGCATCCTATAGAGCTTTATGCTGACAACTTTTGACAACTACTGCTTTGAATGTTCGTTTTTAAATTAAACTTTTTTTCAATATTTGCAACTTTTTTTAAAATGTTTAGAAAGTTTTGTGGAAACACAATTCTTAGCAGATATTCAGCCCTATTTAAGACTCAATGTTGCTTTAAAGAGCCCCTTTTAAAAGTGTTATTCTCATTTGACTTGTTTAAAGTCAGTCATGATTGTTGTTTTAAGTCTAATTTACACCTCAAGAACTTAATTTTCTGCTTCCTAGGTGTTTTGTGATTTCAGCTGTTCTCTTCTTGGTCCTTCATCTCTGTTGTCACCCCTTTGCTGTACTAGACCTGAATCCCTGATTCTTGCTTAACAACTGTCCTGTCTGATGCCTGTGTCCTTGTGTCACCACCGGCACCAAGCCTAATCCTACTCTTAGACTGGGGGGAGGGGTGGGGGGGTGTTGGTGGGACGGCAAGAAAAGAGCAAGAGTTTGGGTGGTGGGCAAGGCTGTGAGTGAATCCGGGTCGAGCGGGGCGGGGCTCCGAGTTTGGGTTAGAAATGACGGCTCTAGTGAGTTGGTTTGGTTATGGGACCATGGTATTATCTCAGATTTCACTTTTATTCCTAAAGTCACAACAGCACAATTGGCAATCTAAAAATGCTGCCACATACTGGTAATACTTTGGTCTAAAATTACATCAGAGATAATCACATAAATGGAGGAGTTGATCAATTCTCATATGTATTGACAAAATAATAGCTGGGTTTGCATTGATTAAGAAAATTGGTGCAATTTTTTTTTTGCAGTCTACAAAAAGAAAGCATTTCTCTAATAAAGTTTGAAGCAAATGATCTTGTTTGCAGTAATTGTAATCTTGTTGAAGACGGTTCGAGGAACAAATGTAATGAACATCCATAAGAAGAAAATAGGAGGTTTCTTTTGTCTCTGGGGACGTCTGGGATATTTTATCTGGGAAAAATGCTGCTCACGCATGTGAGTTTCCTGTGTGCTGCCTCAGAATGGAAACAGCTGGAAGAAAAATCATTCCTGGTTAAATGTGAATCACAAAATTTGTTTTGTTCCCACCATTCTGCACCAACTCTTTAAAAGAGACAAAAACATGTCAGGTATACATACAAACTTATTGTTCAAGTTTTTAGAATTCCCATGCAGTTTGTTTTAAATTTGTATCTTTTTAATCAAAAAAAAAAAAAAAATTAAGCTAATGGATGCTTGACTGGAAATATTTAGTAAAACTAGAAAAAAGTGAAACAGGTTTTGGCAGACAGTTGTGACATTTAAGTCCTTAATTTAGATTCCCCCCCCCCCCCTTTTGTTCATGGAATGGATTAAGGGAAGGAGTTAGGGCTGTTTTTTTGCTTTAGGTTTTTGTGGGGTTATTACCTTACAGATCGTAACTTGATCTTCACTCGACGGAAAAATAATGACTATAAATTCATAAACATTGAGAGAGAGCAGCTCATTAAAAAAGGTTGAACAGCTCCCTCACACTTTCCTTTTAATGTGTAGGAGGTTATATACTTTGCAGAAAATTGGTACTTAGGCTATGAACAACGATGGAGTAAAATAGAAACCTTGCACTTCTTACAGGGAACAAAAGTGCAGTATTTTAGGTGCCTCTACTTACAAACTAAATGAAAAATGACACTAATAATAGAAAACACTTGTAAAACTAGCAGTTATAGTTCTGATGGTTTAAACAGTTTTCCAAAAACAAAACATAAAAATGACAATGGGTGAAACAAGATGCTATTTGATTTTACTGTTGGAATAATGTTACAGCAAACAAAAATATTAACCAATCTAAAGTTCTTTTATAGAAAGTCATTCATACTCTTTGAATTATTTTGTAGTGTCTTCAAACTTCATTTACCATATTTTTTGCCATATAACTCACAGTTTTTTGCATAATTTTCATGCCCTGCGAATTGTACACCGAAGCTATGTATTTTTGGAATCCCCCCCCCCCCCCATATTTATCTAGGGGTGCACTGATAAATCGGCCCTGATTTCCTTAATTTTGGGAGATCAGAAATCGGACGATACATGAGATACCGATTTTACAGATTTTTTTAATACTTTTAACAATTGTCTAAACTTCATATATATTCCAGAGCACTTCCTCATGGCCAAACTAGTTTGTATTGTTTCTAGGATATTGTTCAAGGGTGTGTTTTTCAATAAAATAAGACTGGAAAATTGAAGGGGCATTGTGACCTTATAACACCTGTCTGTGTCACTTATAAAACAAAATCAGTATTGGTCAACATCTGAATCGGCAGGTCAGGCTTTTTAGAAAGCTGTAATTGTTGCAGCCCTTTTATGACCCTTTTTTTGGCTGAGATATGACTGTTTTCATTCATTCTAACTGAAAATATCGAACACTACCATTTTCAGCTGCTAGATGGCACTCGAGCAGTATGGCATGCCGTTGTATCATGTTATAGGTAAAAGTGGCTTTTAATGACAAAATCGACTTGCCATAGCCTGCCATCGTCGTCTGCCCGTCAAATCAGCTTCATTTCACTGTGCCGCCCCGGGCGAAATGCAGCTAATTTGACCATTGAAGTGCACTTAAGTAAAAGTTCAACTGAGACGCAACTTTACTATAAAGTCGAGCTAACAATTGTTTTTAAGTGTTAATCTTATTAAATTCTTGTTAAAGTCCTCCCGTGCATGCTCCTGTGGCTGCCATTTGGCAGCCAATCGATTTTTGACACACCGGCCCAGCAGCGACGTGTAACAAACGCAACGCATCAGCGGTGACACATAGTAGATGCGACATACGGCGAAGCGACATATTTATGGATTTTTCCACTTTATTAGACAAATTTGGACTGATGTGACTTATAGGGTGGAAAATATGGTAAATGTTTTTATTAAAAGAAAACGGCATAATTTGTCACATTATCAGATCATAAGATTAGTTTCAAACACTTTCCTGTCAGAAAATTTGTGTTTATTCCTTATTAAACTGCCATAGAGTTATCTTGAACGTCATTATCTTTCACCAGCTGAAGGTTGTTATAAAAGGTTCTGGCTGGTTGGTACTAAAGTTTCTATGACTCATGAAGAGTTCAGCTTTTGTTTTTGAGTTTGTTTGATTATGTCGTTCTCTGCAGAGGCTTTGACAGGCCCTTCACGCTCTAATTGATTTAATTAGGTGGACGTTTCCCCCTTTGGCTGTACTCATGTACAAACTGTCAACACACAGACACTCATCGAGTTATCTCATGCAGCGCAACACGGGCTCTGCTTATCTGCATTTCACAGAATGATCCAAGTTTCCCTCAGAGCATCACAGCCAACACAGCATCCATCCCTCAGTGCTTCATCCTTGTTTAAAACTTTTGGATGCTACAAATAATAAACATGACAAATGTATGCAGCCCTTTTTTTTTGGCTCTTTATGTCAATACAAAATTCATTAAGTTATTGCATTTTCACTTTTTTTATATTTACCTTTTAGCCACTACTCTACTTCTGCTCTACAACTCTGCAAGCGGATACTTTTGGACTCTAGTTTGTCTACATAAAAGTTGGCATATTGCTTTAATGTCTTTGGCTTGTTGGTTAATGTAGAGTTAAAGCCAATCTAATCCCTAATAAGTGATTTGACTCTGAAGTAGGGCTGGGTACTTTAAAAAAAAATCAGTTTCGGTACCAGTGTCGGTTCCTGGATGGTTCTTTTTCGGTACCAATTTTGCAATTAATATTAATTCTGGCAAGAAGAAAATTACGTTACACATTACAGTACAAATCTTTTTATTTTTTAACTTGGGTATTTTTCCATTCCAAGCAGTTTTCTTACATAAAAATAATTTCCAGGTCAAAAGAACAGTTGCAAACCAGTGACACGTTGGTGTCTAATGCTCACTGCTACACACTGAGGACCTTTTCACTTAGCAGTTTTTCTTCAGAAAAATCAACGTCTGCTTTGTCTTGACACAAACAAGCCTGCTCCTGGCTGATGTCTCCAGCAGAAGAACATGTTCACTCTGAGGTGAGATGATACTTGTTGCACACACAGATACCTGGTTGACAAGTCTGATAGCATTAGCATAGTGTCCCTCACATTCCACCACCAGGTCACTGGATTCACTGACGTTAGGGTTGATGGCAGACTTCTGCACCTCTGTGTCGCTTCTTGAATCTTCTCTGTGGTTCTCTGGGGTTTAGGGCTCTTATCATCTCTCTAACTAACATTAGAACACCATGTTCCACTGTAGAAAAGGGCAGTGCCCCCCTCCCCCCAATCTCACTTTTCTTTTGTCTGTTGGGGTCAGAGGCTCCTGTGAGGAGAACATAAACAGTGAGCATTAGATGAACAGTTTAAACAGCTGATCAGATGGATGAGCACATTTTACAAGCTTTATCTGTTACTGTCAATCTTTAATTAACTTCTGATTTTAGCTAGCTACATAGCCATAACATAAAGCGCCACACTTTAACTCACCGCAATGCATGTATAACGTAAACTTACCAGCTGAAATCACAGACGCAGCTCCGTCCTCAGAGTTCTATGATGAAGAGGAGTCCGGTCATGGAGATAATGAATCAGGCTGTTCAACACTCACAGGCTGACTTTAGTGCTGAGAGGAGGGGGGAAGCTGCGTTCCTCTCCCCTTGCAAACAAAGAGCAACTTTCCACTTGTAAATTTAAGCTGTTTGATAATACACACACTGTACACATGAACCCCAGTCTGTTGGCATAACTAGCAGCATAGACATACAAGCTGTAGGCAGCTCTGCACAGCTCTGGGTGTAAACACGTAGTCTGTTTATCATATATCTGTGTTTTTTCTGCATGTGTGCCGAAAGCACGTGTCACGTTACAGCCAATACCGAAAATTGACACCGAAAGAAGAGTGACATTTCAATCCATACACCGACCAACGCGGTTCGGTCGGTGCCATAAATGAACCTTGGTTTGGTATACATCCCTAGGTTGACTAAACATATCTTTCTACAACCACCTCTTACAGCTCTTCTGGGAGGACTCCAAGGCATTCCCAACCAGCCGAGAGACATAGTTCCTTCAGCACGTCTTTGGTTTTCTGTGGGGTCTCTTCTCAGTTGGACATGCCTGGAAAACCTCCCAAGGGAGACATCCACAGGGAATCTATACCAGATGCCCAAACCATCTCAATTGGCTCATCTAGATGTAGAGGAGCATCAGGTTTACTCTGGTCTCTCCTATCTAACTGCATGAGCTTCTCACCCTGTCTCTAATGGAGAGTCCATCCAGCTACACTGTGGAGAACTCTCCACTTGTATCAACAGTTTCATTTTTTCGGTTCCTTCCAAATGTTTGTGACCATAGGTGATGGTATGAACATAGACTGACCGGTAAACAGTTTCTCCTTGCAGCTCAGCTCTGTCTCCACCACAACCAACAGACACAGAGTATGCAATACTGTTGAAGCTTCTATAATACTTCTGTTGATCTCCCACCTCACTCTTCCCTTACTCTTGAATAAAACCCAGAGATACTTAAACTCCTCCACCTGAAGCAGCACCTCATCCACATTTATATGAATGCTCTCTCTGATAGCAATGTGGAAGTGGAAAACTTGTCATTTCTTTAATATATTTGATAACAACAGGAGGCAATAAAGAATACTTAGATTGCAGAACAAAGGTTGTTCATAGATCTAGATTGTCTTTGTTTTCACACGAACATAGCCACATGTAAACATTGTGTCACCTTCAGAATAGGCATGTCACCAAGGCAACCCCTACTGCTTCCTGTGCTGTTTGTCTTTCATTTATATATGTTAGATGTATAATTGAAACACAGTACACATGACAAAGGGTGCAAAGCAGAACCAGAATCAATAAAGCAGCCATTCTGTTTTTTTATATTCATGTAATTTTGAATATATTTGAGAGAAGGGAATTCAGTTAGCTCATTCAAAACCTGTTTTATGTGAACTGGCTTTTAGAGGGATGTACAGGAATACAGAGTGCCTTGTCCCTTCCACTGCATCTGACCCTGAAAGAATGATTTAATGAAGAACCTCTCTGTAATGTTTTGATGGATACCTTTCCTGAGGCTGTGTGTTTTGTATGAGGGTGTATGTGTTAGTGTGCTGTTGTCTTAATATGTTGTTCAACAGCCAACTCTGTGTAGTCAGCTGTCTAGTACAGTGTCGTTGTCATTAATCACAGACCCAACACAGCAGAGGAAGGGGGTTAGGGGGAAAGGAGAATGGGCCAGGCGAGAGCTGTAATCTATACAAGGCACCTACAGAAAGATGTGGAAGATGTTGTATAAAGAAACAAAGGAGAGGGAAAATATGAGAGAAGGAGGACATTTAGCAGGAGAAGAGTGTATAAATGAGAAGCATAAAGGAGTTTGTGGGCAGTAGAACGCATTGTTTATCGCTGGCATACACTTTGACTTGATTCTCTTACAATGAAAACATATTATCCTCTTGTTTTCAAAAGCTGACTCAATTTCCTGAAGCCTTAATACAATGTCTGTGATGTTTTGTTCAAAATGTGATGAAGTACATTACAAATGCATGCTTTATCACCATGAATTGACACTTCTTTTTATTGCTGCTCGTTTGCGAAGGTAGAGTAAGATATGAAGCTTTACTTCAACTTTCTCTAAATTCTCTTTCCAATAAGTTGCGTCTTTTAAGCACAGATAAAGTTTTTTTTTTCTTTCTCCGAAACAAGTCATTCTGTGGATAACTGTTCTCCATAAGGGTGTTGGATTAAATAGATACTGAACATACAAGAATCAAGAGCACATCCTTGGGGTAGTTAAGTTGCGTTTTTCTCAGTTGTGTAATTTATAACTAACACAAAGCAGTCCCTGTTTTATACAAAGAAACCCATTTAAAAGTTTAACACATCTCATTCTGTTTTCAGGCTTGTGGTTGACTAAATGTAGCACATAACTTGTTTATGTATATTGAAACCTAGACTTTCCTATTACTGTATTTGATGCCCTTCAAGAGCCTTACAAGAAAAATCAGCTTTGTGACTTGCTCATAAACAAATAAATAAATGAATAAACATTTCTTTGAGCCTAAATTTGTTAAAATAAAGCTCATAGTAGGGATGCATGATATCATTGGCATGCTATTGATATCAGCCGATAGTAGCAATAAAGTTAAATATCGGACATAGGCCATTCCATTAAAACAAACAAACAAACAAACAAACAAACAAAAAAACAGATATAAAAAGCTTCTGTTTTAAATTAATTTTAATTTAAGACACTGTCAAGTATATATATTAATGCACTATTTATGCACTTTTCACTTGTCTCTTGTGAAAATGTTGAGTTTAGATTTGTGAAAATGTACAAATTTGCACTGTTCAAGTGTTGTCATTGTGTTAGAGTAAATGTCATGAATAAATTTGACATTAAACATAATCCAAGTTGACGTGTTGCATCATTTTCAGCCCCCTTTTTGTCATCTGCATTTGGTAGCAGGCCAACCTGTCAAAGACCCTGCAGAATAATGTAGTATTTTAATTATACAGCAGAGAAAGCCATGTAGACTCAGTAAGTAGGTCTAGGAAAAAAATATCATTATTGGTATTGGTCAGCGGCCAAATAAATTTTAACATATTTGCATATTGGATATTGGTCTAAAATCCAATATCGTGCATCCCTAGCTCGTAGGTTTATTTGCAAACTATTGATTTTTAATTGTTTTATATTGTGTTATAGGAAGGGGAGTTCCTGGTTCGGACTCACCATGTAGAATACTGTGATGGGGGTATTCTGGACCCTGATGATATACTCAGTGACCTGGTTGAAGACAAGGACAAGGTAAGAAAGTCTAGACTCAAGAGAAATGTGGTTGTTCGTTCTTTCTGCTTTTAGTGTGATACTTTGCCTTCTTTGGTACAATGAAGGAGTCAAAGATTTTAACGCTGATCAGCAATTTATCTACAATGTAAAACCAACCTGTAAGGTTAGCATTTGGTAACCTTAAATTAAAAGCTTTGTATTCTAAACGACTGAGATTGAACCGATAACTGTCATGCATAATTAACCATCATACCTTTGCCAACTAACTTTTGTGCTCTACACAAATTTAAATAATCACTGCATTTATCCATCTTCCTTTAACATTTTCATTTGCTTCTAATATGCATACAAAGTACTTTCAAAGTCTCCACGTTAAGTAGTTAATCTATTGCTGGTTAATGCACTATTCATAAAAAAGTCTATATATAAATATATGCAGCTAGCGGTGTTTTTATGTGTTGAAGTGTAAATGTGTGTCTTTCCACTTTAGCTTATTGAGCTGCAGTGGCCTATAAGTCATTTTCTGGGATAGGATATTGCCTCTGTAGCAAAAATTTAAATCTAAATGTTTTAACTTGCCTTCAGCAATAGGCACTGTTATTAACTATTTACTTTTGGCAAACCTGATTCATAGATTCACAGTTTTTGTTTCTCCCCCCAAGCAATGTGGCATTTTTCAAACAAACCTTTACCCTTTAACAAAGGCCTACTTTTTGAAAACTGTCAAAATAATTTGACATTATAAAAATATGATAAATAGTATTGATTAGGGCGTTTTGAGCCATGACATAGGACATTAAACGAAACTCTCTGGGTGGCTCTTCACATTAAAACAGTATCAACACGTTTTAATGAGCCTATGTCCTGTGGTGAACTGAATTTTTCATTTAGGTCACTTCTAAAAAAAAAACAAAACAAAAAAAAAAAGGCTGAATAACCAGGTGGCTCCAAAATGTTATGTGCAGAATATCACTCTGTCTTTAGCTGTATACCTTAAGGGATGTATAAATTCTATGGAAGTTCTAGGAAATCATCGTCACTAATTAATAACAAAGTTGCTATAGTTGAACTTTGTCATAAAGCCTAAAGCTCCTTTATTTCTTGTTAATAAGGATTCAAGCCTCTTAATGTCACATTCGTTATCTGTTTTTTTTTTTTTTTTTTATCAGCAAAACATTTATTTTTGAGAGTTTAATCACAGTTGGATGAAAACTGTTTAGAATTGTTCACTGCATACATATTGAGGGCTTTCTTCTAAAAAAATATTACCACTGACCTCGCCCAACACTATGGCTAATGAGATATATCTCAGCTGTAGAGAAATATTATTCACACATGACCTTTTCAGAAAAATCTGATTATTTGTCAAATGCACTAGTGACATAAGCCAAAGAGTAGGGACCACATGAATTGGTAAGAAGAGCAATAAGAGCCAGGAGACCAACAGCTGACCCAGGAGATTAATATAAGGAGAGCCTGTTGCCATGGTTTCAAAATGTTTCAGAAAGCATTGTTGACTGGTCCTGTTGTTGGCTGATAGTCACTTGCCTTGTGCCAACGCAAACTAATTTGCAATGCTTTAACATAAACATAATCCATTGTGTAGCTCCACCAGTGACCAGAGAAACCATAAGGTAGTATACTTTACTGCACTGGTCTAGTTGCTACAAAAATTGTATGGAAAAGATTGAGATGTGTTTGATCTCATCTGATTCACTATAGTCCAAGAACTGATTTGTGTAAAAAATAGGATCTTATAATTTTATTTGAATGTCTAAATATATCGAATAAGCTATAATGCACACTTTGAAATAAAAAGAGCTGTCTATTTTCTAATTATAACTTTCTGTTAAAATTCATATAGTACATTTGTTTGACGAATGGAAAAAAAGTATTTTGTCCCTGAAAGTTCTTGCTTATTATTGAGGTAGATGACCCTTGAAATGTTTCGCTATTTATTTGTAGTAAAGTGGAAGAAAATAATAGTTAATGAATTGCACAAATAACTATTGTCTACGTAAACATTGCATTAATGACTACAGTAGTCCCTTGATTATTGTGGGGGTTGATTTCCACACACCACCATGATAGGTGAAAAACCCCAAAGTTGGAACAGTATATTTATTGAAGTACAGGTAACCCCCGGTTTCCGGCGTAGTTCCGTTATAACGGCCCGACCGGATACCGAAAAAGCCGGTTACCGGGACCGGCTCCCGGTGCGGCCGAAAACGAAACTAAAACCAACATGGCGGCC
>JARVGQ010000309.1:24960358-24971650 GCA_031762355.1 Hypsolebias martinsi | reverse complement strand
TGCCATTTTTTACATCTTCTCGTGTGAACTTGATATATTTATCCACAGAGTTGATGTGATCAGTAAAATGTTGGACTGCCTGAGATTTAATTTTAACCTAGGTGTCGTCAACATACCTGAACCAATGACTTGCTGGTGTCCCTGAAAAGGACGTCAAGGCTCTCTTTTCTACAGGCTTGCAACATGCATTCAACATACATCGTGTGGTGCTTTGTTTTTCGTGTTAAATGTCATTCTACATTTATTATTGTTGTCTAAATGTCAAAGTCTCCTCTAAACATTGTTTCCTTTACTGACAAGATAGTTGTGAACCAGAAATTTTTTCATAGATTTATGTGTGTGTAATTTAGATTTTGAAGAGGAAACACGTCAATAGAATGTATCAAGTCACACTGGGAGCCCCTGTAAATGCTTTACACTGTTTTGTTGAATACATGTAAATGTTTTAGTCCAGCCAGAAAAAAAAAAAAAATGTCTCCAGGCTTCATATCTCCCGTCTTTCATAGACATTGTGTTGTATGGATTCAATTTCATTCTTTAGGAATATGCACAATATGCTAACATAAAGTCAGCAGGTCTAAAGCAAGGATATAGAGACCCACTTCTGAACATGTCCACTTTTCCATAAAGTTTGAGCTATATTCCTGTATTCACTGTGTTTACAGAAACTTATGCTTTAAGAGTATATTTTCTTTTTAAAATAACTACAAATCAGAAAAAATAAACCTAGCTCTTAAAAGGCCTCTTTATAAACAATGTGAAAGTATCAAGATTAAATTATTTTTTTGTATGCCACAGAATGCTCATTTTAAAAGTTGTCATATTTATTTAAACTGGGTGTCATTGTGGTCATGAAAGGTAAAGAAAAATTCAGAGCTTGTGGTACTTTGTAGGTCTTGATTAATAAGGTGAAATAATAGTGTATGGAAAACATATGTGCTTTCATACAAACTTAAGATAGACCTTTTATTCTCCGACTGCACCCATTTCATATTGTGCAAAGTGGCATGAAGCTGCTTCTTTTCATACTGATTATATTATTTTTAACATTTAATGTCCATACCGGTAGTAGTACTCAAGCCTTTAGTTTTGTGTTTTAGCCATCTTAGTTTTGAGTGAAAACTCACGTGAGTTTTCCCCACATGCATGATAATACATCACATTTTTAACCAGAAGTATCATCCTTTTGTATCCATCTTTTGTGTGCTTTGTATTTTTGTGGTGGTGAGAGCAAATTGACTGTAACTAAATGGGTCACTTTTGATGGAGAAGTGCAAACAGGCTTAGAAATCCGAATATTCTGGGTTTTAAAAGGGTATGGAACTTTAAAATGGAAAATATGTAAGAACATTGTTCAAAGTATATGTCCATATTAATAAGCAATCTGAACAAACGACTCCTGAACAGATACTGCAAACCTCTGGCATCAAGTTAGCTACTTCCTCCGCGCATGCGCATATTAGGCAACAGACGGGCTACTAAACTGGTCAAACAGCGAGTGTAAAAATGGTAGGTAACCAAAATAAACACAAACCCAGACATTGGTTTTAGTGTCATGAAGGCTTTATCTTCAGGACTGTTTTCACCTTTTTTAAGTGCATGATGTGGCGCTCTTTGTCAAGTTGACTGAGATCAGTTATTTGTTTTCGTTGCTTTACAGGGAAGGTCAATTGATATTTTGAGAGCAGCTAGCATTAGCTACTCGTCCCTTTTTGGGCAGTCTGGTAACTTCGGCTGCTAGCAGGTCAACCGCTTCACCTCAAAGACAGACACACACAGGGTTGTTTGAGTGAATCACCGGCTTATTAATAATAAAACTGACAGTCGTATCCCGACATTTCATTTAATAATAATCATGTCAGTACTGTACCTTCAAGCTAACTCGGCTAACGTTAGCCAGCCAGCAGTAGACAAAGCTAACCTGTCTGATAGCACAGTCAGGGATGTTTGAAAAGTACACAGTACAAATATTTGACTTCATGTGTCTTTAATATTATGAATCTGTAAAGTCGTCGGTGCTGTAGCTCGCAGCTCGTTGAACTCTTTTGAGATTTTATTCTCCGTTTTCAGGAAATGCTGCTGTTTAAAAAGTGTCCAAAAGCTGAAACTGCTTCAAAACATGATTTTGAGATTTATTTTTTACATGTGCACCACTTCATTTGCACGTGTGGATGTCCAGTTAATTCATTTGGAGTACTGTATGTGGAAACGTAATACTGTAATGTTAAGTCAGCACAGTTTTCTCAGGTGCCTTCTCCAGGTTAAGTCCACCTTTATATTCCAATACTTAAAAAAAGAAACACTTTTTCTTTTCCATGCGTTCTTTAAAAATACTATGTTAAACTGCGACAGATTGTTATTGATTAATTAATGTCAGCAGCTATTTATTATGCAAGGTCTGTGTTTGGAAACCAGACTCATCTGTAGTTTCAAGTCATAATCAAACTAGTATTCACTTAAGTAATACATTTTGGTTGCTTCCTTGCATGCAAAAGGTTTAAACTACCATAAGACCTTACTGGATCTCTTAGCACTCAAAATCTGTCAGATATGACTCTCAGCTACTCCATCATCAAATTTTAGATCAATGTCTGTATTATTGACTGAGTTGTAGCCATTTTTGTGTTGGCTGTTGTATATAAGATGCTACAATCTCTTTGAATTTCATGAACACCACCTTTCATGGCTTTGGGCGATTATACTGTTTTTAGAGTCAAGGCTGCTCTTAAATGAATATGTGCCTTCATACGAAACTAATGCACCCATGTACACACATCAGTGTTAATATAATTTTGTTGTTTAGCATATATCTACGTTATTTCATTTTATTTTTAGTTTTTATATTTCTAGGTATTTTGGTGGAGGGCTTGCATTACACTCCAGACTTTTTGCACCTCTGGGTTCTCGCAATGGTAGCTCATTTCCATACTCATGTTACCTCTATGACTAGTTATCTAAGGGGCTCTCAGAGGTACAGCATGTGCTTTGAGTGTCATCCCTCTTCAGAAAAGCCCATGTTGCTTTTGGATGTGATATAATTACCCCCATCTTGCTTTGGCTCATTTTGTGTAATGTGTGTGTGTTGGTGTGTCCCTTTGAAGTGTGGGCTTCTGAGTGTCTCGTGTTTTCTGTTCATCCTTCCCAGTGCCTGAATGCCTGTAGATGTTTATGTTTTGTTCTGTGTGTTTGTGTTGCTGTCTGTGTTTTCTGGTCTGATAGCTTTGGTGTCTGACAGTCACTGTCCTAACTTTGCACAGCATAAGCTGAAGTCTTCGCAGAGGGACAAGGTACGGCAGTTCATGTCCTTTACACAAGCTGGGGAGAAGACAGCTGTGTACTGCCTCACACAGAATGACTGGAAACTAGAAGTTGCGACGGATAACTACTTTCAAAATCCAGAGCTTTACTGTAAAGAATCCATGAAAACGTCAGTCGACCGGAAAAAGCTGGAACAACTTTACAATCGCTATAAAGGTAAGCACAATAAACTCAAATCTGGACTGTTAACTGTATAAATTACATTACTTTTAGGTTGATCCCAAAATGTTTACCTGGAGTTATTGGCAGCTCATTGTTTATGAAGTGTAACTGATTTCTTTGTCTCTCTAGATCCCCAGGATGAGAATAAGATTGGTATTGATGGGATCCAGCAGTTTTGTGACGACCTCTCGCTGGATCCAGCCAGCATCACCGTGCTGGTCGTTGCGTGGAAGTTTCACGCCGCCACTCAATGCGAGTTCACTAAGAAGGAGTTTATGGATGGAATGACTGAGCTGGGGTGAGTGTTGAAATCAACAACTTGTGACAGACCTGAAGTATTTCCACATGGTACTTCTCTTAATGTAGCTCCAGGAAGGAATAGCTGCCTAATTATAGACTGACCCACAGTCAGGATATTCTGTATAATTGTGCAATGACTTAAAGTTCACGTGGCCAAGTCAGTTTTAGCCGGCTTGCATTTAGCATCAATGCGGTCGTGTTCCAGCTGGTTAGGGCATGTCTATGTGATTACCTTTTTATTTTTTGATTACTAAAGTGTATGATGTTTTGCTTGTTTTGTTTCAGGTGTGACAGTCCAGAAAAACTGAAAGCCATTTTGCCAAGATTAGAGCAGGAGCTTAAAGACAGCGGGAAGTTCAAAGACTTCTACCAATTCACTTTTAACTTTGCCAAAAATCCTGGACAGAAAGGTCTCGGTAAGCAGAGGGAGACTAATAATGACGATCTGTTAGCGGATGGTTTCGATTTATGGATGCATAAACAGAAACGTTCTTGTTTGTGTTGCAGATTTAGAGATGGCCGTAGCCTACTGGAACCTGGTTCTGTCAGGACGATTTAAGTTCCTCGACCTTTGGAATAGATTTCTTTTGGTGAGTCAGAAGCATGGATTTTGAGTTTAATAGACATTCTGGTTATTGTTGTTGTCAGGCAGAAACCATCAATCTGCAAAAACACAACTTTCAGGGAGTTAAAAAGTAGCCTTGTTCATTTGAAGATAAATAAACTTTGTAATTAGTTTGCATTTGTACATTTATATCAGATAATTGAACAGATAAAGGACATTATCTTTTATAAATGTGTGAATTCTTGTGTAACAAACAAAACTGTTGTTATTGGAGCCAGCTTTGTTCTTAAGAAGTAAAACAGCTCTTTTGCAACCTCGCTTGATACAAATGGCATAAAGTTCCAGCTGTAAGCTCTTTTTGATACTTTTTATTTGCCACTCATCCACATAACTACAGACAGACATGAAGCATAACCAACCAAGTTGATGGTATACAAAAACATAAGAATAATGAAAAATGCCAATTCTTGCTTTTTGCCTGACAGCAACTCTTTACTCATAATAAGCAGTTCTTAAAGTTAAAGTAATCTTTGGCTTGATGTGAACTTATTTTAAAACTAATTTTAAATAAAGGTGCTAGTTATCTTTTACCATTATGTTATTTGTAAGTTACTTTCAATTGCAGCTGGATTGGTTGAAGTTTTACGAGATTATCTGGACAGAATCAGTTTATCAAGCTCAAGTTTTGTATCTGTCATCATCTCCAGGAGGTTTTTGGTGTAAAAACAATCAATAATGATAAAAATGCTACCATTAGTACAGATAATCATGATTTATTCAGTGAAAGATGAATGACAAACTTCATTTATCACTTTCTTTCTGTTGTTAAATTGGTTTACTCTTCACTAACTTTGGCAAATGTTTTATCAAGTTCTGTCAAGCATCTTGGGTTTGATTTATTGAGTTTTGTACTCTTGTTGACATAATGCAGCAATAGAAATAGTGTGAAGCTTAAGACTTTGTGCTTCCAGCTCATTTTGATGGCTGCTATTTATTCTCTGGTCAAAAACCCTTCAGCAGCGCCCAGTGATTTATAAACCACTCTTATGGTTTGTGTCCCGACCTGGTGATATGGTGACAGAATCATTTGCTTTACTACTAGATCCCACAGAAACATTTAGATAACGATGCTTCTAAAGTTTGTTGATCACTATTAAGAAGTTTAATAAAACAATTAAACATGTCAAAAAGGAGGAAAGATGAACATTTCTGCCCCAACAAACAATCTTAGTAGCAAAAAGATCAAGAACAACGCTAAAGAAAAAATTAAAACAGTCTACTAAAAACCTGAACAAGGATAAAAATCAGACTGGCTTTTTTTTTCTTGGAGACAGCTAAAAACAATAGATGCTAATGTTTTTGTCTTGTTTAGAGTTTTATTGTGCTCTTTCACCTTAATTCTAGCAGTAAAATTGTTTATAATAATAATAAACTATCAAGTTGACAGCTTTTGCTGTTTGAACATCTGTCAGCAAACATGACAGCAATGTTTTTTACTTATGGAGCTGGAAAAAAATGGAAATTTCCTCTGATACATCCAATGAGGAAAAACTGTGTAAAAGCCAAACTTTTCAATGTTTATGCAAAACATTTCTATTCAACTTCAACGTACCGTGTTGGTGCACACACCAACTTTAGTTGTCTGTGACATGGGTAGCAGACAGACGCCAGCGTTAGAAGCAGTTTGTTCATTCCTATTTTATTTGTTAGAGTTTGAAACATAAGTGTAAACCCTAATATTCATTGAACCACATCGGTTGTGTTTCAGACTAAATGTGAATAAATTATTCTCATTTAAAAGCTTCTTAATCAGTTTTTGTAACTCTAATGCCGTGGCGTATTATGAGCCTTTTAAAATGCGCTCCAAGTCTTTTAAATGAACTCTTACCTGTTATACAGAGAAGTTGGGTCCAATATCAGGCTGGAATTATACCAGAAGTTTGTTGATGATACAGAGACTGTGGTTGAGGTGCAACGAGACATTTAACCGAATTGTTTTTTTAATTGTTTTATTTAACCTGTCTCATTAAGTCACAAGGACTCATTTACAAGTGAGACCTGTTTGGGAGCAGATGGTGGGGGTTAAGGGCCTTGCTCAAGGGTCCAAATAGTAGAGTTTTGGGGTATATAGTTGTCCCTCGTTCATTACGGTGGTTACGTTCCAGACACCCCCGCAGTAAGTGAAAAACCGTGAAGTAGAAACGCTATATTTATTTTAGTATTTTTTTTAATTTGACACTTAGGTTAAATTGACAGTTCTGAGTTGAAACAACAAACTCAAAATAAAATGATGATGTTTATTCACTCACCTTGAAATTTTAAGTTGAGTAGTGTACAGCAGATCGGTTCTGGTTCTACAGACCTAACCTGCAGAGTCGAAGCCCACAATGTTCTAATCTCTTAACCCTACGTAATTTTAACAACATGCGTATATTTACTGCACAGTACTGCAAACTTTTACTCACCAGCTCTGCAGAATACAGCAGCTCGGTTCCGGTCCGGCTCGGTTTTGATTCAGCTGACCCACCCTGGTCGGTTCTGGTCGGCTCTGCAACCTTTGAGCACCAAGTCCACTTAAGGAGTTTACTGCTTGGTGGGGAAACAGTTTACTGGAACTACTCTGACTGATGAAGCCCTCCGGATAGAGGGCGAAATGTCTCTATAAAAAAGAAACTGTCCAGATGACCCGACTGAGAATTATTGGGTTTGATACCTGGATGATTGAGCATGAACTTTGTTGAGACCAAGACACTTTTAGAGAGAGCTGGACCTTCAGATAGCCAGCACAAACCACACAGTGGTCCAGATCGAGTCCAAATCTGCATGAAAAAAGTCCCGGTGAGCTCCAGAGAAAACACCGGACCTTCGAGCGATGCCTTCCCGCTCGAGAGACTCCCTGGGCCGGCAAGCAGCTCTCAGATTGAATGATGAGGCTGGAGGTCCGGTTCTGGTCGGGTCCATGCAGCACTCTGCATCCGCTGGGCGCCGAAATAACTATGAATAAGGACTGAACTTTTTCGGATCGAATCAAAACTTTTCCTTCATTTCAACAGAAAGCTACGGCTGGAAACTGTTGGGGCTTCTGGGAAATGTAGTCCTTTCAGTGGCAATACAGTGTAGGCTTATTGTGAGAAAACTACAAAATGATGGCGCCTGTCCAAAGTATTTTTTTCGTGAACTTTTTATTGTACCTGTACTGTCCCAATCACATGAATAAGTATTAAAGTTGACAATCATGTGTCGTGTACAATCTTCTATTTATATTTTCCGTTTGTTCTTGTGTACAACCTTTGAACAACCGCGAAACAGCGAGAATGTAAAAGGTGAACCTCGAATTAGCGCGGGGCTACTGTATTTGAGCCAATAAACATATTTTTGACACTTTGGATTAGAGAAACTCATGACAGTCATCTTCTCATTCCATCCAAGTATACCTCGCTGCAGCAAACAGAAAGGGGCGGGGACAGACCACTGCCGTCCGTCCCCGTCCCGCCGCCCTTTATTTGGAAATGGTAGTCCGTCCTGTCGGGACTCAATTAAAATGTTAAAGACAAAGTACGGTTAGGGTTAGGGTTAGGGTTACAGTTAAGGTTAGGGTTACGGTTAGGTTTAAGTTATTTAGACGACTGATTATGAAAATAGCGCCCCCGTCCTTTCCGGAGTGCAATCGTACCACTTCCAAATAAGGGTCTGGGACTGACAGTGGTCTGTCCCCGCCCCTTTCTGTTTGCTGCAGCGAGGACCTACTCATTCCATCAGCTCAGATTAAGATTTGTTTTGTCAACTCCAGGGCAGAAGGGGGAGTTCAAGAGCAGGAACGTGCCAGACTGTTGATCTTTAGTCCTTCAGGACATGACGAAGTGGTTAAATAGAAGACAACTGAACAAGAGATGTCCATTTGTCTTCTATTTAAATACGTAGGATTAGAGCGTTGAATCATTTGGGTTGGGATTATCAACTGGGTGATGCATCCAAGCTGCACCTCTGCCTGCATGTTCACAGGTTTGTTTTCTTCACAGGAACATCATAAACGATCCATTCCAAAGGATACATGGAACTTATTGTTGGACTTTGGTAACATGATTGCAGACGACATGTCAAACTATGACGAGGAAGGTAAGTCTGTCACACATCAGGTGCCTCTTTCCTTACGTCTGATCTGTTGACAGTAACGATGCGTGTTTTGTCCCTCCTCAGGTGCGTGGCCCGTCCTTATAGATGATTTTGTGGAATTTGCTCGACCGATTGTTACAGGATCAAAACGTAAAACTCTCTAAATCTAATCCAAACTCTGGAACACCGGAACATTGTTTCTTTTACAGCGACTTCATTGTTTTTTTTTTTGTTTGATTGATTTTTTTGGTCTTGTTGTTGTTTTTTTGTTTTGTTTTTGTTTTTTAAGACTTGTACAATACAAAAAAAGTGAAAACTGTAGACTTCAGAGAGAAATCAAGCACTTGAAACTGTCAGGAGTCCGTGGTTCAGGGAGCTGGGGTGGAACCTGCGAGAACAACTGGCCACGTTTGCTGTCCTCTTGAGTCTGAGGCATCGTATGGACATTGCCAGATTCTCGGTACCCTGGACGCCCACCCCTCACCCCTGTGCTCTGCTCCAGGAGGAGCGCAAAGAGGACCCGGCTCTGAGAGGAGGTTCGCCCGCTGCGTCTCCTCCCAACGGACTGGACAGAGGAAAGCTGTGTTTTAAGATTCTTCCTAGTCATCTTTGAATATTCGAAGCTCTGAGTGACTGTGCAAACATCCCATGTCTTACTCCAACCTCGGGACCGAGTGCTCACGACACCAGCACCAACAGAACTGTTGCAGTTTTTAACTGTACATACTGTATCTAAATGGGACGGTTTACAAAGAGAGCTATAAGAAGAATAATATAAATATGATCCGTTTATAAATGCAAAAGATGATTGTTTTATGTACAGTAAATGCTAAGCTCTCGTAACGGGATGCCTCAATATCGTGGATGATGCGCTGTTGGTTTAATCGTTTGGTGGAATTGTGAGCATCTCATCAAAAGCATGTTAAAACTCGTTTTACGTCACCTCAGACTGGTTTAGGAATAAATTGTCACTAAAAGGCCGTGCTTTAATTTAGCTAATCGGTATTGATTTGTTGTACTCATTCGTCTGAATAATCTCAGTTAGGAGTGGC
Source organism: Hypsolebias martinsi (assembly GCA_031762355.1). NCBI lineage: Eukaryota > Metazoa > Chordata > Actinopteri > Cyprinodontiformes > Rivulidae > Hypsolebias > Hypsolebias martinsi. Next base: position 24,962,140 of record JARVGQ010000309.1, on the reverse strand, counting down.
TGTAAATGTAATATAGTTGAGTCTTTTCCACTCATTCTTATTTTTTTTTTTAATTCAGGTAATTGAGGATTTGTTTCCCCACACACACAAGTGATAGCATTTAATTCCACTTTAAATTAAGAGATGACCAACTTTTGAGATTGCATGGCACACGTACGTGTATGTTCCGCGGCGAGGAGTCGACACAGTTCAGTCGGGACACTTGGGGGTGTGGGGGGGTAACAGGACGACAGAGGAAGCCTTAAGATTAAAAACCTGTCTAACATTCACGCTCCTGTTCCACCCCGTCTGTTCAGTGTTACTGAAGGAAGCGAATGTCAGACTTTTACTGTTCATCATGTAAGTAGCATAAGTATATTGCTCATCAAAGAAAGGTGAATAAAGCATGAGTTTTTCCATAATTGTTTATGAATTTATCTTTGTTGGCAAATGTCCCAGAGTCCCGATGCGAAACAGGATTTTTTTCAAACAGCAAAAAGTATATTTCTTTTGCCAGAAATGATCTTAAAGTTGATTTTGTGCCATTAATTTACCTTTTTTTTTTTGTTTTCGATGAGGTTACTGGGTGACACTTTTATTTTAAAATATAAGGTTTATTGAGTATTAACTGAAAATCTGTTTAGACAACTTGCTGCTAAAGTGCAAAAATATATTTCACTATGTTTTGTTCACATTCTTTTTGTCTCCTTATGGAACAAATCACACTGCTTTTTTTTTATTTTAAATAATTCTTACTAATAATGATCAAATTGTTCTCCATGTTTATTGACCATATTTCATCATGTTATTGCCAATGTTCATAACATTGAGTTCAGGTGATGGTCTGCTGTAGAGCTGCACAAAGTATCCAAAATGTATCCACACATCAAAGGATTTCAATAAATTTGAGCCATGAACATGTTAGAAATATTAATTTGCCCAACAGATAATCCATTAAGCACATGGAGAGTTTTGTGACTATTGTAACAAAACATAAAAGCAAACTGCATGTTTTCCTAGAACTGTGCAGCTTGAGTAGAGAGGCTATGAAGCGTTATTATCTTACCTGTTGCAGACAGCTTTTAGGAGAACTGAAGCCTGAAGAGTTAACGGTTAGTTTGAGAGAGGCTGGAACTAAAGTGAATTGCTCCCTTCTAACAACTCCATTCCACAAATGTTCATAAGATTCATATAAAGTTTACTTCATGAACATTTACATCACTGTCAGTTTCTCATGTAGTTCATGATGTTATTTACGAGAACAAATCAAAATAAGTAACGTGAAGTTATAGTGTGGAGGTTTATGGGAGAAGATAAAGTTTTTACGTGTTTGATCTTTAAGTTTAATTTTTTTTTAGAACTTGTCAATTTTTAACAGGTTAGAGATGTTTTTCAGTCTTGTTGATCATAAACAATAATTTAAAGATGCTAAAGTATTTTACACTCCACAGCTTGTGTGTTTCCTTTGTACTACAGTAGTCTCTCGCTACTTCCTGGTTCGTTTATCGCGGACTCGCTCTATCGCGGTTTTTCAAATTAAGATTGAACATGACACACAATTGGCTGACTGATGGATGAGCCACACGATCGGCATGAAATTTTTGTTTAAAATAAATTATTTTAAAGGATTTACCACCTGCTGCACATTTTTGCAGCCCACACTGCAGGATAAACTTCCTGCTGCAGCTGATCAGCTGATCTCCATGCAGAGCGGAGAAGTGGGCGTGGCCAAGAACACTTGCAGGTGGCTGAGAGCGGAAATGACATTCTGTGCTCTTTGAGAGACTTTAGAGTTCAGAAACA
>JARVGQ010000309.1:24934473-24944787 GCA_031762355.1 Hypsolebias martinsi | reverse complement strand
TTATATTATGTTGTTTTGTTTTTCTCTCAAAGTTTTGACACAACTGTTTTCACCAAACTAAATTAAGCAACAACCTGTTGGTGTCTAAATAAGGACTGTTTGGGTTATTTTGACTTGTTTACTTATTTATTTATTTTTATAAAGCCTTTGATCTACACTTTCAAACATTTTTGTCACAAACATATTTCATACACAAAGAAAAAACAACAAACGAGCAATGACTCTGAAATTATGATTAACGAGTGAGTTGGTACAAATTAGGTCACATTTTAAAGATTTGAGACATTTTCTTTAAAAAAAAAAAAAGAGCATTTATTAAACTAAGTTTTCAGATGTGTTAGATGATCAGATGATTGTTATATTTTAAGAAAACATTTGAAATTTACTAAAAGATAATTTTATTCAACACGGACTTGTGCGACAAGCAGTGGATTAATCTGATAAATTATGAAAATGAATGTGTTTATGAAGGATACATTTGAATATTTGAAGTTAGTACCAAATCAAGACTTCCCCGTCCTTTTTTAATCCTCATAATTCCTCTGAAGCGGTGAAACTGCCTCTGACATCATCCGTCAAAGACAGTTTTTGTGTTGGAATTCTGTTTTCAGACAAAAACACAAATTCAGGGAATGGTTTTAACTTTAATCCACCTCTGTTCTGTTTCATCTCGATCCAGTTTTCAAAAATGCAACGAGTCGATCTGGTGCCAGTAAGTCTCAGATCTTCAGATTATCTTTTCAGTTTTATTTACAACTGTGCACATTAGACATCTATGAGAAGATATGTACATTAACGTCTCTTTTTATGTTCTGTTCCATGATAAATAGGAGGAAAAGGCGGGCATTTATGAGGTAAGATGGCCTCCTGAGCCCTTGATGACCAGATGTGCAGTGATTTGTTGGGTTTATTGTTTTACTTTGGTCTGCAGGAGCTGGAGAGTCCGGACACTGACCCTTACCAGGCGCTTGAACCGAGGAAAGTCAAAGTGGGTTCATCCTTTGAGTCGTATGTTAATCGTCACCTTCCCGTTTGTTCCGCTTTCATCATGTTGTTTTGTTTTTGTAGACAAAACACGGCAAGAAAAAGAAACCAAAGGTAAGGCGATCCACTTTTGTAGTTTGAAATCATAAACATCAGCAGTAAAGTTGTTCACTCAAACCTTTTAGCTCATGTGACGGATCTATTTCAGAAAAACTGAGGGAAGTTTAAAGAGCTCTGAATATTCAGGAGTGAAATAATCTGTTGTGGTTTTATTTATTTATTTTTTGGTTCACTGGATTGGGTTCAAATTTGGACAAAGCCTCCATGAAACCTTAAAAATAATTTGATAAATATTTTCTTAAGAGTCTGGTAAAGTTGTCAGGTCCTCTGACTAGATGCAAAAAAAAAAAAAAAAAATGTGTTGAAAAGTTTCGTCGTTTGTCCGGAAGACTTTGCCAGTCAGGTTTATGAACAGCCACTTCTCATAGTGGATCAACCAGTTTACTGCTGACAGCAAGAGCTAGCTGTTCACGAAGGACCATCAGTCTAACGATAGATCCCTAGCACCCTGATGGCCACTTACTATTTACAGGGGCTGATAGACATTAGCAGTAACAGCAAAGAGGGGGACATTTGAATATGGAGGCTCCGCCCTGTTAAATGATGGACGGTTTCTTTCTCAAAGATGGCCTCCTTCACTCCTCTCAAACCTCATTCCTTAAGAGGCACGTTTAGTAACATGTTATATAATCTTTAAATAAAGTTTTAAAATGATTTCTGTGACTTGGAAGATTAGGTTTTTTTTGGTTTTATAACACATGTACTCACCAGCTCCATTATTAAAGGGATTTTTGTGTAAAGGTTAAACAACTGGTGCAGGTAAGACACTGATTACTGGTAACACCACAGATCAGTTTTGAAGAAACTAACTCAAACTGAAAAAGATGTTACAATAAAATACATTAATAGTTCTAAAAATGTTTTATGTGAAAATGTGTAGAATTAGATTTTGATGTTGAGACAAACATTGTGAAAGTAGCCCAGTTTAGCACTTTAATATTAAATACAATCAGACTAACGGTAAGCAGTGCAGTGTTTGATCCACTACTGAGAAGCATCATGTTTAAAAAGGAATTAACTATTTTGTTTTCAAACATAACACTAACGTTTCTGAAAACGTTCTAAACATAAGTTTATAAAAATCTGGTGGTAAATGTGGCCGTCTGTTGGTTGAGAGAACTCGCCAAATGTTGAACCTTGCTTTTAAAAGATTTATTTACAGGTGGCACGAATTCTGTCACTTGTCCCCTGAGTCAAAAAATAAACATTAAAAATAATAATGCAGCACTTTTAATTTTCCTTTTAACCACAGACTCAAACCCGGCAGAGGGACCGACGTGAATCTACTCCCAGCAGCACTCCAGCTGTGCACTGAAGTACCCGATGGTCAAAAGACAGTATTGCTAAATACAGTACTGTACTTTTTTTAAAACTAGGAATGTATGAAAAACTGTTCAGCTTTAAATAGAAATAATTTGCTCTTTACCATTTGTCGTTGAAACTGCTAAATGAACTATTTACATGCATGCAGGACTTTTTACTTTAAATTTAAAGCCTTTTTTTCTATTTTATATTTTTCAGTTATTGAATATTTTACCCACTCACTGTAAGCCGACATGTGGAATAAGCATTTTGTTAAGTATGTGATGATTCTGCATGTAAAGTGCACCGACTGAAGTCCAACAAAGCATGTCAAAACATTTGGAAAATGGTTTAATGATGTTTACAACAAAAAAAAAAAAAAGAACTGTACATTTACAGTAAAAGATTATCTTTGTATGTGTATAAAAACAAACAAAAAAAAATACAGCAGACAAATGCATCAAAATCTACTATCCTGATTCACATACTTAAAACTCCTACACAATCATTCATAACTACACCACTGTGACTGGAGGCCTTTATTTTTTATTTGTTTTTTTAATTTATTTTTTGTAATCAGATCAGAGCAGTGCCCCCTCTGTTTTGTATTTCATGGTGAAAACCAAAACTCTTTACATTCGAGTCTTGGAGAGCATTTATACGAGACTGCAGAGGAAGAAAAAGGAAACATTCCTTTAAATAAGCCCAAGTTTCCAAAGTGAAATGTTTGTACAGAAAGCATTTCTTGATACACAGACGTAGTATGTACATGGTTGGCATCCTTTGAACCATTTCTTCTTTTCTTTTTCATGAAAGTCATGATCACTTGGACTGTGAACTGATATTCGCACACGACACCCAAAAACATACAAAAATACTAATCTTTAACCTACCAAGAGTAAGACAGCTCTGCAGTTAGTTCCATGCTGTGACAGGAAAAAGGTTACAACAAACAGGAGGAGAAAAAAAAAGTTTTTAAATGTTTCTTTGTTTTGTTTTCTTCTCAGAAATATACCAAAATATACATCTAAGCTTTGGAATTACTGAGGCTAGGACTAAAGCCAGTGCTGGGTTTGTCTCTTAACACACATGCTGCAGGGCAGAGAGGAGAGAAAACACAGGACAGAGAGAGATCTTTGGTATCTGCGCTTGTCAAAAGTTAAATATTTGGGTTCTTGCTTTGGGATTAGTGCTTGTGGGGTCCTGAAACCTCACCTGGAGTAAAGCATTAAACAAAGTGTCGCTGAAGCCCGACGGTCTGAGCCCGAGGGACACAGTCCGTGCAGAGTGAAGGACCATGGTGCATAGTGTCACAGCTGATCAGAGTCCGTAAGGAGGCTGTAGGAGGAAGAGGAGGGGGAGGAAGAGAGGTGTCCTGCAACTACAGTGTTCGCATGATAAGAAATAGAAACAGCATCTTCGCCACAGTCCTTGAAAGAGAGAAACAATGGAAGGGAGGAGGAGAGGGGGGCTCAAGACAAAACACAAAGTCCTGAGCCGGTTCAGCGTGCACAGGATCCACCCTCCGTGTGTATTAAACACCACCCAGCTCATCGCCACATTAGTTCGTGTGCCCATCAGAAGCCCGCTCCAGCCCCACAAACACCCCCGCCCCGCCCATCCCCGCCCACAGGCACTGAAACCGCTGCACCTGACAGGACGCACATTCAGCACGGACGAAAATCAGACTCTCTGCAGACGAAGCGAAGGGCGTGCAGCTGAGCAGTGAGGCGAGGACGGGCGAGACGGCGGCGTTCGAATACAATCAAGTTAAAAGTCTTTGGTTAGCGTTGGTACCACAAGAGACCGAGAGCGGGGTCGCGACGGCGCACCCGTCATGTGGGGAAGACACGCACACACACCTGCACCGGGTCAGAGTGAGACTTAACAACAAAACAGGATTGTCAAACTTAAAATAAGCGTTTAAACATAAGGATGGGGGGGGGGGGGGGTTTCGGAAAAATAAGTTAAGCGGCAAGAAAGGATAATTTATAAAAATTAACAATAATTAGTTTAATGCTAAGAGACAGTGTGCAGCAAAAATACAGTTATTAAAGAGACAGCAGACATTTGAGAGCACTGGTGTGTAATCTGTTGCCCCTTTGTGGCAGAACCCACAAAGTACAGGTATGAGCAGGCTTCTCCACAGACAAGTTTGAATATTGTTTTTAACGTTCAAAAACGAGTTCCTTGTTTTTCAAATAGATTAAAGCAGGTTTCACCCAGGTTTGAGCTAGAAATGAGGTATATAACAGTTTATTTTGCTGTACTGGCGCTTCACATGCCCTTTCTCGACATCACAGACCAGCAAACCAGTGTGGTGGGTCGGCGCACTCTAAAAATTTGCCTGGTTGATCCGCTAGAACATCTTCCAAAAAATAAAAAAATAAAAGTCACAATCACCTACTGACAGTGAAGCACTATGAGCCAAGTTAGGTGCCAAGAAAACAGCTTACAACCATATAAGCTGAGCATAAACTCTAGATTCTACAAAACTAATCCAGAGCTGGCTTGGCAACAGCTTGCTAAAAGACTTTGGTTAATCAGTAGAGGAACCCACAAAACAACAAGGACTCAATCGTCAACTTTTCTTGGAGAAAATTTTAAAAAATCACTAACGATGCCTGCTGGAAGATGGAGAAAATGCACCAGAAAAGGGATGCGGACTCACTTTTCTCTATAAAAACAACCATGCTCAGTTGCTGGAATTATTAGTAAAGCTTTCCTCTCAGGTTATCCCAACCTGTTCGAACCTAAACAGGTGGCAACGTAATTACGTTCTAAAATGCCCAACGTACACCGCACTGTTTCATTGGGAAAACAATGCACGGGTTGAGCTCTCACACGCACAGAAACAGAATGCTACAATGCTCATGTCTTCTACATAACAATAAGGCATAAATGATATTAATCTTTTCTGTCCAACTAAGAAAAGCCAGTGATCTCGCCCTTTCACACTATACAAAACAATCAAGAAGGCATAAAGTTAAAACAAATGATTGTTAAAGACGGCACAGCAAATTCAATCCACAATAATTCAACCCAAAAGAAAATAATAATAATAATAATAATATTAAAGTCATAAGATCAGTTATTCAGAGACAAACCCTCCGCTCAAAAACAGCTCGCTGAAACAACTTCTCAACAGAGCCCATCGTTTCCTCGTTTTTGGTCAGCTTTAAAAAGAAAAAGAAAAAAGATTGAGGAGAAATATTTTCGAGTTACGCATAAACACTACATTCAGTCTTGATAACATACTAGATCAAATATAAAATGTGAATATCTTACAAGTGTTTATATATATATATATATATATATTTATATCATTAGAATTAAGAAAAGATCATTTCTCTAATTCTTAAGTCTTTCCTCAGATAAATATTTCAGTAACATCCTATGATGCAGACTGGTTTGTCGTGCTAGCAAGCTAACGGAGCGCACTGGATCTTGACTGTGGCTCTGGGCCGCCCGAGGCCGAAGCTGAAGAGGCCAGCAGCACGAGCAGCCAAACAGACATCCACCAAGCTACAAAGAGAAAGGCTTTTACTTTGGCAAGAAAGACCTCAAAAAGTAAAAAACAAAATTATATATAAACCAGGAAATACCCCATAAATAGTAGTTCTAGAAAATAGCAGTAGTTGTCCTTTTCCTGTACCGTTCCTATGAATGGCGAGCCCGACAGTACATTCTACAAAGTTCTACACAGAAATGTCTAAAGGTGAGTCCTATATTGAAATGCTGCTGAGGTATTTTCAGTCAAAAGTAGAAAAAAAAAAAAAAAAGAATAACACGGACATTTCACTGCTTACATCCACAAAATAATCACTGCAGTTATGGTTATGGTATACGACGATGCTACTTTTGTGTGGGGTTTGAACAAAAGTGTAATGTCTCAACCCCACAGCCGAGTTGGGAAAGATGGTTTGGCAGGTTTTAAACTCGTCCACAAAAGCATTAGTTTGGCAACACAATGGTTTGAAGTAGTGGTGCCAAGAAAAGGTGGAAAATGTTCTCCGATGATCAGATCGATGCATTTACAAAGGTGAGCCTTCAAGCAAGGAAGGCCAAAACTACAGAACCCCGATTTTCACAGGGTGTAGTTGTAAAGCTATAAAGGAAGCATGCAGGCCTCGAGACAGCTCAGCTCTATCAGGAGCTCCAGCAGCAAGTTGTTAAAGCTAAGTTTTTGTGATCCAGCAGCACCACATTGGGAAAATCTGGTATCGACCAAGATGGGAGACTAGAGAAAAAATAAAATCTGCGGAGAGTGAAAATTGTATAACAGTGTGCTCCAACAGGCACAGCAACTACTGAGTAAAACCACTTTGGTTCAAGCTGTTGTTTTATGGCTGAATAGTAGCACAAAACCAACCAATAAACAAACCCGCTCCACCATGGTGTAAAAACTTTTTAAAAATGCTACCACGAGGGATTAGAAAAAAACGAGCCGTTAAATAGCTCACAGAACACCAGATTACCGGTAAGCATCAAGGGCGAGGCCCAGGTGGTCAAAAAAAAAAAAGTAAAATTAAATTAAAAAATAATAATAAAATATATATTTTTACAACCTACCAATCTTCCTCATTTTTGGTCAGTTGTGCTGCCAATTAAAAATTGAGTGAAGAGACGTTTAAATTAAAAAAAAAAAAAAAAATTGCAATCTTTGGAAAATGATCATTAAAATATTGCATTTCTATATTCTGTTAACAAAGAGAGAAAGTCTGTATTCATAAATATATTGACAAGACTAAGCTACACCGAATACACACAGCAACTATTCTAACAAATATTTTTGGTATATCTTAAATTAGGTATTCATTTCTCCCAAAATAGGCAGACTGCAGCTCATCAATCCAGTTTTTTTGGTACAGATACTGTGCACAAGTAGATATGACAGTACTATTAATAAAAAGAAAACAATAAAATAAACACCAATCAAGCCAACGCCACCATACAATAAACACACTGCAGAATATGGTGGACCGCACAGCTGCTAAAAGAGCTGGGAACGACGCACGCAAACAACTTCCTGCTTCCAAATATGATATCCTGCTTTTAAATATATATCACAACCCATATCCTCTTCATTCAGAGGCAGACCGGCGTGCCTGCAGCTCTCTTAATGTGACGCTTTAAGTCATTTTCTGTCAGTGTAAATACTCCACACTTAGACCATCATTTTACAAAAGCTCAGTGGCATCTTCACCACCACAGCAAAATGGAAAAGTCAGTGTTTCCAGAGAAGAGACTCAGAGGGACACACGTGCTCCCTCTGACCCTTAAAGCAATGATAACCTTTATAAAACGGCCACTTATTACTTGTTTTTAAAGCCTTATAACCACGATTAAAAAGTGATAGTTAATCTTATTAGTATTAAAATGTTCTTAAAATATGTATAAAAACAATAAACAGGTTTAAAAAAAAAGTTTGACGTATATACCGGTAGTTCTGATATGATTTAAGTCGAGGCCTGTCAAAAAAATAAAATAGAAATTAAAAAAATGTGATGTACAAACCTCTTTTAGTGATAAACATTGTGAAATGACTGAAAACGGTTCAGTTTGAATGTTAAGAGAAACATTTTTGGTTTTAGTTAGAAGCATTTCAGAGAAAATTCTGACCCACAATCGGGAAGAAATATATGTACATTATTATGAACAGTTTGATGGTGCCAAGTTTGTTTTCCACGCGGACACAAAGAGCGGCAGGCCAACAACAGTGTTTGTAGAAAGAGGTTCAAAAGTAAAAAAAAAAAAAAAAAAAAAAAATAACTTGTAAAAAAAAATGAACTAAACCCAATTATATTGGAGGTCGTTGTCTTTTTGGTGGCAGCACAGAGATTAAATTATGTTAGGTACAATGCTAAAGACTGTGGAGTGGGTGGTGAAGCACAAACCCTTCATCAGACCATCGAATTGATCCCCACATAGTGTGGCAGGAGTAGTGTTCAACGTAGGAAACAAGCGTTCACTCAGGACGCAGCCCGAGAGGCTTCACTGAGCCTTGGAGGCAGTGGTAATGGTCGACGTCTGCACAGGTACGGCAACAGAGGCGGCTTGATGATGGGCGTCAGCGGTAACCTGGAGCCCACCCGTCCCGGCCGACACCAGGCTGACGGGGTTACTGGTGAGCAGTGAGAGATTCTGAGGATTCAGGAAGAGCGGCGTGGTTACCAGGTTGGGTGTGTTAGCAGCTGAAGTGTTGGCGAACAGCAGGTTACTAGCGTCCAGAGACGGGAGCGAGATCGTGCCGCCTGATGCCAGTGCTGCGAAGAGATGGAGCAGTTTTAAACAGAGCTATCGTTTACCTAATTCTACTCAGTACGATTACATCTGAGGTGCGAGACATGAATTCATTTGTTTAAAAAAATGCAAATGTGGCCTCGTTAATTTATACAAAGTCATTAAAAACTTACTTTGATGCATGCAGTTTTGTAATGTTTTGTTTTTTCAATTCAGTCTAGTTATTGTTATAATAACAGTTATTCTTAAAAAAAAAACTAGATTTGGCCCTCTTTGTGCAGAATTTATAACCCCCAAGGTAACCATTAAAAAAAAACAACATTAGTACAGTATAAGTATAAATGGTTACAAACAAATAATTGCATTTTGCAATGAAATACTATTAATCTTGGTACAATCTGTGTTACATTTATCCTAATCTCTTCCTGCCAAACCCTAAAAGGTTGGGCTTTACTTTAAGTACCTTTTTTACCCATCAGGTATAGCTGACTGGATTTGTCAGTCTGTAAAAACACTGACAACGTTTTTATTTTTATTTTGACATCCTCAAAGCCCTTTTTATTTTCTTAAAACTGCTTTTATTTATTAATTTTTGTATATTTTGGATCAGAAAAGAACAAGTACTGAGTGGATTGTTGTGTCACTAACACACACCTTGAATGGTAGCCAGGGTGTTATTACTCATGAGAGCAGGGCTGAGCGCGCTGCCGAGCCCCCCAGGGGCCAAACTGAGAAGGGCACCCCTGAATACATAAAAAAGATCAGATCAACAACAATAACAAAGAAAACATTGTTGTTTATTTGAAAGGGACATATACTAACCCTGGAGTGTACTGGGATGATGTCATCAAGCTGGGGTTGAGCCCCGCAGCAGCAGCCGCCATGGCTGCAAAGCTGGAGCTGGTGGACAACTGGGCAGCCCCCTGCAGCGCTGCAGACAGCCCCGGAGACGCCACCATCACCTGACCCATCCCTAAAGTTGTAGCTACAGATGTCGGAGCATGCGTGACAACGGTATGCATGCCAACTTTGCCGTCTGTGGACTGAACGCTCGTCGTGGACGGACTTGCAGATGGAGAGCTGGTCGACGTAACTATGGGTGCAGTAGAAATGACAGATGCAGTGTTTGTAACTCCAACTGTTGTGCCTTAGTAAAGAGAAAACAGAAGAAATGTAATTCTCTCTCTCCTTCAGAATAATTCTGACACACTTAAGATGGCTTCCATGCAAATTAACAGCTTTCTCTCATTTATCAGGCATAAAAAAAAAAATACAGTAGTCCCTCGCTACTTTGCGGTTCGTTTATCGCGGACTCGCTCTATCGCAGTTTTTCAGAATAAGACTGGACATGACACACAACTGGCTGATTGATGGAAGAGCTGCACGATCAGCATGGAATTTTATTTAAAATAAATTATTTTAAATTATTTAGCACCTCCTGCACCTTTATGCAGCCCACACTGCAGGATAAGCTTCCTCCTGCAGCTCAACAGCTGATCAGATGTTCAGGTGCAGAATGGAGAAGTGGGCGTGGCCAAGAGTGCTCACACGTGGCAAAGAGCAGAGGAGGCAGGGAGCTGAAATCATGACATTCTGTGCTCTTTTAGAGCATTTAGAAACATTGTTTACAATTTTGCAAGAGTGTGGGAGTGGGAAGGGTTTAAA
>JARVGQ010000309.1:24918500-24934373 GCA_031762355.1 Hypsolebias martinsi | reverse complement strand
CAGTTTATTGTGCGGCACCGCGCTCGCGTACGCGGTCGTAAATTTTGAGCTTTGCGCGTACATGCCCTGCGGGCGTATGCATCTGCCTCTGCGTAGTACGTGCGTACAGCTGCGTATGGCCATACGCAGAACTATGGGGGAGCCTTCAGACGCCCACTAGAGGGTTGGAGGGTTAAGTGTTTTCAGTGTAAACTGCTGCTCTGTTGCTGTTCATTTATTAAGTGAGAAAACTGGAAACTGTTAAAAGTTAACAATATATTCTTTTGTTTAAAACATGTGGCTAAAACTACATTTGATATATTTTGCACTGTTCTGTTCTAGCCTAAAACTTGATTAGTTAATTATTTAAAAACTCTCTGGACCTAATAGTGGAATTTTCTTAATTGAGATTACCATATTTTGTGGTATAGCAGTTTTCAAAATAATTGATGGCAAAAGGGCACTTTCCCCCATTGCTATTGCAAGTTTTATACCAAAACATATATAATATTGTGATATCATTACTGCCACCCATCACAACATATTGTGATATGAATTTTATGCCATATCGCACATCCCTAATATATACGAATACTAAAATAAACTACTAATTACTACTTGTACTACTATTCCTACTTCGCAGTTTTTCCACTTATCGCAGGTCTTCAGGATACGGCTCCCTGCGATAAACGAGGGACTGCTGCATATCAATTACTTTCCATCTACAGTACTTGCCCTCTGCAGCTGCTACTCAGCTATGCTTAAAAACTAAAGAAAATTCTAATCTACTCAAAACATGAACATATCCACCCAAAAATAGTCAAACCATTCTTTATATATAACACAAAGAGCTCTTTTCAACAGGTTGTACATAAACTAATGTATATGAACAGTAATGCTTTTCCATTTTGTTCTCTGTAAAGTTAAAAGAAGACAATACTTTCTACATACAATCCTAACAGCTAATAATGACCAGCTAAAGCTGAGAAAGCATTTCTGATTGACACTATCCAGTCATTCAGTTGCAGGTGTGCAATATAGACACAGAGAGATGAAATATAATAAATATTCATAGATCTGTGCTTACTGAGTGAAGCAAAGGTGTATTTTAAACATAGTGATTATTTTCGTAAAATAACTGTAGTTTTGATAAACCGATGAGTTTTCAGGTTTCAATCAAACATGAACTCAACTTAAAAATGCAATTTAAAAAAAGCTCACCTGTGAAATTCACATTGGAGACGCTGGTGCTGGTGAGAGGCATCACTGGGTTTACAGTCAGAGTGGTGGATGTGTTAATGGTTGGACTAACAAGGCTTGCTGTGCTCGCCACCTGAGGAAGAACATTACCTTCAGCTTCAAACCAACAGTAAACTGAACAGGCTTTGGTAAAACCAGAGTCCAAAGGACAACTAAGAACTCGTCCTTTAGCATTCTCCACTCAAACAACAAAAACCTACAAACAGAAAACAGTGAGCACAGAACTGTTTCAGTCTGTGTCAGTTTTTACCAAAGGGCTACTACTGGTGGTGAAGATGGTTTTGATAGGGGTGTTGCCTCCTCCACTGTTGCCACTACTTGGTGGATTGATTCTCTTCTCTTTCTGTCGGCGATTGCAGAACCAGACCCGAATCACCTCCTTCTCCATGTTGAGCTGGTCAGCGATCATTGTGATCTCTTCAGAGGTAGGTTTTTGGTTCTGCTTGAAGAGGGCAAAGAAGCCAGGGATTCCCTGTCAGCACTAAGGCAACTACCCACATATGTTTTCAATTTTAATTTAAAAGTGCAAATGCATAAAAATAAACTAAACATTGTGGACTTGAGGAATATGAGTAATCTCACCTCCAGAAAGCTCTTTTCTAAGGCCACTCGGATGTTGGTCTCGATACTGGTCCTTTTCTTCCGTCTGCGGTTGATCCCCTCTATGCCCATGCTCGGAGAGCCCAGAGCACTGGGGCTGGACAAGGCCTGGTCAGATGTCAGGTTCTCTGCACAAACAGCACCGACCCAAACAAAGGGAAGAGAGGTAAAGAAGAGGCATATAATGCAAAAACACAAGCACACTCCTTTGAAGCTGCAACTGTAGAGCTGATTACTATTTACAGAGCTGTCTGATTCCTCCTGCAGCCTTGATGTTTAGGGTTTGAGTGAGATGCAGACTGGTCTAAAAATGCTAACAGGTGCCTATCATCCCATATCATTACAGGAGACATCATTCACCTGAATGATCATGAAGGTTCAGGTACTAACCTGCATCATTGAGCCACTTCTCCAGCAAAGGTTTAAGCTTGCACATATTCTTAAAGCTCAGATTCAAGGCCTCAAAGCGAGAGATGGTAGTTTGGCTGAAGTCATTTCCATACAGCTTCCCCATGGCCAGGCCAACGTCCCCCTGTCAGACAAAGGGGAAAGAGGCAGAGAAACATGAATTGCATAAATTATTAAAGTACATCTGATTAATACCCTAAAAACTAATCTCTGCTCATCAGTTATATATTTTAAAAAGTGTTTTTGTGTGTCCTGATGCATGCTCAATAATCCAGATAGAAAAATCTAAAAGTTAAGACAGGTCTTCTGGACGAATTAAAAAAAACAAAAAAAAAAAAACTTGTTGAAACGTTGTTTGGATAAAAGACGAAATGTTTCAACAAGCTCTAAAATTTTTTTAAATCCATGCAGAGGACCTGACTTAACTTTGTTAGATGTTTTTGTGCGCGTTTCATAAAAATTTTCTCACCATACCTTACTATGAACTAAATGTGACCTTAGACTTTTACCTCAACAAGTCTGGCTGTATGAACATGCAAGCCTGAAAACAAAACATGTTCAGATTAAAAAAAAAAAAAAAAAATACATATAGTTTGACCGAGGGGAGATTTCCAGAAATCTACACATGAACACATTGACAAGTGTTCAAAGTCAAAAGAAAAACACATTTGCATATCTAAATATAACTGAACCTGTATTTATTAAGCAAATTTTTTTGGAGCTACACACCTGAGTGAAGCCCAGTTTGATCCGTCGCTGTTTGAAAGTCTTGGCGAACTGCTCCAGCTCCTCCAGATCACTGGGCTCCTCTAGAGTGGGGGTGTCTAAGCGTTTAGGTGGCGTCTGACTGTGGGGCAGAGTCTGAATATTTGTGGCTGCTGTGGTGCGGGATGGAGATGCAGGCTGCAGAGGACACAAAAAAATGACTGGTTACCTGGTTAGCAAAGGTTTTGAAGAAAGAAAAACAAACAAATGTAAAAAAGTTGAAAATCTGGAAAGCTTCAAGTATATTTACAAAGTGCAGACACTGCAATGCATTGTTTGAAGTTCAGAAGCGGTGCATCATTACAAACCTGAGTTGCAAGGGTGATGCTTGGTTGAGTCGGATGAAGGTTAGCTTGGCTTTGAGGTAGTTGAGTAAGAAGACTCTGGGCTTGCAAAATGCCTTAAGCATCAAAACCAAACGAGAAAAGGAAGCAAAAAGCAATTTCAGCTATTGAAATCTTTCTTCCGCACCCATTTTGTATGCATATTTAAGCGTGGCAGCCATACTGACCTTGTTGGGCTGGCGGTGTCTGTGAGATGATGAACTGGGCGGGCTGCAGTGGTGTAGCGATTGGGTGGCCAGGCTGAACCAGGACAAACTGCGGCAGGCTTATACCTTGCGGTTGTAGTTGCTACATAAAAATAAATACAATTTGAACTCACCATTCCAAAAAAACGCTTATACTTCAAACTATGCGTCAGGATTTGCAGACACTTTGATGAACAATTGACAGTTTTGGCTTACGGGGGCAATCTGGATGGGCTGTGATAGGGGCAGCTGGGTAATGGGTGTGGCTGCGGAGGCAGAGATGTTGGCCCCAGTGGTGCTGTTCTGTTGGTTGGCTGAGTGCTGCATGGCTGCAGCCAGGAGCTGAGCTTGGGCCTGCTGAAGCAACAGCTGCTGCTGTGGGTTCAGTGTCAACTGAAGAGATGGCAACAGAGAAAGTGCAAAGTGTTGATACAAGGTTAAGAATAAATCAGACAGAAAAGATTCAGTCTTTGACAGAAATTATTGTTCGACACGATAACAGCTGTAATTTTAATGCAGAATAATTTATAGCAAGCAGGATAATTTTGCATGTTATAATAAACACAAGCATGTATAGTTGGGAGACTATTATTTAAACCTGCCTTGCTCTGGGACTGTCAGTAGCATTATCTAAAGTGGAGTTTTTAATCATTTTGCTTACTGCTGCCGTTCATATAACAAAACTGTTCAAGTTTTCTTTCGATATTTTTATTATGTGCACATATTTTTCTTTGCCCAAGGTAAGCTATACAAATACAAACTGAATTTATCAACTATAAATCTCACTTTTCTCATAAATATCAAAGTGTGACTAAAACTTGAGACAAATATGAGTCTTCACAGGCAAATGGAGAGAGGACATGCATGTGAGCAAGGCAGAAGTGCAAATGAGTATGTTGATGTCATGTTCAAACACAAATCCACATGCATAGTAAACATTCACCTCTGCACCACACAGCAGCAACCACATCTGTCTACTCTACAGCAAGGCCTCAGGGAAACATGAAAATGAAATGTGTCATATACGTTCCAGCGTAGGATTTTCAGAGCTATGAGTCTGAATGCATTTCATTATTTTCTGTTATGGAAGGATTCTGATGTAGACCATGTACCACTTGGACGAGCAGAAACAGGCAAGAGAGGACACCAGCTTCTTCCCAGACTCAAAAAGCAAGAGACCATTTCAACAAGTGTCTTGAGGACAGGGTTGATTGTTTTGAGGTGAAATTATGGGACACACGTTGGGTCATAACCGAGCAGCACTTACGCCAGCAATCTGTCCCCCGGCCAACATTAGCTGTGTTTGAGGCAACACACTCTGCTGGGTGGAGGTCGGAAGAGCATCAGAGTCTTCAGACTTACCGGTAGACTAGTAAAGGTAAAGTAGAGAGGGTGACTTATTTTGGTGACATAAGAAGAAGGCACCAATTGTTTAAATTAAAAGCAATTCTGATGACTATTTCATCGAGACATAAGGACATCCTAAAAACAGCAAAAACTGAAAATATTTTTACTAAGTGCCTGTGAGAATGTGCCTGTAGTCTGAGCAGTGACAGGAATTCAAATTAAAAAGGCAGAGATAAAGTGGGTATTTAAAATGTGCCGCAGCCTTCAGAGACGAGGGAAAGTAAAGTGAAGGGAGGGGAGAGCTGAGATGCTAATTAAAATAACTGTTATGCAGAGCATGTAAATTCTGCATAGATTTACATATTCCTGGCCATCTGTTTCCGAGCAACCGCAGAGCAGCTAATTAGCATACTGGTTGATTAATCTGCCGCGTTGCCAGGCGACACCGAGAGCCTGGCTCATTTAAATGAACTCTCTTTGCTTGAGAATATATTTGTGCACCTCTTTCAATTTTATTTATTTCTTTATTTATTTTGATAACTTTATTTCAATTTTAGTCATTTTTAAGAATCTACTAAACTGAGTCATTTCATGAAAACATATGCTACACACCTGCTTTTACAATAAGAGAAAAACAAGCAAACAGGAAAAGAAGAAGAAACTAAGAATAGAGATTGTTTTTGCTGTGCATGCCTAACGTGGTACCTGTTGGAGGAAGGAGGGGGGAAGGGCGTTCGCAATTGTGGTTGGCACAGTCTGCCTCTGAAAGTCCAATCCATTGGTTTGAATTCCTGAGGAGAGAAACCCGATACTGAAATGTTCTGTGCATCAAGGATGTTTTTATTATTATTACTATTATAAAGTGTGGTTTAACCAACAACAGACCACTAGTAAACAAAAAAAGAGGAACACTGAAAGGTAACAAGAAAAAAAATCAGCTACAAGGAAAATGAATAATCATTAAAAGGACAGTGTATTTAACAGCTGCCAACATCTGTTTAATTAAAGGCTGCAAATCATCACAGCAGTAAGTTCTTGTATATAGTGATTTAAAAAAAATAAAAATACAATATTGTCACTCAGTTTGTTGACGCAATAAGAATACAACACTGTGTTATGAAGCTAATAATTGCTACGTCAAACTACAGTGAAGCATTGATGTAACCCAGGGGTCTGCAACCAGCGGCTCTGGAGCCACATGCGGCTCTTTCAAGCTCTGACCAAAACTAATAGAAAACTGAATTATATTTGTTGTTATACAAACAACCAAAAAGGACTACGTATTGGTAGTTTTAGCAGTTTTCCTGTCATTTCTTTTGCAAATTTGTGAATACTGGAACACGTACAAGGAGTAAAACATACCTACTTTAACTTTATGCTCTATTTCTATACTTAATTATTTTTCCACAAGTAACTTTTTTTTTTTTTACCTTGGTCTGCATAGTTCATAGTTTTTATTAATTAAAAAAAACTCTCTTTAAAAGAATCTGGTCTTTTCATTTGTCTTAAATTGAAAAAAATATAAATTATTAGTTATTTTATCTTTATGTCACCCTAGTGGCCACAAAAGCCCCTTCCAACAAACCTAAAGTGGCCCATGGGCCACCAGTTGATAACCACAGTTGTAGCAAATTGCGGCTCCTCCGAACACTTTTAATTTAGTGAACAAAGGTGTAAAATGGCTCTTTTAATTGTAAAGGTTGCAGACCCCTGCTCCAGTGCAAGAGCTGGGGGTTCAATTCCACCAGCACCAGGTTCCATGCACCTTTCTTTTTTTTTTTTTACTGTGCAAAAGTAATTTTTAAAACTTTTTTTGGGGGGCACAAAAACTTGCATTCTTCATTTATGTATTTATTCAATGGTTAACTGGTCATTAGCTGCCATTTCTGATGTTTTAGTCTTATTTTTTCTGTAGTGGCACCTAGTGTTCAGGAAGAGAATTGCAGATTATTTAACTGGAGGATCTCACTGCTGCAACTAGCTGGTGAACAGCATTCATGAAAGGAGTTCTTGAATGTCTCACAAAGTTCATTGTGGTTTGCAGAAATACAGAGTCCATATTTTCCCTTCAAATAGTCACTGAGTCAATGTGGGCATCTTCAGTCTGTCTCAAACGCTCTAGGGTTGGAGTTTCTCATCTGACAGAAAACATCCAAGACAAATATCCAGGTCCGAAAACGGTAATTGTTAAAAAATAAAAATAAAAAAATAAAAAAAACTGATCCAATCTGCCTCTCTCTAAAGTGTGCTCCAAGAGATGTTCATCTCAAAATCCTTTAATTGATTGATTCAAACATTGGTTGATGTCCCGCCACTCTTTCTGTGTAGATCCAAAACCCCTTACATTACTGTCATTGTCTCTGGATGTTTGTTCAGAGTTGTAAATTGCTACACACAAGATTTTTCATTTGAGTTTTATTTTAACCCATCCTTGAGAGTACCCGTGTGTGTTTGTGTATTCTTGTGTCTTCTGTCCTGTTCTCCTCAGTGTTGTCTGTTATACAAGTCTCTGTCCTCGTTGTCTTGTATGACGCTACGGCTCTGTCTTCCTCCATGTCATCCCTGAGCGTATGTAAGTTTACTGCATGTCAGCTTTAGTTTTTTTCTTTATTAAATGTGTATTCTTCTTTAAATCCTGAGTCATCTGAGTCCTGCCTGTGCATGGGGTCCACTAAACACCAGAACTGTAACACTCCTTCCTCATCTTTGTGTAGACATCGCTCTGCTTCTGCACAAAGCCTCGGAGGCTTCCTTGGCAGCAGTGAAAATTAAACATAATTTCACATGTTTTGGTTCATATTTGCTCACATTTTGTTGCAGTTAAATGTTTAAGCTGCACACTCGAAGGCGCAGGGGATCCCCCCACAGAAACGTACAGTTTCCTGTCCATGTGCTTTATTTCATGTGGACTTTTTTTTTTTTTTTTAATAATTTGTCAGGCCATCTGGTCTTAGCCAAAGTCATTCTCAGGTCAAACAGAGCTTGCACTTAATATCTACAGACTTTTTTTTGTTGTTGTTGCTTGAGGCAGTTTGAGCAGGTGACATTTAAAAAATAAATGGTGTGATAACAGATCTGTTTAAGCTAATAATCCCGTATGTTATCACATCTACAACTGGGATTAGCTACTTTTTCACACTTGTAGATTAAACAAAATGTGTTCCAGTTAGCTTTTAAACAGTGCATGGCTGTTTCTTACTTTCTCTACGCAACAAGACTAAAATGCATAGCCATACAAAATGCAATAATAAGGATTATTAAACATTAAAAATCTGATTTTTAGACTAAAAGTAATGCACTGCAACTTAAAGGTAAAAAGTAAAATCCCGGTGAATGTGGTGCTGTTCCCATTTGGTCATTCACCCAAACAGAACAGAGATGGCTCAAACCATATTTGCTCAGCTGGCAGCGGTAACATAAAACACTTAACAGCAGCTTGACAAAGATCATAAATTAAGTCAACGTGTTAAGCAGGTGCAGAAAAAAAAAAGATAATGGCAGGAATGAAGCTGAGAAAAAAAGAGAAGATGAAGACTCCTTTTACTGGACAAACTTTGACCTCTTACTCTGAGCTGGACAGAAATGTAATAAATTATGCATTGTTAAGATTGTGGACACCTCTTGGCGCCCACTTCAAAAGAACCCACAGGTTCTGCTTGTTAGTTTCAGATTTGGCGTGAAGGACAGGGCAGGTTGTATTCCAGTTGCTGCTCGCAGTCTTCACATCTGGATGCCAGCACCTTGACTGAAATTGAGACTTTGTGTCTCCTGAAGTGTTCGTGTGACATCTTTATGATAAGTTGCTGTTACCCATTGCACCCACTGGCTTTTTGGTCGTATCTCTCACAGTAACCCTTACAACCCACACCCCCAGCCATTTCCACAGTTTTAAACTCCAGTGAGCTCCAGGAGTAATGCAAAACATTTGGCACGTCTTCCGGTTCCAGGACTCTGAGAAAGCTGCTGCTAAGTGGAACCTTGCAAAGTTGGTTGGATTCCATCACAAGGGAGCAGCAGAAAAACGCATCTACACACATTGTCCTCATTACTGCCCAGAGGCTTTTTATGCTCTTCTATCAATGAATCTATCTTTCCTTTACTGATTTATTGGGTAGCCCACAGGTGGACCCCAAAACCTTTAACCTGCTCAAATTGTCTCTTGGACACGTGGAAAAGAGAATAAAATTTTAAAAATAATGGTGTGCAACAGATTTTTATTCTTTAGCTCTGATCTGTGCACACACGTTCACTGTTGCTTTCTTTTTGGCCCCAGCATGGAGACAGCACTTAGCGTAAGCTTTGAACAGGTGTAGGGTGGAAACCATAAGCCAAAGATGGTCCATAAATTACTCTGTTGCTGTGTTAATCTGCCAAAAGCTCTGAAGGCAAGAGCAAGGAAGGAACAAATAAAAGAACTAAACCTCATTCTGTATTGATCTGCCATTATCTGAAGCAGAAGAAGCTGCAAAACAGGGACTTGACTCAAGTCTTTCCAAAACCAAACAAAAAATAAAATCTGGTCCTGCTAAATATAGACCAAGGTACGAACACAATAACGTTGTTTCAAAGTATTTTTTGCTGTAGATTCTGTCAGTGGTTCATATCATGCACATGCTGTTTGGTTTATTTATTGTAAATTATGTTTAAATTGAGTTCGGAAACACCAGCATATGATCTACATGCACAAATCGAAACTGTGTCTGGGCAGATAACTGTTGTGACAACTTAATGTATCCACTTTACCAATTCTGCAAAGTTAGGTCAGGTCCTCCGGACGGTTTCTTTTTGTTGAAATGTTTCATCTTTCATCCAAAAGACTTCATCAGTCTGAGGAGCCACAACAAACTCAGTCTTATAAACAGCACCTTCACATAATGGGCCAACCAGTTTGATGGTGCTCAGATGGTTTCTGGAGTCCACCCTCTCCCCCGTCACCTCATTTGAGGCAGTCATGGTGAACGTGGTTCAAAACATCCTGACTCATGCTCAATAATCCAGTTCACGCTCAATAATGAAACACTTTGTCCATGACTCCTCAAACGAGTCAACAGGGGATAGTGATGACTCCAGTAACCATCTGAGCACCATCAAACTGGTTCATCCACTATGGGAAGGTGCTGTTTATAAGACTGAGTTTGTTGTGGCTCCTCGGACTGATGAAATCCTTTGGATGAAAGATGAAACGTTTCAACAAAAAGAAACTGTCCAGAGGACCCACCTTACTTCACTTTGTTGAATTTTCTACCTGGCTTATTGAGCATGAATCAGGATAACTTGGTCAAGTTTACAGATGTTGATTGGACGTGGTAGTAGCTGAGAATCATTAACAACATATACTAGGAGTGTAACATCTTGAGAAGTTGTATGAGATTCCAAAAATGTTATTTTCAGTATTAAACTGCAATAAGTTCATCTCATGAAATTATTTTAGTTTTAAACTCTAGAAGAAAAAGCAGCGGGAGAAATGCATGACGAATAAATGCTTGGAAATAATTTGTAAATATATTTACTTAGATAGTTTACAAGATGATATAATAGAACAGGTTTTTCTTACCTTGTTTCTGTTGGATGCGTGACAGTCTCCTGAAGCAGACAGACTGTGACCCTTTATATACCACCTCTCCTGCTGCACTTAGACAGGGGCCCCGGAGTCTCTCTGCCAAATATTTCCTAACAAAAGGTCAAAGCCACAAAGAAATGCATTTTTTTTATTGCTGACAGGCACAAAAATATGCTCCAATCTGTTGATCCTGTTAAAGAAATGTCAGGCAGTAGAGGAGGCGGGAGGGAGAAAACAGCATGGAACATATTTAATGATTAAGTTTTGGAGTCCAGACTTTCACAGAACAAGGTTTCCAAACACAGAGGGGTTTCTCTTGTTCCAGATTAGGCACAACACCTGCTATGCTTATGGTGGCATGTTGCTATTTATGATTAGAACCCTAATAGTTTCTCAGAACATTTTTAATCCCATCAACTTCTAACATTCATTGGATAAATTGTTCCAAGTTAACAAAGTGTTCTTTCCTACACATGCAGGCCAGAGATTTGACACACAGTGAAATGTGTAGTAGAGAGAATAAAATAAAACTTAGCCCTGTCACAATCTGGAGCGATGGATGAACCCAGATGCAGGCAGGACTCAGAGAACCAGTAGGTAAAACAAAAACACTTTAATAATACAAAACAAATTAGCTGTAGTGGCAGCCAAAATGTACATATCCAGGAAACAAGTAGAAACTAGTGGTATGACGATACATGTGGGTGTACTGATGACTGTGCAAGAAGAGGTATTGTTATTTTATTATTGTGATTTAATTAACTTTTTTATTAAAAATTATAATCTTATTAGCTCAATTTTTGTTTCTCTTTGGGCTGTTGGCAGTCTGAGGATGATAGCAGCTGAGTCTTCTTCATCCACCAGATCACCTCCAGCTAAGAAATCTGTAATGACTGAACTTGTTTACTTGGCATATTTTCAAAATAAACATTTTGTAAGTCTTTATTTTGGCCATTTTGTACCGAAAATGAACTGAACCGAGCTCTCCTTGAAACTGAAATTAACCAAAATGTGATTTTAGCGTACCGTTACACACCCCTAGTAGAGACACTAGGAACCAAGGAGACTTCACCAGACAATGTCCAGACAACGAATGGCAGACGGACGCAGACTTGTACACAGGGACTGACAAGACATAAACACAAACATCTAGAAAGGAAATATAGGTGACACAGGGAATAACTAATTACAAGATGGGACACCAGGGAGTGCAGGGGCAGAACACACCACAAGAGGGCACCATCCTCACAGTACACCACCCCCCCCACCAAAAAAAGACATCCCCTGACGTCTCAAAACCCACACCCCAAAATTCGTGTAGGAGAAGGGGGAAACCAGAAGGATGGAGGGCACATGGGGCACACAAGAAAAAAAAAAACTGACAGGGTGGGCCCTGGGAACTATACACAATGAAGGTGAACACACAAAAACATCTGGTAGGCGGTTAGAGGACCATCCAACACAGGACCGTATCTCAGATGAATGGCCCAGAGACTGTCTAACATGTGGCAGCAGTTCGGGTGGGAAGCTGGGAGGCCATCCAGCCTGTGGCAGTTGTTTGGGTGTGCGGCTGGGAGGCCGTCCAGCATGTGGCAGCAACTCAGGTGGGCAGGCGGTGAACCATCCATCATGGGCCAACATTTCAGGCAGTGCCAATGGAGAAGGACACTGTGACAGACACGATCATCCAGCATGGGGGAAGAGAAGCAGAGGAACCTGGTGTTCTGCAGCTGGTGTATAGACCTGCGGGCCTTCAGCTATTATTGAGACCAGGGAGGCTGCAGCTGTCGTTGAGACCAGGGAGGCTGCAGATGACGTTGAGACCAGGGAGGCTGCAGATGGCATTGAGCTCTCAGGAATAGGAGGAGGCATAGCCACCTCATGGGGCATAACCACTTCAGGGGACTTAGCCATTTCAGGAGGTGTGGAACCCTGGGAAGGCATGGAGCCCTCACAAGGCTTAGAACCCTGGGGAGGTGTGGAACTCACATGAAGCATAGGATCCACACAAGGCATGGAGCCCTCAGGATGAGTGAAACCCTCTGGAGGTGTGGAGCCCTCACAAGGCGTGGAACTTGAAGGAAGCGTGGGACCCTCATGAGGTGTGGAACCCTTAGGAGGCATGGAACTCAACGGAAGTGTGGATCCCTCACAAGGCATGGAACCCTCACGAGACGTAGTGGAACCCACCAGGAGACATGGAGGTGGGTTGTCACCAAGTCTCTGCCTCTCCATTGGCAGAGATGGTTCCTTAGGAGGTTCAACCTCATAGATTCTCTACTGCTTTGTTGGCTTGGCAGGCCCTCTCAAAGTTCAGTCTCGCCTGACTGAACAGGTACTGCTAGAGGCAGAGGAGGAGGTGTTGGTGTCACAGGAGATGAGGGGTGAAAGGCGTCCTCCTGGACCCTCTCGTAAGAAAGGTGAGAGGTGTCCTCCAAGACCATCTCAGAGACACAGAGTGGGTCATTGCAACCAACACCCACTGAGACCCTGAGGGAAGGTGGGTCGTTGCTGCCGACACCCACTGAGACACTGAGGGGAGGTGGGTGGTTGTGGCCAACGCCCACTGGAATGTAGCCGATGCCCACAGGGATGCTCGGAACATGTGTCCTTTGAAGCTCAGTCTTGCTGGACTGAGTGGGAAATGTAGGAGGTGCAGGAAGTGCCGGCTGAAGTTCAGAGGACCAGTTCTGGGTCTGTCTTCGGTCCCTCCTGCCACGGTGGCATGAGCTGGGATCAGGAGCAAACCAGAGCTCATCCTCCGGCTCCACGTCCTCCTCAAATGTCCACACAAAAAACACATATAAAGAGTGTGTAGGGTTTCTGGCTCTGTCAGCCACACGCACTCTTTTTTTCACAGCGGTAGCAGTTTCCACAATCAACCACGTACACCTGCTCCTGATTCTGAGGAACGACTCTGGAGGAGCTTAAAAGCCTCAGCTAGACACTCCTTCGATGCCGGAACATTACCAAGTCTCGGGTAATTGGTGATGAATTTCTTTTAAGAAATATTTTACAGCCCTTCCACTATAATCTTGTTTTTTGAATCTCCACAGTGACTTCCTAGTCCTGGACTCCACTCAGTCTTCCTAGGTCTTTGGGGTTTTAGCTGTGAATTCTTATTCACTCGGATTGTATTCACCAAGGAAACTACTCAAGAAAACTGCAGCCTGGAAAGAAACCATTAACCGATCTACTAACCTGATCCTCTCTCTAACGGTCCTCACTTCTCAACCAGGAACCTCCAGCAGAACCAGAAACTCTCCTCCCCTCACGAACTGGCTACAACAAAGACTTTATTTCAGTAAGAAAGAACACTATCATTTCCTTTAAGAGATCTTAATCTAACAGATCCATTACTCACCATTGTCCTCTTCTACCTCTGCAGCTCCCACACCTGTAAATAAAAATATTTTTTGATAACTCTGTTTCTGTTTTTCTGTCCGGTCTGTCACTTGGGGTCAAACTATACTACAAACATGACAGAGCGAAGCATCAGAGAGGAGGGAAAACTGGGCTTGAAAGACAGGTGACACCCCCTGGAACTGAGACCTCCTCCTTTCCTCTTCCTCCACTAGAAGAGGTGACAGCAGGATCTCCACCTCTGTGCTGCAGTATCTCTGCCTCTGAGCAGGTTCGGTCCAGAACCCTCTCCACCAAATGACAGATTCCTCCCTCTGTGCTCGCTCCCACCGGGCAGTCTGAGATGCTTCTTGGGCCAGGTGCTCAAACCCATGTCATTTGCCTGCTGGGTCTTATTGGTCTGGGCATTCTGTCACAGTCTGGTGCGTTGGATGAACCCAGATGCAGGCAGGACTTGGAGACCCAGTAGGTAAAACAAAAGCACTTTAGTAATACAAAACAAATTTGATGTTGTGGCAGCTATAACGTATATAGCCAGGAAACGTAGAAACACTAGTAACCAAGATTCACCAGACAATTTCCCAGACAGGGAATGACAGAAGGACACAGACTTATATACATACCATACCATACCATACCATACCATACCATACCATACCATACCATGCCATACCATACCATACCATACCATACTATTTTATTTATAGAGCACTTAAAACAGCAACAAGGCCAACCAAAGTGTTGTAGAAACAAACAAAAAAAACAGGCAACACATAGGCAACATACAAAATGAAGTACAAAACAGAATATAGACATAAAAACATCACAGCTAATAAATATAATGACCAAACTGTGTGAAGCAAACAGGTTCAAACACAGATCATCTTGTGTTGAAAGCTATGGAACAGTAGTGGGTTTTTAAACGAGATTTGAAAACCGAGAGGGAGGGGGTCTGTCTGACGAGCAGAGGTAACTCTTTCCAAAGTCTTGGGCCTGCTACAGAGAAGGCCCTGTCACCTCTTTTCTTAAGACAAGTTCCTGGAACTGTGAGAAGTAACTGGTCCGCTGACCTCAGAGAACGTGGTGGGACATATGGCTGTAGCAAATCAGAGAGATGGGGGGACTGTTCAGCGATTTGTAGACACATGAGGCCAAGACTGGTGTAATGTGCTCTCTGTTGCCTGTATGTACTGGTTAAAAATCAGGCTGCTGCTTCTGGACCAGTTGTAGTCGTGCAATGGTCTGACTGATACCAAACAGGAGTGAACTGAAGTAATCAAGCCTAGATGTAATGAATGCCTGTATTACTGTCTCCAGGTTATTTTTGGATAATATGGGTTTCAGCTTAGACAGTTGCCTCAGCTGGAAAAAACAGGATTTAACCATCATGTTTACATGACTGTTGAGTTTCATGAAGGATCCATGATCACTCCCAGATTTGTGACTTCTTGTTTTTCTTACAGGGCTACACGAAACATTTGCTGCTATTTTTGTAAATCTTTTTTTCTTCAAAGTATTGAGAAAACTATTTAAAACATTGCAATAATAAATGCATTTCTTTTAACAGCCACAATAAAATCAGATGCTTTGGGTCTTGATCATCATCGAACAGACAGAACACAAAATCCTGAAGCTCTCGATTCATTTTTACAAACCAGAGAAGACGAGGGATCAATTCAAGGTTTCTGTGGTGGCCGATATCTGGCTGTATCTAATGTAGGGTGGCCGAGAAGGGACAGAGGCCGAAGTCAGGACCCGGAAGTCCCAGGTTCGACCCCCAGTCATTGCGCATCTCATAGTGTCTCTGAGCAGCACACCTGTCCACTGCTCCACCTGGGGGTGGGTGGGTTGAATGCAGAGAGCCAATTTCACCATTGTATGGGAACTTGCAATGAAGATAACACATTATTATTAATGTTATTATTATTATTATTATTATTATTTTTATTATTATTATTATTATTATTATTATTATTATGTAACGTCATTTACTGAAGCAGCTTTGGTTTAGCTGAGGTCACATTCAAACTTCAGTTTTGTTCCTGTCTTTTCTTTTACACAG
>JARVGQ010000309.1:24880524-24890617 GCA_031762355.1 Hypsolebias martinsi | reverse complement strand
ATTAACTCTTTTTTTCCTTTGTTATGGCTCCTAAATGTATGTGGTTTTTGAGGATAGGCTAAGTGCTTGGTAAAAAATACAGTACTGTATGTATGAGGTGTATGTATAAGGTGCCGTTTGGACGTATTTTCCGAATTATGTCGATTTTCGAGTTACAAACGGGCGTAGGAACGGAACTCGTTCGTAAGTCGGGGACTACCTGTACTCTTTTTAATTCAACCTTTATTTCTACATGTTAGTCTCATTCAGCCTTAATGACTCATTTACAAGAGAGACCTGATTTTAACAAAGAATAATGAACACAGTAGACCATCGTAAAAGAAAGCCACAGAACCATGATTCCTTGAATGTAACACTGACCAGGACAGTGAACGCATCGTTAGAAGCTACAGGTCCAAACCCCGAGACCTTCAGCTGCTCTCGATGGTCCATAGTCCAGCAGGATCCAGGTCCACCACCTTGGGGTAATTAATCATCCCATTGCACACGTGGAGCAGAGAGCTGCCATCTAATGTGCCCAGGAAGCAGCTGTGAGGTTAAAAGCCTTGCTCAAGGGCCCAGAGTGCGATCAAATAAGGATGGAGGCAGGTGTGGGCGTTTCACCTTTTTGACCCAAATTTTTGTTGTCAGTCCAGGGAGTTGAACCGGCGGCCTTCTCATCACAGGCTCACCTGCAGCCACTGGACCACTGCACAATAAAACTCAAAACATTAAAAACAGTAAAAGATGTAAACGATGTAAGAAAAGCAGAAGTAAAGGCCTGTCTGAATAAAATTGTTCTTCGCTGCTTTTGAAACGACTCGCTGTGATCAGTTCATAGTAAAAACTGTTTTAATCTTCCAGGATTCGAGGTTCTTAGTCTTGGTTCAGCAGTGAGGGGTTTGTGTTTGTCAGTTTCCAACAGGCACCTAGTTTCCTCCTATACAGAACAGAAAGATGCACATTAAGTAAAGAGAACTGAACTGGGTGTGCATGGACATAAAAGTATTTAAATGGATGGGTTTATTTCTAATATTGCTTTTGTCAATATGTTTTAGGTGAAATTGCCCAGGTTTCACTTTTTCAGAAAGGAATTGTTGGTTTAGTTCATAATTTATTTCAGTGAACTGAATATTTGAAGGCTTTTTATTCTACATCTGTCCGAAACAGTTATTGTAGAAAATGTGAATATGTGAACCTGTTTCTTACTTTTTTTTAAAATCCATTAACATTTAAATCTTCCTCTCTGTTTGCATGTGTGTGTCAGTGTGTGTGTGTGATGGCGTGCATGTCATAGCGCGGGAGAAGCAGCGGATCAGGATCCTCTTCCAGTCCGTAGTCCTCCCTTGCGAGTACCAAACGCACTCCAAGCAGACCCCGATGGTGCAGTGGTGGTACAAGTCCTACTGTCGAGACCGCACACGGGACGCCTTCAGCCTGCGGGAAACTCTGGGCGTCCAGGCCTCCGAGCTGGGAGCCACGGCCCACCTGGAGTGCTCCGACAGCAGCCGCACCGTCCGACCCGTGGCTTCGACGCAGGGGACCTCTGTGACCCTGGGAGCTCAGTACAAAGGCCGAGACATTTCCATCGATAACAGTAATACCATCAATCTTCGGTTCCATGAAAACACCTGAATTTAGGAGCTGCTGCAGCTGTTTGACCACCTGACATGAATCATGGCTGACTGCTTTCTTTGAACACGCCTTTTGTGGTTTAGCACACTACTGACACCTCTATTCACACGTAAACGCTTGAATTACTCAGGTCTTATCGTTGCAAAACACAGGTTTCTATTAAAAGCATCAGTCAGTGGGGAGTAATAGATTCAGCACCTGCATGTTTACCTGAATCATGCACACACTGATCCCTCAATGTGCAAATATAATCCTGTTTTTTAATCTTTTGGCAGAAGCTGACCTTCGTATCGGTGAGCTGCAGTGGGGCGACAGCGGAGTGTACTTCTGTAAAGTGACCATCGCTGACGATGTGGAGGGCACCAACGAGGACCAGATAGAGTTACTGGTGCTTGGTATGGCTACGCTTTAAGTTTGTTGCTGCTAAAATAACACAGGATTTATGTGGTTCTTTTGAATGTGTGCATTTTAATTGCTTTCACTGTCGCTTCCTGTGCCGTGCGTCAATACGTTAAAAGTTTTTGCTTCACTGAGCTGCATTCCTACGTGTCTGTGCAACAGTATCTATAGAAACAGCCAAAACAGTGTTTGCCTCCTTACAGCAACCCTGATCCTCCTTGACAGACTCCATTGTTTAGGAAACCGTGCGCTTTAGAGGGACGATGTACACTTTGGCTAGAAAATCTCCACAGCCATCGAGCGACTGAAGGACTGCATGGGATTATTGTCGAGCTGGACAACTTGTGTGTGTGGTGTTTGCTCACAGGGAGCGCTGGTTGCAGGTTAATGATTGTCCAAGGCTTCCAAATCCACACCAAGCAGCTAATGTTTTACTGCTAAAGCTCAGAGAATCTGCGTCTACTGTAAACTAGCTCTGCGTCCAGTGAGAAACCTCATAGGGAGACAGTTTTTTAAACTGTTTGCATTATCATGGGACCATGTGTTTATTAGAAAAGACAGGAGATAAAAAGGTCAGAGGTAAATTCTCTTTCACTTGTGATGTGATGTTGTACTCCAAAAGGTTTTCTTCTAACTTCGTCTGACCCGATGTTCATTCAGTCATGTCGTCTCCACTGCACTAATCTGACTACAAGCAGCTCACGGCGAGAAAAGAGGGACTTAACAAGACCGGTTGTGTTTGAAGCGCTGCACATTTTAACTTTGCAACACCACAGCTTTAAACCATTTCAATGAAAAATGTGTAAATCAGTTTCTCTGCTAAATTTGCTTCAAGGTTTTGAGTTTTTAACGTGGCAAACTTTAAAATGTGTACGTTTAAAGGGATGCAGTAGTCCCTCGTTTGTTGCAGGGGTTACGTTCTAGACCCCCTGCAATAAGTGAAAATCCGCGAGGTAACGACATTATATTTTCGTATTTATTTATATATTAAGGATTTAGAAACCCTTCCCACACTCTTGCAGTGTTCTAAACTCTTAAACCTACGTAAGTTTAACATGCGTATATGTACTGTATATATATTCTTCTTCTTTCGGCTGCTCCCGTACTCAGGGGTCGTCACAGCGAACTAAGTCGCACGAAGGCTTGGCAATTGTTTTTACACCAGGTGCCCTTCCTGACACAACTCAACTCAACTGAACTTTATTTAGGTAAAAAAGCATTACAAAAAAGGAGAACAATATAAAATGGTAAATCAATCATTTACTAAAAAAGGAATAGGCTGAAGCTTATACTTGCCTACCCTATTCATAGACTCAGCAGTCTACATAATGACAGATACTGTATCTACTGGCCATATACTGTATGACAAGTAGGCATAACCATAGTTTTTGCAATTTTATTTCTAATATATTCAATATGAGGCTTCCAAATAAGTTTGTTGTCCAGAATGATACCTAAAAATTTTGTCTCAATTTCAACTCCATTTCTATGTAACTTTACTTTATTGTAAATCTGATGACCAGATAATACCATAAATTTAGTTTTTTTTTTCATTTAAAGATAGCTTATTATAATCAAACTACTTTTTAAAAACTCAGCTAGCTCTTTTTCTACTGTATTTGTATGAGTTCATCCATATTCTTTCCAGAAAAAAAAGTTTGTATCATCAGCAAACATTTTAAATTTCAAAATACTGGATATTCTGGACAACCACAGACCACGAGCTACCACAGCCCTCTGTGTGGAGCAGAGAGCTGCCATCTAGGACACCCAGGGGAGCAGATGGTGGGGGTTAAATGGGAATATATAATATATATAGTACTGCATATGTAGCTACTAAATTTTACGTAACAGCGCTGCAGAGCAGCTGCGGCTCGGTTCCGCTCTGACTTGGTTTTGTTTTGGCGGAGCTACCCTGCCGGTTCTGGTCTGCTCTTGGGCCTGGGGTAGTGGTGGTGGGCTCCAAATGGAGTGCCGCACCTTCGGCGGCATGCATCCCGCTCGAAGTCCTCGTGGATCGGCTACTAGCGCTCAAGATTCACTAATGGTCTGGACTGGAGGTTTGGTTCTGCTGCAGTTCTGCTCCAGTTCCCAGTGGGTTCCATG
The DNA here is from genome assembly GCA_031762355.1 of Hypsolebias martinsi. Taxonomy (NCBI): domain Eukaryota; kingdom Metazoa; phylum Chordata; class Actinopteri; order Cyprinodontiformes; family Rivulidae; genus Hypsolebias; species Hypsolebias martinsi. The sequence goes on along the minus strand of JARVGQ010000309.1, from coordinate 24,886,498 downwards.
TGGCTCTCTGCATCCACTGGGCGCCAAAGTCACTAATAAGAGCAGAACTTTTTCCATCAGATCAAAACTTTCCCCTCTAGTGTTTCAGCAGAAGGAAACAAGGTTTTTGGGCGGGGCCCTGTTGTCTTCTGGGAAATATAGTTGTTATGAGCAGGGCTACAGTGTAGGCTTGTTGAGAGAAAACTACAAAATGGCGGCGCCTGTCCCAAGTATTTTATTTTTTTGTTAACTTTTTACTGTACAGTATTCAGTACTGTCCCAACATGTGAGTAATAGTAAAGTTGATAATCATGTGTCGTACAATTTATTATTTTTTTTTCTCGTGTTCAATTGTACTTTGAAAAACCACGATAGAGCGAGTCCGCCAAAGTTGAACCGTAAAGTAGCGAGTATTGCACTTCAGATTTTTGAGGGGGTTAGTTTTGAGTAATAGTTTCCCACCTGCAGCAGATAGCATTGGGAGTGACTTCAGTTTTCAGAATAAAGGGAAAAAAAATTGTCACTTCACTCAGTTGATATTTCATTAAATATACCGCTAAACTACTGCTGCAGTATTTAAATGTATGAAATGCAGAGGAATACATTGTTGTTGACTTGTGTCAATAATTACAGTTTACTTGTTTACTGAGCACAACAATCAGTAAATCCTATTTTTCCAGTGTCTGAATGTGACATTATTCCTGTATCTAAGTTCTGACTTCTGATGTAAATGGAGCATACCGTCAAAAGGAGGCATTTTAACTGCTTTTTCATGTACCAGGGCTCATGCTAAGCTAAGCAACAGACTGAATACGTTATCTTTACCACAACGAAAGGCCGTCGTGATTGCCTCTGTGTATTTGTGTGTTCAGTTGTCTGTCTGTTACAAAATTCTCATGAATCAGTGAACGGGTTTTAACAAAACACTCAATGTACGTCGACAACTGATTAACTTTTAGAGTTACTCCCTGTTCAAGATACCAGCCATGGCTAATCAACCTTATCCAATTTTTTTTTTGTTTGCGTGTTTAAAAAAATAGCATAAAATATCAAGCTTTTCCTTGTAGTGATAATTAGGATGTTCCTTTCATATTTTTTAGTTAATTTCTGGCCACACAGTTTGTTTTCTATTATAATCTTCTCTTATACTCATCAGTGGTTAACTTTTAAAGCACCCCCTCCTCCACAGAGCTGTAGAGCTCCTCGGCTCCACAGGTTACTCACTGTTACAGACGGTATGCAGCTGAGTGTGCAAGGTCAAGGCAGTGAGACTACGTCTTTCTCCACAGTAACGGCTTATTCAGCACACTTGGTTAGAGCTCTGTTGTGCCAGGGCTGTTTAGTCTCTGTTTGTAGACAGACTCATACTAATCACTGCCTTTTGAGATCTCATAATAAGCACATGGACAAAAAAATAGCAGAAACACCCGCATTCATGACTCAGACTCAGTTTTTAAACTGTCATCAATGCTATTGACCTCTTTATAATTCAGGTGAAGCACAAAAGATGCATTGTTTTCCTACAGCACCACTCGTGTGACCTTCTTTTAATGAGTCGCCATGTGAAGTTGTTGTCCTGGAAAATGTTGTATTCTTACGTTTACACAACAGTACATTTGTTCTGCTCTGTTGCTGTTACTGTTTGTCACTAGAAGGTGCTGCCGTGACAGCGTAGGGCAGAAGAGACTGTTAAGTAGGAATGCAGAGGAAGAGTGAGGCCGAACCGTATTCTGTTGAAGCATCTTTAGTAGTTACTGTAATAAAGTTTGTGTTTCACCATCATCTCCTAATACATTAAAACCTCCACAACAGAGGCTGTACTGAATGTATTAGTGTGAGCATGCACCATTTATAACAGCATATGTATACATTTACATTTTGATTGTGACCTTAACCCTAGCAGACATGGCTGCTGTGCACGCCATCATGGCTACATTCACACTGAGAATCAAAATCAGACTCACCTTTATTGACCAAGTGTGTGCTCAGTCAAGAAATCTGACTTTGGTTTCAAGCACTCACAGCATACAGACATCAAGTATGATGTATACGAACTTAGAGGGGATAGAGTAAAGGGTAAACAAACATGTAACTTCATTATATTTAAGAGATGTAAAAAGAGGCAGGTCGTGGTTGTGGAAACAGGTTTATGTTGTGTCACAGCAGAGTAGCTGACTACTCAAGGATTCAAGGTTCTTTATTAGTCATACACACCACGTGTGTTACAGGTGGTGGAATGAAATTGTGTACACAGGGTCCCAGTTACATCCAACAAAAGTATTAAAATGTAAAGAAAAACAGTAATATCTAAGATATGAACTAAGAAAAATACAAGCATCAATAGCATAAAAACAATATGCTGAACAGCAGCACGAACATGAGCCTTTGTGAGCAGATGAGCATGAATGAACGCAGCAACACCAAACAGATCAGCAGCAACATGGAACAGATCAGCAGCAACATGAACAGATCAGCAGCAACATGATGTGATTTTTCACAGTGATTATTCCGGTTAGATATTCATGAGTCTAACAGCCTCAGGGTAGAAGCTGTTCCTCAGTCTAGTGGTTCTACACTTAATGCTCCTCAACTTCCTTCCTGAGGGGAGCGGAGCAAAAAGTGTGTGTGCTGGGTGAGTGGGGTCCTTCATGATGCAGGTGGCCATCTTCCTGCACCTCCATCCTGGAGGTGTAGATGTCTGTGATGGTGAGGAGACTGACTCCTACAGACTCAGGCTGTAATGTGTTTATTGAGTTCATCAGAGGGACCACCTGGTAGAAGAAAGTGTCTCTTTGGCAGCTGTTTTTTTTCTGTAGTGCTGACATGTCCTGGATCGAGGAAGTGTGAGCTCCGATGATCCTCTCTGCGGACCTGGTTGTTCGATACAGTCTGGACTTGTCCTGTTCTGTGGATGAGTCAAACTACAGTGATGCATGTGCACAAAACAGACTGACTAACAGTGGTGTAGAAGGTGATCAGCAACTCCTGTGGTAGGTTGTACTTCTTGAGTTGCCACAGGAAGTACAGTCTCTGTTGGGTCTCCTCCGAACAGTGTCTATGTGTGAGGACCATCTCAGGTTCAGAGAAAGTGTGGTTCCTAGGAGCCAGACGTGAGACAGTATTGTTGAGAATGGTGAGGGGAAGCAGTGTGGGGGTGGGGGCTTCTCTGGAAGTCCACTGTCATCTCCCCAATCTTGAGTGGGTTAAGCTCCAGATGCTCTGAACACACCAGCGGACTAGCCGATCCACTTCCTGTCTGTATTGGATCAATAACAGTGGTGTCATCTGCAAACTTCAAGCGTTTCACAGACTGGTCCGCTGAGTTGCAGTTATTTGTGTACAGAGAAAAGAGGAGTGGGGAGAGAACGCACCCCTGTGGGATGCCGGTGCTGACGGATCTTGTGCAGGAGAATATGCTCCACAACCTCACCTGCTGCTGCCGGTCAGTAAGGAAATGGGTGATCCGCTGACAGGTAGAGGTCGGCACTGTGAGCTGGGTGAGCTTCTGATGGAGGAGGACTGGGTGATGGTGTTGAAGGCTGAGCTCAAGGCCACAAACAGGATCCTGATGTTTGTCCCTGGGTGGTCGAGGTGGAGCAGGATGAAGTGTAGTCTTGCATCATCTGCCGACCAGTTGGCTTGGTAAGCAAACTGCAGGGAGTCAAGTAGGGGACCAGTGATGTCCTTCAGATGGTTCAACACCAGTCTCTCAAAGGATTTCATGACCACAGACGTCAGGTCAACAGGTCTGTAGCCATATAATCCTGTTATGGTGCGTTTCTTGGGGACCGGGATGATGGTGGAATGCTTGAAACAGGAGGGAACCTCACACAACTCCAGAGACTTATTGAAGATCTGAGTGAAGATGGGGGTCTAATGCTTAACTCTGATTTTTTTGTGGTTGTTCAGATTATATTTCAAATGTGTCTGCCATCAGACTGTGAATTCTCTACGGTCTTGATGTGACCCACATGCACAGAAGAAGACGTGACGTCACACGCAGCATGTCTTTACAGAAATGGTTTAAGGATTGTAAACAGTGTCTACTCAGTCACCAAAATGGATGAACTCATGCACACAAAACATATTTCCTTTAAAATATATAAATCACTATTTCAAATAATTTTTTTTAGACTTTCTTTTTTTTCTTTTTTTTTTTTTTTTTACAACTATTTAATAGTTTTGTTTGATCTTTTATGGACTTCTTGGCTTGTATGGGTTCTCAGCGAAACATCAGTGACATAATCCAGATCGTGTTTCATTTTGTGGGAAGAACTTTATAAATTTTCTCAGCTTTATGTTTCTGTCAGATGCTTCATGAGGAACCAAAATCTTTACCATTGGTTCCAGGGGAAAAGCAAACAATTTAGATACCAGACTAACAAAAGGCTAATTTTAGCTATTAATTTTCTTGTTTAGCAGCAAAGCCTCTCTTATCTTTGTAAAGCTTTTTGCTTTGTGTTGGCTCACAGTCAGGGTGATTCAGTAAAACTTCCTTTTAATCACTTGAATAGTGCATGACCTTTAATCATCCCTTCATCTACCAGATTTACTCATTTGCTTGACCTTTTGGCTGCTTCCTGCTTTCTCTGTCAGCCTTCACCTGTGCTCTTCCTCTCTCTGCAGGCAGGACAGGTGAACAGGATGATCTTCTGCCTGAGTTTGAGCTGCAGATTATGCCAGGTATGGCCAATCAGCTGCATCTTCTTCTCACTGCCCTGCATTCTCCTGCTTATCTGAAGCCTCCTGTGCTGTTTCATTCTTAATGACCAATCAAACTCCCTTAATTTTGAAATAAAGTTTTACTAACACCTCTTACTGTCCTCGTAAGTTACATGCTTTTGATTTATGTGGTAGCTTAGATATTTTTTGTTTGTGTAGTTTTGGCTTTATTATGATGGAGTATTAAGACCACGCAAAAAAAAAAAAAAATTACATTACGAGAAAAAAAGTAATGAAATTATGAGAATAAAGTTGTACGAGTATTAAGTAAAAATATTACAAGAATAAAGCCTTAGTATTACCAGAATAAAGTCATAATGTTACCAGAATAAAGTTGTTATATTATCAGAATAAAGTTGTAATATTATCAGAATAAAGTTGTGATATTACCAGAATAAAGTTGTAATATTACCAAAACAAAGTTGTTATATTATCAGAAAAAAGTTGTAATATTACCAGAATAACGTTGTAATATTACCAAAATAAAGTTGTTATATTATCAGAATAAAGTTGTAATATTACCAGAATAAAGTTGTAATATTACCAGAATAAAGACATAATATTGCTAGAATAAAGTTATAATATTACCAGAATAAAGTCGTAATATAAAAAGATACTGCTTCTTTTGTGGAAGAGGAGCTTTCTGGCAGTGGTCGACTGCAAGACTATAGGTGGTTAGTTATAGTAGTGGTGGTTAGCTTAGTAGTTTTTCTAATGGAAAACATCTTTATTCTGCTAATATTACGAGTTTATTTTCCTAATATTATGACTTTATTCTCATATTATTTCAACTTTATTCTCGAAATGTAATTTTTTTTCTTAGTGTGGCTTCAATACTCCATCGTACTTCTTAACTCATCCTGACAAACTGAGTTGTGAGTGCTTGGATGTGTTCAAGATGTAATCATCGACAAGAGACACTCAAAGTCCCCTTGTTTCCTTGTTTTGTTGCTCTCTTTGGATCCATTAAAAGCATTAGTTTAAATACAGCAACTGATAAACTTGGTGTTATTTTGGCTGATATTCTTGCTAATTATGATCAAATAGATCTCAGTATGGAGCCTGGAACCACACAATGACATTACAACAAAAAAGATGAAACCATAAAAATTGCAATGTTGTTGAAAAGGCATTAAAGAAACAATGAAATAATATAACTGTCCTCAAAAGGGTCGGTCAACTTCTATTCAGGGAAGTGATTTGTGGAATGACTTGGATACTGAACTTAAGAATGCCAATTCTTTATTTACATTTAAGAAATTGATTAAAACCA
>JARVGQ010000309.1:24870185-24880424 GCA_031762355.1 Hypsolebias martinsi | reverse complement strand
GAAAGCCGGATACGACTGATCGGATAATCATCAACCATGTCAGCCAAAGAGTGGATTTTGTGGAATATGTAGTACCTTTGTCAAGAACACCAGAGCATTTGCAAAAATAAAGAAGTTCTGCTGATTTGCTGTTCAGTTAGCTTACGAAACCCAACAATATGCGCTGTTTTACCAATCCGTTGTGGTGATAAAGGAATTAGGTAAAGTGCTCAATTTACTGGTTCATCTACGTTCTAACTTTCGCCCATGTTTCCCAAGGTTTTTCCTGGGTTTCAACCCTTGCATTGTTTCCCCTATCATTATACCAACTTGTCAACAGAACTGAGTGCCCCGCCTACCACACCTACCAAACAAAGTCACATTATAAAGCGATGTAAAATACAATGTCTACATGTCTGCGTTGGTTTTTGCCATGGACTTAGCAGATGTCTGAAGCCACTTAGAGAGGTCAAGGTCAAGAGCTTCAGATCTTTTTGCAAGGTGTTCCAGGATGCGGAGTAGGAGAAGGCCCTTCAATGTGTTGACTGAGGCTGTTGTAAGATGAGGTACGTTGTGCTTGGTGAGCATGTGCGCAGAAAAGAAGGGGGTAAAACAACACTTTTCATGTTTATCTGGCAACCCTGACCTGCATGCAGTGTCTGCATGATCATAGTTGCGTCCAAACTGGTCAAAACAGATTCAGTTCAATTCAATTCAAAAATACTTTATTAATCCCAGAGGGAAATTAAGTGCTGTCATAGCTCATCGTCCTGGTTTCATTCAAGAGTTGTTAGATGCTGATAGCTGTGGACAGGAAGGAACTCCTGCAGCGAAACCGAAGAATCTGGCCACAGATCCGTCCACCCAGATCCAGCTTACTGTCAGATCCGGTGGGCCTCTTGGTCCTCCTGGGCAGCAGGACTGCCCGAATGCCATGCAGAATTCCTCCCTATGCGATGGTCACTCCTCCCAGCAGTCTGCTGAGTTCCTCGTCGCCACGGACAGACAGCTGAAGGTGCCGGGGGACGATCCCGGTCCTCCTGTTGTCACAAGCCAAGTTTCCCACCAGCTCCAGGATCTTGGTGGCCAGGTACTTGAGCACCGCCTACATGTTGACAGGAATGCTTCCATGGTGCCTTCTTTTCAACTCATTTGTTATTTGGGGCTGTAGTCGAGATATTTGAGCTTTTGAAATATTAATAAGCTGCCCCCGTTCATCATTCCTTTGGACCTAGTATTGTATTGGTTTTGTTCCTGCATCCTCTCACCCAACAGTTACTCCTTGATCTCTTGATTACTATAACGCCCTTCTTTTTGGTTTACCTGCAAAATCAATCCATAAACTCCACCTGGTCCAAAACTCTTCTACTCACATCATCTCCACCAACGTCTTCCACCTTATACTGTATAACCCTTGTCCTGAAGCATCTTCACTGGCTCCCAATCAAATAGGGTTGCAGATGAAGGTTCCAAAAGAGGGTTTGCGGGAACCAGGTAGGGGAGAGGAGACACAAGGAGTTCACACACTTGGATGGAGGAAGACCCAAAAATCAGAGACTATAGTCAGGAACTGTGAGTACCATGAAGATAACACAAAGGCTAGTTTGGCTTCCATTGGGGAGAGTTCTCACCGAGGCTGTAGATTGTGTACCGTGAGGCAACCAATGTTCCAGCATCCAGTTCTGGTTCCACTCAGCCTTATATGCCAGAGGGGGCTCGTCAGTTGTTTCCCACACAGCAAATAGCTCCGCCCTGCCACTCAGGAAGCTGAAAGAAGATGGAAACTGCTAGAATCCCCACAAGGTGGTTGGGGCATCTGATTACGAAGCCTCCTGGAAGTTTTCTTAGGGTGCCTTACTGGGAGGAGACCCCAAGGAACTTGCATAAATGATCTCATTTCTGGCCTGGGCATGAAATGAAAGTACTGATTGTTGCAACTTTCCTCCCTTCCTGCCGTTTTGCCCCCCCTTATCTCTCTCTCGTTTTACCCCCATGTTCTGCATAAGTAAATCAATGAAAATACACTTTATGCCATTTATTGATCCTTTCATATCTGTCTGTCCTCACCCCCTCCTGTTTTCTGTCTCTCTCCCCTCCATCCTTTTCCTCACCCTTTAATCTGGCCCCCCTCCTCCTTTCACTCTTTGCTCTCTCTGTCAGTCCCTTTCTCTTTATATCTCGCTGTGGGAAATCCTATTTATATGTTTGGCACCTTCATGCCTCTGCTGAAGTGTGTGTATGTGTGTGAGCGGGTGTTTGATGTTAGCCTAAGTGGTTAACATAATACGAGCCCTCAAAGAGATTATATTCAGCCACTCGTACACTAATACACATTTTTAGGCTTTTGTGTCGGCTTCTCTCTGTACACTTTGAGCTTTTTAGTATTCTCCAGCCTGTGCGGCGCTTATTATCCGCCGCATTCTCCTACTGTCCACATGAATATGCACCTTTGTTCCTCGATCTGCTTCCTTGAATGATAAAACCCGGTATTATCTTTTGTTATTTATTATTGCAGATGGAGCCATCATTTCATGACCCCCGGTCGCCTCTTTTCCTCCTCCCCTCTGCATGCATATATTTTTATTTATTCAGACCTCTCTCTTCCTCTTTCCTGCCCTCTCCTCCTCCCTACCTATTTATTCAGACACATCACCCTCCCTCTCTTTTTTAACTCCCCATCTCTCCCGACTTTCTGTACCCATGTGTCCAGCTTTTGTTACCAGCCTTGTTTCCATAACAACTGCGACCTTTTGCTCAGTGCATAACCATTTTTGATCAGAGGCAAAAAAAGAGATGAGACGGGATTGAAAGGGTAATGTTACTCAGTTGGTGCACAGAATTGGTGAGAAAAGGTAAAAGGTCTTCAAACAGCACGAAGAAATGAAGCTCGTGCGACTCTTTTGGGTTTTTTGGAGTTCAGTGTTGACAAGCTGCTGAAGTTCAAGCGTCTGTTTTCCTGCAATAAGGACATCAGTGATAAACCAAAGAATTGTTTACTTTGTTCGAGTCTTCCTCCTTACTTAATGTTGCATTTATTTAGCGATGCCTATCACATGGTAGTGATGGGTAGTGGGCTTAGGTCTACCTCGTTTTCATTTATCGGCTTTATCGTTTCTTCGTGTCTCTCTCTTTCTGAAGACACTGGATGACGAAAAAGCTCAACTCCGGTGCTCTTCACTGACGCCTCCCTTTCTCTTGAAAATCTGTTTTAACGATCCAAAAATCGCGTTTTTGGATCGTTAAAAACAGCTAAGCTATGACAGCCCAACCTCGAGGAAAAAACATTTGTCTTGTCAAAGCTCCAAAATACACAGTTGAAACCTGTGCCTTCATCTAAAAAAATAGTTTTTCTCTGCAAAAAGAAGCTGAGAACTTGTTTACTGATTTTTTTTTTAAATTAAAATCTTTGTGTGAAAAATGCTATGCTGAAGAGGTCAAACTACACCGAGCGGCCGCCATTTTGAGAACCGAAGAGAGAAAGCCCATGTCATGTCAAGGGGCTTCCCTCCCATTTTTCTTAGAGACACGCTGCTCGCTCTCTTACTATCCATCCTTTGGTTCAGTCTTATACTGCCATCCAGTGGTTAAAAAAATGTACTACTGTACATGCAAAACAAATTAAACATCTCTCCTTAAATTTTACAGTTACTAATTATTGTAAAATTTCAAACAATATTATCATTTATCACAATAATTTCTGAGACAATTAATCACCCAGCAAAATTTGTTATCGTGACAGGCCTAGGGCTGGTGTGTGCTTGTGTCTTTAATATATAATTTGTGTACGTTAACGTGTGCCATCTAGCCCTAACATTTATCTCACATAATCTTACTGTTCCCTCAAGAAAGACGTAAATGTGGCTTCTTTCCTATTTGATGTGCAACCTCAGCTTAAATTGTAAAATACTGGTACATCCTTCCATTAAAGTTATACATTAATTTTGATCCATTAGAAAATAAATACTATGTTTTTGTTTGTAGCAAAGTCAACAAATAAACACGGTGCTCTTGAGCAATAACATCAAGAAAATAGGTATTTTCTGTCATTTATTGAAAATAGAAGTCAGTAAAGATAATTTTCCTCCTTGGAAAAACTACTGTATTTTTCGGATTATAAGGTACATTAAGCGAAACAAAACAGTCAGATAAGTCAAATATCATTCAGTTAATTCACAATAACCACGTAAAGTCAGTTCGAGGTCAGTGAGCACAACCAGAGTTAATACATAAGGTGCACCTGATGATAAGGCTCACCGTTGATTTTTGAGAAATTTTAAGTGCACCTTACAGTCCGAAAAATACGGTACAGCTTTAGCCATGAATAATATTGATATATTCTTGCACTTTGACGTGATTATCATACAACTTTGTATTTATTACGTTATGTAGTAGGTTTGCCAGTGTGCTTATGGTTTCATGATGCAAACATGAAGATGACTCTGCTTCAGTAAAAATAAATTCAGGTCACCTATGAAAAACTACAACTGGCTGTCATTTCTCACTTTGCATGTCAAACATCTTACAGAGCTATTTATTTTAAAAAAGGGTTGAAAGTAATTTTCTTAAGCAGTGATGGCTGGACATGGACACCAATGACCCCCATGACTGGAAATGGATCTAACTTTTATAGCATAGACTTGTTTAAATCTACTTACTGCTAATGTTTTATATTGTCTTAATAAGAATAGAAACACATCAACCCTTACCTGTAAGTTTGGTAGTGAAGTATGAAGCTCAAGACTTTTTTTTTTTGCAGTTGTCTGTAATCAAGATGTTTCACAGTGAATGCTTCCAAATCTCCGATTACTCCCAGCATTCCTCTCATTCCTCTTTGGTTAAATGCTGCAGAGTTTGACTCTGGAGCTGCTGGGTGGTATTTCCCACTTCTTTTTGCATCATAAATCATAAACAGTCCTAATGTTTGTCTCCACAGCCATCAGTTTGTCAGAGCTGAGCTCACTTCACGATGGAGGGAACACGGATTTTAGAAACAACTACCAAGCGGTCCAGATGAAGGCGCTTCCACCCATCGCAGACCAGGATGCCACCCTCAGAGCCCCTCCACCCACGCAGAGCCGAAGGGCCAGGCATAACAAAGGCAATCACTCTGATGATGAACTAGAACGCAGGTCACTTGGTTTGCTGAATTTGGTAATCATGTCGTTGTTCTCGGGGTTTGAATGTTTAACATAACGGACTGATGTCGTTGTGCGTCAGGTGGAACCCTCGTTCAGAACACCTGCAGAGGAAGACGCTGAGCAGGCGAGGGCGCACCGGCTCCCTGGACGAGCTGGAGGAGTTCGCCCTGTCTTACAGCTCTCGTGGTCGTCGACCGGAGCCTCCGGACCGGTTCTATGAGCGGGACTACAGCCCTCCCAGGCGCTTCCACCGGGATGAAGAGGACGGCTGGGACCGCCGCAGCCTCTCGCCTCAGCAGAAGAGGAGGGACACGTGGGACAATGACCGTCCTTCTCGAAAGGCCCTGAGCAAAAGTTACGATGACGGCTTCCTCACAGGCGTGCTGGAGAGGAAGATGAGAGGGCGGGGAGGGGACAGGGGGGCTGGGAGACAAGATGAGGACAGTGACACTCCTTCTAAGAGCAGCTCCAGAGGAAAGGGCAGTGATAGTTACTACAGCCGGTCGCCTTGCAACCGTCCAGACGAGGAGGACTCTTTGCCTCCGTACTCCGAGCGGGAGGCAGAGCGACACCGCAGGACTGAGCTGGCCACAAGCCGGCACCACACCACTGATCCTCCCAGATCAGAGAGAAGCAGAACCATAGACCCGGCTATGAGGCCCTTCTCTTACACCCGTCCCCATCAGGGAGTGTCCCAGACGCTACAGGGGAGCAGAGAGGACAGAAACAGAAACCTGGTGAGTTATTTGTAGCAGGGACAACGACTTCCTTCCTTTTTGGCTTTGCAGGAACAGTCTGATGACGTCCAGTGTTTTTTTTTATTGTCAGCAAAAAAACTGCCGTATGGACCCACAAATAACAAGTGCTGTTTGTCGCTAAACTTTGGTATGTGTATATAAAAATAACAGATACAAGTGAAGAACTTTAAAAAGGTGTCAAGCGACATTGTAGAGCAAACAAAATGTGACACAAGGTCTCCACAGAGATGCGAAAAGAGCAGACTGATATACAAAACAACAAGGAATGGTCGCCAAGACCATTAAAACCAGTAAAATGAGCAATGTTCAGTGCAAAGCAGCAATAAAGAAACATAATCCAATCAAAATGCAACATGTCCAATAATGTAAAAAAAGAACAGAGTCAGTATTAATTCAAACTGGACCAACTATGAGACGTGTTTTCACTCTTTGCAGACATTCCTACTCTGACACTGTTAGGATTATCAGGGGTGGTGGTGATGGTGAGGGGCCGGGGGTCAAATCCCTGATGAACTCCTCATTGTATTAAAGCCACAGCTTTTAAAAAATGTTAATGCAAACAAAGCCAATGATGTATTTAGGACTAAAACTAGCACGTCATGAAAATGGCATAAAAAGATCTCTCCGTCTTTAGCAATAAATGAAAGAACTGGTGCAAATTTACTAAAACAGATCATCTGTGAGCCAAAGTGACATATTTCCCACGTTTAGTGTCAAATATGAGAAGATAGTAAAAAGAGGATTTATAAACTTAAATTCATACGGGGGACACAAACAGAACTCCAGAAAAATCAATCAGGTTTTTCAGACCAGTGGTTCCCAACCATTTTTTAAGCATCAAATAGAAGACAATGTTACAGACTGGTGGATGAAAAGAGGTTTTCCAGCGACATTTGTTCTTCACTCATTTTCTCCGGGGTTAGCTTTTAGGTTTGTTAGTTTGTGAAAGGTAACTGAGTCGAGTGCAGAAAGGAGGCTTAAACAGAAGTGGACGTTTAGGCCAGTTGGTAATTCTAAATTGTCTCTAGGTGTGAGTGAGAGAGTGAATGGTTGTTTGTCTCTATGTGTCCCTGTGATGGACTGGAGACGTGTCCAGGGTGTCCCTCACCTCTCACACAGTGATGGCTGGACATGGGCACCAGTGACCCCCCATGACCCAAAAAGGAAGAAGCGGGTAAAGATAATGGACAAATGGTCATTTTCAAACTCTGCATATATTCCACCGAACACGTGGACCGGTGTTGTGCCAAAAATCGATTGGCTGCCAAATGGCGACCGCGGGAGCATGCATGGGAGGACTTTAATAAGAATTTAACAAGATTAACACTTAAAACTGTTATTTGTTTGCTCAAAATTATAGCAAAGTGTGTCTCAGTTTAAATTTTGCTGAATAATTGCACTTTGATGGTCAAACCAGCTGCATTTCAAAAGCCGGTATGTGGAAACAGGAACGCGCAAAGGGCGAATCGCTGTGCATTTCTTTGAAATTTAACAAGATAACCACCTAAAAATATTTATTTGTTAGCTCGACTTTATAGTAAAAGTGTGTCTCAGTTGAACTTTTACTTAATAAATGCACTTCAGTGGTCAAATCAGCTGCATTTCTCCAGGGCCGTGCAGCAAAATGAAGCTGATTTGACAGTTGCTCCAAGTGAGCTGGACGAAGGTGGCAGAGTATGGCAAGCCGATTGTGTCATTAATAGCCATTTTTACAAATTACATGACACAACGACATGCCATACTGCTCGACTGCCATCTAGCAGCTGAAAATGATAGTTCAATATTTTCAGTCAGAATGAATGAAAACGGTCATATCTCAGCCAAAAACTGGTTTATAAATATGGGAAAAATCCATAAATATGTTGCTTCAGCGTATAAGTCGCAGGGCATGGAAATTATGGAAAAAAAAAAAACAAAAAAACCCCTGCAACTTATAGGCCGAAAAATACGGTAAGTACTCTGCAGACCAGTGCGTTTAAAACGTTATTTTTATGTGTTTTTATACTAAACGATTTATGGACCTGTACCGGTGCTTGTATTAGTGGTTGCAGAGTCCTGAATTAGAAGTTAAAAATGTCCAACTGTAAAATAATGGTTGCAATTTTTTTTTTTTTTTTTTGCTGCACTGAAGTGCACAAAATAATTAAAATAACAGAAATCATCACTGTTCATTGAGAAGTCTGATCTCTACAGGGATGGATGACGTTTCAGGCTGTTTGTTCTACATCTGGGACGCAGGTACCTGCGCCCAGATGGAAGCAACCTGAACTCACCATGGAATGGATGATCAGGATCTGCCAGAATCAGCCTGGCCTTGTTCACTGACCTCTCCTTGTCTCAGTGAGGTTCAGATTAAGATGAAGAGCCGAGTTTCATGAATGAACGAATGAATGAATTTCTGGAGCAACATATGTCTGTTTCATGAGCGCTAGAATCGTACTCACATTACAGTTGTTGACAATAGGAAAAATATTTAAAAAAATTGTCTTACATTATTTTATACTTCTTTTCTCTGAACTGTAATTGATTTCTTACTTCTTTTCTTTTTTTTTTAAAGAAATGTAACTTTTTTATGTATAATGATCTCTTTTGCAACTTCCAGTGTTATAAAAGTTTACAGCGTACTAAAAACCCTTTTCATCTTGACTCAGTGTTTCAGTCACCGTCACGGCTGCTGCATGATTAAACTCCAGTTCAGTCTTTGTGCTCTCAGCCTGAGCACGAGCGTCTCTAACCTGTGGCCTCTCGGTGTGTTTCTCTAACAGAGCACCGCACTGAGCAGGGATTCTCTCATAGTGTGACGAGGCGTTCGAGCCTCGACCTGCACGGCTGCAGCTGCGCACGAGAAGCTAACAGACCCACCACCAGTTGCATGAAGCCCGGCTCACCTCCCTCAAATAACCTCACTAGACCAGAGAAATAAACGTGCATGTAGTCTTCTGGTTTGTCCATAAATTTTACTTTTGTATTTGTTTTGTTGAACTTTAGTGTCTTACATCAGTGCCAAGATGTTTTTTTTTTTATTTTATATTTAATATTTGCCACCTTCAGAATAGTCTGGTGCAGCCTCCAGTTTCAATCCCTCTGCCTCACTCCTCCGCAATTCAGGTTTGTTATTTTACATTTTCATGTTACATTTTGTGACTGTAAGTACTGCACCTTGAGTTTTTGTTCTGAAGATTGTTGCACTGCTTAGATAACATTTGATAAAATGAATCTCTTAAAGCCTCAGCTGTTTTTACACGAACGTATTTGGATGGGAAACTGCACTATTGATACATCTTCCCGGTAAATCAAACATCCTCTGACTGAAATTGTTTTACTATAACTCATAAATCCACACGGCAAATTAAACAGAATACAGAAAAGCAGACATGGTATTTGTGTCACCTGTTTGCAGTTTCATAATGTGTAACTTTTTTTGTTTGCCTTTTTTTTTAAAACTTTAAATTAAATATATCCCCTTATTTTAGCTGATTTTGTGTCTTACTCTAGTTTATGATTCATTTTGTATCAAACTAAGACTGAATGTTGAAAGACACAAAGCAAAAGAACATTTTGTATCACTTTAAGTAAGAGATGAAAGTGTTGATGTACCCACACTGAAATGAACTGCATGTTCCTCTTTGGCTCAGATAAAGGAGCTGGGTTGCCAGATATCAGTTTCTAAGTGTTTTTAGCACTCTTCAGTGAGCAGAGAGCTGCGCCCAAGTTCAGCTCAGACAGACTTGTTTTGGTGTCCATGTCCTCCATAAGTGATGTAAATATTCTCACACAACAGAGCTAAGACTTAACACGATGCATCCTGGGAGTGAATTTACAATAGAAGCTGCTTTCCTGCCAGATGTTCCCATCATCCTCTTTTCTACAGCCTCAACACTTGAAGGGGATGTCAACACAGGAGGAATGGACTCATCTCTAATAAAAAACAATTAAAAAAATATAGTTTGATTACACCGGAGGGAAATGTGTGCTTTGCCGTTGTGGCACATTTTGTTTAAAATGTCTTTGCTGACGTTTTGATCAAGCCTTTCATTTAAAAAAATGTCTGTTCAGTGCCTGTGTGTGTGCTTATTGTTCACTTTAGTAAGTTTGCAAACGGAACATGAAGTGAAAAAAGAAACAGATGTTTAATTTAAAATCTAAATATTAAATATTGGAAATGGCATTTGCAGCAATCACATTACTAACCGTCAATGACAGCCATTTAGTTTCATTTTTATTTATTAAAAAACTTTTGAACTTTATCACTTTCTTATTACACACCATCTTTTTTATGGTTAAAAAATACTGTGAGATAGTAAAATAGTAAATTAACTAATTTAGAATTGTACTCTAAATTAGCGGGGGGGGGGGGGGGGTGC
>JARVGQ010000309.1:24802919-24814490 GCA_031762355.1 Hypsolebias martinsi | reverse complement strand
GCGCTGCCGCGTTACGACGTTTAACGTAGTAAAACTGTCGTAAAACCGACGTAAAACCGACATAAAACCGACATAAAACCGACATAAAACCGACATAAAACCGACATAAAACCGACGTAACTGCATAACTTGAATAAGAGAGATGTGTCATAACTACAAAACGTCGTAACCCGAGGACTACCTGTATATTGTCTCCGATCTGAGAAATAGTTACAGAACCAACCAATGGTGTGATCTCAAAAATCAATTTCTGAGAGCTTATGACACAAAATGTCATGATCCATAGTGCCAAAAGCTTGTGTGTTTGCACACACACACACACACACACACACACACACACACACACACACATATAGCCGTAGAGTCAGTATTTTTATATGATGTACATGTGGATATTTCTCTGTGGCTCAGCTCTATCAAAACATGAAAGACGTTTACTTTTAATCCTCTTTTAGAGCCAAAAAAGTTGCAAACTGATTGTCTTCATAACAATTAACACTATAGTATTTATAGAAAAAGTATAAGTATATTTCTCTTTAGAGTTTCAAAAAGCTATGAATTAAAACAAACACGCTCCACTTCTCTCCTCACCTCCACAGTGTGGATGTTGCGCAGCAGGAAGATGAAGCCCGACAGTGACAGGAAGAGGAAGAAGGCGCCATATTTGGACAGATTTCGGCACATGGTGACCCCCTATTGTCTCTCATGATCAGACACTGTTTGTTCTTCTGCTCGTCACCACAGCAATGATGGCATCCTTTCATCCACAAAGGCTGCAAACAACAAGCATGGGCAAAGAAAGCTGTTACTGAACGGGATAGTAGAAATGTTCAAATGCTCAAACTCATGAAACAATCTGGGTTGGAGTCATTTTAAGACAGCAGTAATCCACTTTAGTCTCAGCCCCACTTGGACTCGTCATTAATTCATCAGTCTGAGCAGATATAAGCTTTAATTCTTCAAACTTGGACAGTTTAAGTAGCTATCTACAACAGGTAAGATATAATTTGTTTATGAGTTTTCCACAGAAGTCCATTTCAAACAATCTGAATAATCCCTTTATTTAAGGCAAAGGCATCACGCTGCTTTACACAGGGGGCAAGAATGAAATCATGATCCTACTCAAGGACAAAATTTTGTCAATTAAAAATAAAATGTAAACTGACCTTAGTTTTCAGATGTAATATGTCAAATAATTCATAAAACCATAAACATTATATACAATTTAGCGCAAACAAAACTTGATTAAATAAAAAAAAATGAATACAATTTTATTAGATGTGATATTTCAGGGATTAGCAGGCCAGTTCTAATCAGAGATTTCAGCTCCTGGGCCATAAAAAATTGCAACAAGGGTTGTGCCTTAAGTTGTTAATTTGATTTTAGGGATAATTTTTAAATGATTTGTAAATATCAAATTTTGACCGTATGGTTTGAGATCCAAGAACCTCTCATGAGCTTTATTTTCTTTTAAACACTTCACATCTCCAATAGATGGAGCTGAAATATTGATAATAATTAGTTTACAACAAAACCTTGAAATCCTCAGATAACTGTTAATAAACCCTTAATATATTTTTGTAAGCTGAGTGCTGCTGCTGTAACTAGCTGACGGAAACTCATTCAACCTGAGTCATGAGGACTCATTTACAAGAGAGACCTGATTTAAACGAAGAACACAGATGTGGAACAGACAACATTAGATAATCATAAGAAGCATAGAAAATGAAAAATAAACTAAATAAATTACATAAGAACGAAACTAAAATCAGCTACATTATAAAACGATGCAGAATAGTAAAACCACAGGTTTAAAAGAAGCAGAGGGGTCTTCTGCTTTCTGATGTTCAACACAGCTGTCTCCATCTTCCTGTGTGTAGTTAACGGGCAAGGTGAAACCGTAGGAATTTCGACAATTACATTTGTACACTGTCAAGCTACGGCTGCTGACATTAGGCTAGCTTAAATTTCACATCCGATGACAAGCAGCTTTAGCAGGACTATTTGTTCTACGGCTTTGATTTTAAATGACTGAATAAAAAACAGAACCAAAATGAAAAGCTTCGGGCTCATCTTCTTATGGCTACGGTCACGTGAACGGCTCCAATGAAGCCAACAACAAAGAACGAGCAGCAAACGGTGTTCAGTTTGTAAAAAAATGACTGCTCAGCTAAAATGCTGCCTTTAAGGAGCAGAAACACCGGGTGTAGCCGTGTGATGGGAACGTACTTACATTTTAGACTGAGGAGGCATCAAGAAGGAACAACAGTGAGGCTATGATGACGTGAGGAACACCAAACACCCTCCAAAAGACGATGAGTTCAGCTTCACTGCGCCCTCTGTTGGTCAGTAATTTACATAACAGCCCCTCATAAACAACATCTGGTCTAGGATTGGGTCCGTGTGTGTACATCATTGACTCTTAAAATTAATGTAAAAACTATTTACTACGTTAAATTATCTATATGCTGTATAAATATCTTAAGTTAGGTTGAATTGTGGCTTTTGTTGTTAGGCAAAAAGGAAAAATATTTCACTATTCAGTATTCAATTTAGTTTACTTATACAGCACCAAGTCACAACAGAAGTCATCTCAGGGCACTGCACAGAAACATTCATATATATAAGAAAATAATTTAACATTATTTATTTGAGGAGCAGACTGCTTTGAATTTAAATCCGTCAAAGAACACTCATCTTGAGCAAGCATGAAGGCGACAGTGGAAAGGAAAAACTCCCTCGTGAAGAAGAAACCTTTAGCAGAACCGGGCTCAGGACAAGCAGACATCTGCTTCGACCAGCAGGGTTTGGTAGGAACAGATACACAATGGCAGATCAAGAATCACACATTAAGATAGAAATAGGATCAAATGAAAACTATTCAATTTTAACAATTAATTTAAGGAAATTAGGTCAATTTTTCCTCTAGTTGTTTAAGCCTATAGCAGCATAACAAGCCAAACCTAACTATAGGATCCATCAAAAAGGAAAGTCTTAATCCCAGTCTTAAAACTGGACAATGTGTCAGCCTCATGGACAGAAACTGGAAGTTGGTTCCACAAGAGAGGAGCCTGAGAACTGAAAGATCTTCCCCCCATTCTGCTGTTGGAAACTCTAGGAACCACGAGCAAACCTGCAGTCTGAGAGCAAGTGCTCAGTAGAAGGAAATAATACAGAGCTGTTTCATTTTGCACAAGACATGCTGTAACTTGTTTATTAATTTGTGGGAAATAATTAAAAGAAGAACCCCACTTTGAAAAATAAAAGAATTAAATTGCATCTTAATGCCTCAAGAATATCCAACATAAAAATAGACCCTTTTCTTCTGCTTGAGCAAGCATGGCTAAGACTAGGAACGAGATCACCAAAGGTACAAGTTGAACTGGGATAGTTAAGGTCCGATGGTTTGGACATGTCCAGACAGTGGGTTATTGGATGACGGACATTATAAATAGTATGAAGTGGACATGGTGAGGACAGAAGACACAGAGGACTGTGATGGAGGATGATGACTTGCTGAGGGCACAGCCGAAAGGTCAAATAAAAATACACATTTATAAATGCATGACTGGTTTATTTATGTTTAAAGCTAAGAATACAACAGCATTGTTTCTGTTAAATATATATTACTATTGATCCGAACAGGTAGTGGACAGAAATACAGTATGTTGGTAACAGTACATGACTACAGCAGAGTGCATTGTGTTCTACATCTTCTAAATCATTTACCATGTGTTTGATGCAGTGCATATTGGTAAATTGTTTTTTAAGACATAAATTAAGTTTTTAAAGACACTACATTCAATCAGTTCTTTATTAAAAAAGGTCAATATAAATAGCAGAGCAGGTATTATAAAACAATTAAGTGTTACATTCACTGGCTTTATTCATTCTGTGAGGACAGTCAGACAGGGCCAGTTGTTTCCTTTTCCTCCTGTGCTGGTGGGGAGTTGGTGGTCTTGCTGGGTGATGCTGGTGAAGAGAGCTGTGGTGTTTCTGTTTGGTCACTACTGACTTCAGCCTCCTCCTCCCTCTGCTGTACAGAAGACAGGTACTCCTCCAACAGGCTGCAGTCCGCGCTGTCCGCAGCGTCGCTCTGAACGGGGCTCAGCGCTCGCACCGTCTTCAGAGAGTCAGTCGTGCCACTGCTCAGGAAGCTATCCTCCTGAGCTGCCTGGTGATCGCTGGTCGACTCGAAGCCAGAGTCTGGGAAGGAGACGCCGGTGTTTGGCGGGTTTGTGGCAACAACAGGCGAGGCTGGCTTACAAAAAGATGGAGATGAGATCTGAGGCGCGCTGATGGACTGAGCAACGGCTGCTAACTTCTGCTCCACAGACTGCTTCCACTGCTGCATGGACTGAACCTGGACACAGAAATCATACAACAAATAACCACTCAACATACAGTGCTATGTAAAATGAACACATATCCACAATATTTTTAATTTTCTGACACTGGAAGCTGCTTACAGACGTCAGATTCTGCTGATTGTGTGAACAAGGTTTGAATTATCAGAGTGTTTTTGAAGCTTTGACATTTTTTTCTGATTATAACTGTGAACAAACAATAATACTTTAAATTCAAAAGGTATCTGGAAATTATGTGCTGCTGTGCTCCTTTTTCTTTCTGCACTCTAAGCCCTTACTGCTGCTTTAAATTTTTCCAATCGATTAATTTTGTTTGAATTTTTCTTCTACTTACCGGTACTTAACTAATTAACTGTATTTTCCGCCGTACATGTTGCACCTCCCTATAAGTCGCATCAGTCCAAATATATGTCTAATAAAGTGGAACAATTCATAAATATATTACACGTCACCGGCGCTGACGACCCGGAAATGTGGGCCGGTGTGCCAAAAATCAATTGGCTGCCAAATGGCGGCCACGGGAGCGCGCACGGGAGGATTTTAACAAAAATTTAACAAGAATAACATCTAAAAACAATTATTTGTTTGCTTAAAATTACAGTAAAGGTGTGTCTCAGTCTAACTTTTGCTTAATAAATACACTTTGACGGTCAAATCAGCTGCATTTCAAAACCAAATATGCGGAAGTAGGCGCATGCACATTTATTCAAAATTTAACAAGATAAGCACCTAAAACAATTATTTGTTTGCTCTACTTTATAGTAAAGGTGTGGCTCAGTTGAACTTTTACTTAATAAATACACTTTAATGGTCAAATAAGCTGCATTTCACCGGGGCGGTGCAGCGAAATGAAGCTGATTTGATGGTTGCTCCATGCAAGCTGGAGGAAGGTTGAAGGCTATGGCAATCCAATTTGTGTCGTTAATAGCCACTTTTACCTATTACATGACACAATGGCATGCCATGCTACTCAAGTGCCATCTAGCAGCTGAAAATGGTAGTGCTCAATATTTTCAGAATGAAAACAGTCATATCTCAACCAAAAATTTGTTTATAAATATGAGAAAAAAAATCCATAAATATGTTGCTTTGGTCCATAAGTCACAGGGCATGCAAATTAAGCAAAAAATAATAATAAATAAATAAAAACTTGACTTATAGGGTGAAAAATACGGTACTGAAAAGAGAATCGTGAGGAAACTGAACATGTTTAAAAACTGCTAACCTCTTTCCATAGAAACTTCACAGCCTCCTCCTGTACCAGTCTCTGCAGCCTCTCCTCCTCATACTGCTTCTGCACGCTGCAAACACACCAGATTCAACGTTACAAGGTATTCAAGGCACATGTTACTGTACAATCATAAGAAATAGGTTTAAAAAGAAATAATAAAACTGTTGATGAAGTCACGTACGTGTCCAGTTTGTCGGACAGAAACAGGATGTGTTCTTGCATCCTGCGCAGACGGATCTCACCGCGCACCTCTCTGGCTGCAGGATGAAAATTTCGAGTGTAGTGTCCCCTCCAGCACGACTGGATTTTAATAGCTGCCTTGTCTGCTTCTATTAAACCCAACTTGCTGACACACAGGCCTGCTGGTTCCTGCTTTGAAGCTTCTTTCACTTTTGCTTTACCCAAGTCAGAGGATATTTTAGACTCATTCTGTGGCGTGACCCCTGATAAACCTCCAGTTTCTGTGGCAGCAACAGAAACAGCCTCCTCTTTAAGAGTCGCCCTCTCTTGTTTATCTGTTGGATTGTTCGTCGTTGTTCTGCTTTGCCTTTTGGTCTTCGATGGACGCGTTGGAGCCAGAGAATCCGGTTCAAACCTCTCCGTTTCGTCTTCGCTGCCAGAGTGGAGGGCTTGTGGCTCAAAATCAGACGTGAACGGGAGAAAGGTGGACTCAGACGAAAGCAAACTGCTGTTGAGTTTGTCCTCGTCGGTCTGCACATCCTCCAAGTAAACGTGCTCGCCTGCAAGCTTCGGGCTGCGACGCGCCGGCAGCGGTGGACGAGAGGAATCACAGCTCACCCAGGTGTTAAACTGCACGACCGGTTCTGAAAAAAAAAAGGCAGAATCTACAGTTAGAATAACAAAAAGAAAAGCTTTTTTTTTATTATTTAAATAGAAAACCAGTAGAAACCAACACAAGAGCAACTGGAAGAGGCGCAGAGTGACAAAGCTCTTACCCTTCTCCTGGACAGACGGAGCAGCTGGTAAAGGTGTGGGGTTTGTCTTCACCTCCTCAGCTCCATTCTGTGAGGGACTGTTCCTGTCAACATCCAGCTGAGTAGGACGAGTGGGACCGGGACAGCCTCCTCGCGTCTCCTCTAACAGCTGCCGTTGATGAAACCTGACACGCCAACGGGAGAGCAACCAAGTAGAGGAATTAGGAACACCACACTGAATGCTGGCGTTTTGATCTCATCTGTGTGTTTTGTGTCGATGAAGTGTCAGTTTCATGTTTATACCTCTGTTTACTGAGAATCTTCTCTAGTTTGGCGTCTTCTGCAGTCTCCATGGCTGGCGACGCGGTCAGAGGACAAACGGTGGCCAAGTACTGAACGAGCTGAACATGCTGGCCAGGTCGATACGAGCGACCTTTACCCTGACTGTAGAGCCACTCTGCTTTAAGACTGTAGTCACAACAGTTACACACAAAACACCACTGAGATCCAAACACACCGTTGCTGCTTAACTAGCAAACTGTAGCTTCACTGTCATGAGCTCACCCTTCTTTCTGTGTCACCACATAGCCATCGAGGACCTTCAGGCTCAGGCACCAACTCATGATGTATGGTCGATAATCAAAACCCGGCAGAGAGGGCGTCGCCATGACACACGGGTTGCACATGATGGACAGCTGCTCCAGTTCATAAAGAGGCGCCAGATACGACATCTAAAGGGTCAAATTCAAGTTAGTCAATAAGAAATGCCTTGTGTTATTTTAACTGGTATTATCATGACCGTGTAGATAAAGGGAATGATGATTACTTCATTAAGATCCCTTATTTCATTTTCTGCCAGGGAGAGGATGGATAAATGAGCAGGAAGGTGAGCAGGAACAGTACGTAGTGTTGTAATGCTGTTTCCATGGAGTAGAAGTGTCTACAATGTGGACAAGGAAGGATGATCAAAAACCAAACAAAAAGAAACTAACAGTAGAATTATTAAAATGGTTTTAGGCACACGCTGACCTTTAGTGCCACCAGTTTGGTCAGATCACCAATGGCAGATATGTTGTTGTCAGACAGATCCAAGTGCTGGAGCGACACACAGCTGTTGAGCTGCTCAATGACCTGTCACAGATCAGCGAGTCTGTTACACACATGTCGTCATCCATGGAATAAATTACAAAGTAAAGGATGCACGAATCTCTCCTCACTTTAATGTTGTTTCCAGACAGATTCAGCCAACTCAGATGGGGTAGATCTCGTAGTCCTTCGATGTAGCCAATACTGTTATTGGGAAGATTGAGCACTCTCAGCTCCGTCAGCTGAGACACCCCCATCATTCTCACCAGACGGTTATTGGCTATGGAAAGCTGATAAGGGAAAGATGGATTTTAAAAGAGAATGCCAAATGTTTAGGCAACAAATCTCTAGTAACGCTTGTGTAGCCAAGCAAAAGCAACCTGCTGAAGGCTGCGGCACCGTTCCAGGTGGTCCAGCTTCATGATGTTGTTACGGTCCAAGATGAGAGTATGGGTGTCCTCAGAGCATGTGAAACTGGGGTCCAGTTTCTGCATGCCCCTAGCTGAAAGATCCACCAAAGGTCCTGGTGAATAAAGAATGGGGCAGGTTAATGTTTACTAATATGTTAAAAGAAAAGACTAAATTTCAAAATAATGCCAAAACGGTGGAGTTTGATAAGAACAACATGACCACTTATCATCTCCACTAATAATGACCACTCATGCTTGATTGTCCAAAGGGCAATCAAGGACAAAATGTAACCAAAAACATGTTTTCTATAAATTTGCTTAGACATTAAGAAGAATATAAAGACATAAAAAAACAGATCTGTTCATGTAAAAACAAGCTAACGGTGGTGCTCTGAACTGAAGCATCTAACACGAAGATTTCCATAAATAAGACGAATATTTGGTGTTTATCTGAACAAATTAAAGTCTGTTCCACTTACCATCATTTATATCGCTCTGCAAATCTGATACACCCATTTTGTTGCCCAGAAAACGCCTAGCATTAGCTAGCAACTGAGGGAAACACAGGAAGGGAAGACGAAGTCAACTGCGAAACGAAACGCATCCTGGGAAATGTAGTTCAATGCATGGCTCGCTTCCTCCACTCTATAAAGCGTTTTGATGTCTAAAAAAACTACAATTTTCAACGGCGCGCTAGCGTGTCCCGCCAACCAAGTTTCAGTGAAATAATAAAGAAAAAGCTTTCACTAAAACGTCTAACACAGAGACATCGTGGAGGTTATCAAAAAAAATTCGATGACTTTTTGTTTTTGTTTATATCACATATTTGTTTTGCTTGATGTGTATTTGCTGCGCTTGTTCCTCCGCAGATAGACCATACCATACAAGACCAACCAAAGACTGAAACGTCAATTGTACTGTGTTTGATAAAATATTTTTGAATAAATTCATCCCCTAAAAAATGTATTAATCACCAAAACATGTACAGTACATATTGTATTTATCGTGTATCTTTAAAAGTCTCTAATTCCGTTTCCGCTTCCGTCATCTTCCTTTCCGGTTTGAGCCCTTTCGTAGCCATCATGAAGTGAGTGTAAAGAACACAATCAAAAGCCATCTCAACCTCTAGATTTATAATCTGACAATGTTACCTACACGAAGACGAACAGTAGTCTGTGTTTTTCCAATGATGTTTTATATTTTGTTGTTTACAGGGTCGACTTGTGCAGTTTTAGTGGGTATAAAATATACCCCGGCCATGGCCGCCGATACGCTAGGATAGACGGCAAGGTAACTGTTCCACATTTTGCCACGACCTCTACTTCCTGTGTGTGGATACAGTATGAAGTCTATAGTCACATTAAAGTTAAATAAACTTAACGTTTCGATCAGTCATTGTTAATACGTTCTGTTTGAAAGTTGTAGCTAATGCTAACGTTAGCTACCGGCGTCAGTACGGAGCAGCGCTAACACACGTCACATTTTAGTTTAGGCATGATTTACAAGCAGACTGATGATCCAGATAATGTCAATAACTTAACCAAATGTACTTTTTATACATCCTGTGGCAGAAAACGAGTTAATGTATGTTCCTGTGTTAAAGCATTTACATCTCATTACAGTAGCATTTATCTTTGATTCATACATTTTGAGTACATGCACATACATGCATGCATTTGAGTGTTTCCAGAATTTAAAACCTGTTTATTGCTACAGAGCAATTCAAAGTGTTGGTAATGCTAAAAGTCATTGTAACAGTTTGGGCCCCACTTAAATATTATGTGTAACATTTGTCTTTTAATCTTTTGTTTGTAATAGGTGTTTCAGTTTTTGAACGCCAAGTGTGAGTCTGCCTTCCTGTCCAAGAGAAACCCCAGACAGATCAACTGGACCGTGCTGTACAGACGCAAGCACAAGAAGGGCCTGTCAGTAAGTGTCAGCTATACTACGTCTTTAACTGTGAAAATGATCGAGGCTTCTCCATTCTGTTAAGACAGTTAAACACATGCTGAGGTGCTCGTACACCTTTGGCTGCGAGTGAACGGTGTGCACAGTGTAGTCTGTGTTATGTGTTGTTGCTGGACTGTGTTTTGCAGGCTGGGTAGCAGCACTCACTCCACACCTGCAGCCATAGAACAATGGGGATCATAGTACTGGCTTTTGACATCTTCCCATCAGCCAGCCTCCAAACTCTCCCAACATACCCATTTTGTATCATTGTAGTTCAGTTCCTAGTAATACTTCAAGATGGTTGACCTTAGTATAAAATGGAAATAGTTTAATTACCTTGTCAGATTGTGTGGCAGTAATCATCTGAGACAAAACAATAGATTGTTTTTATATTGAAATATCAAAAAGCTTGAAGGTGGCTGACACCATGCTGCTGAGAAATATTGCTTTGGTCTTTCCTGTTTTATTTATCTTGAAAAGATGCTGACACCTGTTCATAAGTCTTTAAAAGCTGAATTGTCCATGTTCAAAGTTTTATCACACAACTATGTAATGTAACTGCAAACGTTTTAATGAGCTCATTCTATTAATTTGATTGTACCCATAGAAAACCGCAGTGCAAGTGTTTTTAATTTTATTTATTTATGCTCAACAGTTCTTTATGCATCTTACTGTCAAAAGACATTGTTTTGCTTATTAACACAGGCAACGATGGTGTCACTCTGAATCTGCAAACAAATTGGCATATTGTTGTTGTGGTTTCTAAAATATGCCTTAAATTGATGCTTGTCGCAGTTTCTCTGAAGTTGAGTGAGTTAACTAAACCTATCAAGTTTTTCCAAGCTGTTTTAGTGATGTTCCTGTTGAAACAGCACAGATTTTATGGTCCAAATAATTGCATTTTGTGTGTTAACAGGAAGAGGTGTCAAAGAAGCGTACCCGCCGCGCAGTGAAGTTCCAGAGGGCCATCACTGGGGCCTCCCTGGCTGAAATCCTGGCCAAGAGGAATCAGAAACCTGAGGTCCGCAAGGCCCAGAGGGAGCAGGCCATCAGGTATGAGAACAAATTTAAAATCACCTGCCTGTTTCTTACTTTAATGCCACATTTAACCACACTAATCTGTTAACATGGATTAAAGTTCTACATTGCTGCGAGAGATTCCCATCATTTTGAACATGGCCAGAATGGTTTCCCATCATCTGTAAAAATGAGCAGGGAGGAAAAAGGTGTTTTTTGTAGCCCTGGTATCCTCAGATAATGGAGCGCTATGTTAATATACGGTTACGTTTGTATTATGCACGGCTTGGAGTCTGAGCTAAGCTGCTAATCTCCGCTCCCCATCCAGAAGTAGCGGAGCTGCTTGCGGGGTGGGAGATTTGGGAGGTGGGGCGCTCAGATCTGTTACAGGGAAGGGTGCCCTAGTGTTGTGTTCAAGACCACCTAACCCGAGACCAAGTCAAAACCAAGACCAGAGTGCACCGAAACCAAGTTGAGACCAAGACCTCAAATAAAATAATTTTTTTTTTCTTCTTTCGGCTTCTCCCTGCGTTAGGGGTCACCACAGCGAACTAGTCGCACGAAGACTTGGCAAT
>JARVGQ010000309.1:24788373-24798804 GCA_031762355.1 Hypsolebias martinsi | reverse complement strand
GGGATGCCACACAGTGGTAAAAATGGACTTGTCCCAACTTTTTTGGGATTTGTTGACGCCATGAAATTTTGAAACATTTTTCCCTTAAAATGATAAATTCTCTCAGTTTAAACTTTTGATATGTGATTTGTGTTCTATTCTGAATAAAATAGTAGATGTTGGCACCTCCACATCATTGCATTCAGTTTTATTCACAATTTGTTTAGTGTCCCAACTTTTTTGGAAAAATGTTTCTCAATACAGTAGTTTTTTAATGCTGTCACTACTACAACTAAACGTCTGTGTGAAAATAACCAGTTAAAGCGCTGAGACGTCCTGTTAGACAATTTATTCATAGTCACTAACGTTACATTTCAGTAAATCTTTCCTTTGTTCGGTCAGCAGAATAACAGCAATTATTGCTAAATGAAGGGATTTCTACATAAATACCACCTGAATTGGTAAAAAAAAATATTTGACACAAAAATGTAAAAAACATTTTTTAAACAAGGCCTTTCAGAGCAGGTTCATGACAGCCGTTGGTGCTGCCATTTGCTCGACTCGCTGCATTGATCGGTTAAAAAGCTGCACGTTAAATACAACAGCATCCAACACAACGTGGACAAAATGATCAGGATCTGTTGTCAGATTAAATGACTTTAAACTATTAAAATGGGAGCAATCGTTGCACAGTAAAGGATTTTAATCACTGCTGAGGTACAGACGTCTGGACTTGAAATATATGGCAGAAAAAAATTAACGTGATTAAATTATTCCTAAAATTTCTTAACGCCAACATTCCCTAAAACACATTCAAGACAAACTCGTGTTAATGTTTCTAGGAGTCTTGAGCTACTGATTGCTACAACTGTAGGTTGATTAAAAGAAAAACTTCCCGGTTAGCGCAACTGGTATGAATCAACGGTACAATCAGAAAACTTGTGCGTTCGTGAACATCAGTCCTGTGAGTTGATTACATGTTTTTAAGTTCATTTTCTCTTTTTGTTTACACCCTGAGGTAATCTGACACTTTAGAAAGCACATGTTTCCTACAGGGACTTTAGGCTTAACGTGGTAGAATATGGTTATGGTGTGGATGTTATGAAAATAACGTGGGATGATGATGATGATGGTAGTCTCCCTTTGAGTCAGCAGTAACGCAGCAGGAAGGTGGGATTATCAAGAGTCTTGAGACTGATCTGCTTCTTTATCCTGCGCCTTCTTATCCTGCTCATACCTGTTGGGAAAGACATAAAAATTAACTTTATTCATGTCTGCATTGGACTCTTTCTTTATCACTTAACAATTCTTTTTAAATTATCAAATTCTTTAAATTTCTGTTAAATAGGATTTTGTTACAACTAAGGCCAATTTTCAAATAAACCTAAAACCGTGCGGCACCGTGGAGATCTTTTAAAAACGTTCACATCCTCATCAAAAGCACTTTGGCCCCACCAAGAGCTCGACCATGATAAACTCAAGTTTCAAAAATCAAACTTAAATTCAATGGATCAATCTAAATTCAAAGCATATGATTTTAATATTTGCCATATTAAGACTACACAATAGGATAAAATAAACTTAAAAAATAGAAGGAAAGCTATGCTGGTTAAGATTTTCAGTCATTCAGGAGGAGAATGATATTTGCAGCAGATCCAGCCAGTTGAAAAAAAAACAAGACCCCCCCACCACCACCACCACCAGAGGTTGCAGATGCTGCTTCCTTATGAGTGGACATTTTTTAATCATCTGGAGAAAGTTACTCACATAAAAAGCCAAACATTCTGAAAAATATAAAGTCCACTTGGCTTAGATTTAACTTGTTAGAAGTAAATGTCAATAGAGAAGAAAATTAACTACTTTTTATTTTTAAACTTTGTGGGAATGATCTCGACTAAACTTTATAAAGATCTAACTTATTCTCCTTTAGTGCCCGTTTCCTTTTAGGTCTTTAAAGTTTTGACTAACAGTCCAACTGCATGGATGCAAATTGACTAAAATATACGTATACTGTATACTGGTATATTCATTATTTTTTCATTGATATGGCCGTTTGCTTTTTGTTTTCATCAAGAGAAAAATGACATGAGATAGCTCTGATTCATTTGTCTCAAAGTACAGACGAGCACAAGAACCTTCCGTGCAGCTGTGCAAACTTACAGTCAAAACAGATAGTTTTTCTTCCTAATTTGTAAAGCACAATCTCTATATTTAAAAATAAACTCCACTTTATCTGGTTTTTGTTTTTTTTACAGCAATATGACTGGACTTATTAAATGTAAATTTATTTGTTTTTAACTTTTAGATAAAAATTTTGGTACCACTTTACGATAAGGCTCCCCTTATTGATGCTAATAAATAAGTTTATAGATATGTTAGTAATTCCTCTATAAGCTTTATAATATCATTAACTGCTTATTATGCAATAATTAAGAGTGACAGAGACAAAACTGACCAGTTTCTTGCCAAATAGTGATCTAAATCTGTTCAACTATATATTTCATCTAGAGTTGTTATATTAAACATTTCAGACTAAGTTACTACCTTGTAAGCACAATAAGCATTTGTAAACCTGATTATTTTAGGGTATTTTTAGGGACTTCTTCAGTCTGAGGTGCTGTGTTCAGCTTAGTCTTATAAATGTGTCCAGAGGACCAGACTTAACTTTTTTAGATTTTTCTACCGGATTATTGAGCATACATCAGGATATATCTATAAACTATTTATTAGCCATCTATAAGGGGAGCCTTATTGTAAAGAGGTACCAAAATTTTAATAGAAGATTAACGCAGCTCAAACTGATATTTATTTGATCTCGAGTTTCTGAATTTTTTTTCTTTCTTGCAGGATTTTCCTAAAGTTTCATATTTCTTGACCTTGTTTTATACAGAAACTTAGTAGATATTTCTAAGCTAATGACGATATTTTTGAAGAAAATGTTTGTGATGCAAGTTAATTATATTAACTTGCATCACATAAATTATTTGTAAGTTTGCTGGTGTTGGCATTTAAAAAAAATCATAAATGAGGAAATTATTTGTGTGACTTATTGTTAAAGCTTTTATAATTACTATATTTGTATTAATTTACTTCCACTTATCTGTTTGTATGGCAAGTTCACATTTCAAGTTTTTCGATTTTTATCTCAAGTAAGTTTGGGTTTTTTTTCCCACTTTATTCCTATATATAATTTCTAGTTTTTGGAAAACACAATTTAAACTTAAAAAATAAAATAATTTCTGTTTCATATCAGGAATGAGTGATGAACATCTGACCACAGAAAGCTGCTGTGCTCTTATCCTGCAACCTTTTACATTAACGGATCATTAAAAGATTTCTGAAGCACGTTTCTCTGAAGGAATCCAGTTCTGGGTTAGCGCTCATATTTCCCACACACACAAACGCACCTCCAGATCCTGTAAAGCTGCGACGCTCCGGCGCTGCCGACAAAGAAGTTTACAGCAAAAAGGTTCCAGTTTTTGGGGATTATAACCAGAGAATATCTGGACCAGATGAGACCTGGAGGAGGACAACAGGAGGGGGTGACGCTTGTGCTCACGTTATCCATCGGAACAGAGTCGATGTTTTGACAGAAATCTAACAGATAAGACTTGTTTGAAGTAAAAGATTGTGAAAGAAGATGCAACAGGCAACCTTTAGCACACTTTAGTCAAGTCCATCTCTGAACAGATAAAGCAACAAAGTTGAAACATTTACAAACTAAAATGTATAGAGAGGTTCAGTGATATGAATCCCACTCAAACCCAGTCTCACCAGTTGCTGTCAGCACTGCAGACTGAGAGGTACTGAGCTTATCCGCTGGTCGAGTCATATCAGCCAAACCCGCCATCACCAGACCCTGAAAGTTAGAGAAACTGTTTTCAATTCATCACGGACACAAGCGAACAATTCAGTTCATCACAGTTTCTAACTAGTTACAAGTTCAAGGAGTTTGAAGACTAAATGTTTTTATTCTTTCAATTCCACAACATGAGCAGACACCAAGAAGAAGAGGTATAGAACTGACGAGGAAGTTAAGTAGATAAAACTGAGGCTTTCAAACTCCAACAAAGGTTAGAAACAACCTGCAGAGTGTGTGTGTGAGTACACACGTTCAACTGTGTGAAAGTGCATTTACCCATTTGAACATTGGAGCCCAGAAGAAAACAGTTTTTGGACCTGAAAGGACACAGAGAAAGAAAATACATCAACTATGACACTTACAGGCATGATCATAGTTTTGGTTTACAGTTACAATTTTGTGATTTTGTCTTAGTGTAAAAAAAACATGATTATAACTAATTTAATCCTTTTTTTGTACAGTGATCGCTAATTTAGATCACTTTACAGCAACACGGCAGACACTTCAGGGAACATAATCTACTGGATGCAGTTAATTTTCTGTAAATGTAATGGTCATGTAGGTTTAACTGTATTCTGAAATGATGCAAGTGACTGGTAGTGTGACCATCAGAAAGGACATACATGTTTTATCACTAGGGGTGCACCGATTCATCGGCCCCTATTCCCTTAATTTTGGTGGATTGCGATCGCCGATACCCATTTTAGAAACTGATTTTTTTGTAGTTTTAACAACTGTCTAAACTTCATTTATATTTCAGAGCACTACCTCATGGCCAGTTAAAACAAGTTTGTATTTTTTATTTTTTTTATTTTATTGAAATTTATTAATTTCATTAAAACCAAGTCAACAACTCAAAAAAATAAAAAAACATACATTTAAAATAAAAATTTTCTAGGATATTGTTCAAGGGTATGTTTTTCAATAAAATTCAAAGATTCAAGGTTCTTTATTTGTCATACGCACCTGTGGTGGAACTAAATTGTTTACGCAGGGACCCAGTTACATCCAACAAAAGTATAAAATGTAAAAAACAGTAATAAAATCTAAGCTATGAACTAAGAAAAACAATAACTAAAAATGCACTAAGCACTAATAGTACAAAAACAATATGCCGACCAGCAGCACGAGCATGAGTCTGTGTGAGCAGATGAGCACGAAGGAACACATCAACATGAAACATGTTGCTGCGTTGAAATTAATGAAAATAATATTGGATAATTGAAGGTGCATTGTGACCTTAGAACACCTGACAGTGTCGCTTATCAAACAAAAAATCTGCAGATCAGGTTTTTTTAGAGATCGGCCAGAAAACTGCAATTGGTGCACCCCTATTTACTAGACTGTTCAGTTCTGGATGTTCTTCAAACATCTGTATTGTTCTCAAAACTACAGAACTGGTCAGTTCAAAGTCCTCAGATCAAGATTAAAAAAATACTTCACTCTTGTGAGAATCTTGATACCAAAGCTAAACTTTATGACACTTTATTTTTTAGTTCCAACTTTAATCAAAACTTATATTACGGGATGTCATCATAAATCTGACCCACTTAAAACTCTAGTAAACTAAAGTATTGCTTGATTTCACACAGTACTTTTCTTTAAAATAATTTAATTCCAACTAGGATTTATAATATACATAAAGAAATACAACACTGAGAGCCCACATAATCTGACTAAAAGACGTCTTTCCAGCCTACAGGAAGGACACGCAGTTAAACACAATAAACTACAACACGGAGCAGACAAGCTGCTGGCCTGGAATCCGCTTTTCTCAGAAATGTTACGGGCGAAACAGAATGTAAAATGGTTGCCATTGCAAATTATCCTTGAGGGAGTTGCCTTTGTGTTGCTGCACTTTCATACCTGTTCAGAAAGCTTTCCTGGACTAAATGAGCCTGAGGGCATTGTCACGGGTAAAGCTAAAGAACAGAGAGTCCAGTTTACCTTAGAAATCTCCCGTCAGTCTAATTAATCTGTGTTTGTGGGGGATAATGTTAAAGAACAGGAGGTAAACTTGAGACTTATGAAGAAAAGTTTGAGAAAATTGTTTTATTTGTTTCAGAGGGTATAATTTGAGTTGATTATACGTCATTTATAGAAACTGGGCCAGCAGCATGAAGTTCACAAAGGTCAGATCTTAATGATGAGTGTAGGGATCAGTGACATTTATACATGTATCTTACAATCTTTGACAAATTCAGATAAAAAGTTTAACTCAGGCGTTTTATTTTTCATCAGTATGTAATATTATGTATAGTTTCAGACAAGCCAAAATATCAAACCTTTGCTTTTACCATGGCAAAGACATTTTACGGCAGTGACCTCAAGCTCTAATTTCAACCAAAGATTATTTGCAACAGCACATAATACTGAAGATGCCTAGTTCTGGTACAGAATAACTTTGATCAGGTTTGTAAATGTCATTGTGTTTTTCTGATCTTAATGAACCTTTGACCACTTTGTTTTTAGGGAAAACAGCTTTTTGTAAAACTGCAAACATGGCCTGTTTTTTGCTACAGAACAGATGCAATGTTGTGTTTCAGTAGCACAGCAAGCAAACAAAAAGTAACTAAGGTGAGTTTGTTAGGGTAGAATGAAATCTGTGTGAAGTTCAATCAAAGCCAGAACTCATCACTACTTTGAACTCAAAATAGGGTTTAGGATAGAAAACTACAAAAATGTCCTTTTTTTTTCTAAATTCTTTTCAGACTAAGCAGCTTAGGTTGACTTTAGGCAGAATTAAGTCTGCAAAAGCAACATGAAAACAATGACTTTCATCAAGTTCAGGCATCCAGATTAGACAGCAGACCGTAGCAGACAGCTGTTTGTGTTCACAGCTGGATGCAGTCCACGTAGATTCCACCACATCTGGACTAAAACTCTTCATTTAAAGTGATCAAGAAGAGGCTGTAATGTACTTTACCTGCCGGGTGGTTGTACAGAGGTCTCAGTTTGGCGGGCAGCATATGCTCGACTCTGTCCAAAATTCTGTGGTAGGACGCTCTGAGCGCAGCCATGATCGCTAATTCAAACTAAGAAAGAGGGCAGTAAATAAGCTAGCTCGTCAAAAGGTGAAGTTCGAAGGTTTCTGTTCTTAACAGCTGCTAAATTTGATTTGTTGGTAAAGTGCAAATGGATAAAGACAAGGTTTACGGTTAGAGGAAAGATGCTACTGTCCTACTGTCGACCTTTCCTCAGCACAGCTATGACCAGGCTAGCTGTCAGTAGCTTCCCTCTGACCGACGACGAGGAGGTGACTTTCTTTCGACGCAACCTTCCGCGTGAGGGGATGGGTTAGCAGCATTCCTCCATTCTCATTGGCTCAGACAGAAAGATGCTCGATTTGATTGGTTGACGTGGAGGGACGTTAACTTTTCGTCTGGTGAGTACCGATAGAGTGAAACTGGTAGATAAATAATGCTATTTGCTAAAATAAATAAATAAATAAATAAAAAAACAACTAATAACTATATATTTTTTATAAATAAATACACATTTTAAAGCATAAAATAATTACAATATTTTATTTATTACACAAGCTTTACATATTATACATACGAAATCTATGTCACAATCCCACTAATATTTGTCTGAATAAGAAAAGTCATTGTTTTATGTCAATATAAATTTACACTTCAAAAGTTTCGAGTCGTCGTTCACTTTTTGAATTTTATTTATTTATTCATTATATCTATATAATATATGTGAACCATAAAATCAGATTCTCTGTGATAAATTAATTTTTTTCTTCTCACTCCTCCCCACTTTTCTTTCCCAGACTTACTAAAACAAACGCACCAAACAATTTAGCCAAATCACGCACTTTCTCGCGTTGTTTCGTCACAGCTGACAGCTGTCCGCTGGAAGAAATAAACCAGGCTAGGCTAGTTAGACAGATAGATAGCAGCTTGGAGAGCAGGGACACAGTTGGACTGGACTCGGAGGGACAGCGGAGACCTGTCAGCAGCGTACATTTCCCTCCCAACAATGCTGAATACAAGCTAACACCGTCCCGACAGAAAGGGACTGAACAGGACTGACAGCCGCGATAAATAAAAGACGACATCGCCAGGAGAAGGGTTAGCTCAGTTTAAATGTTATTGTCAATCAAAAACAAAGCCATTTGCTTACAATGTCCTGCACTGGAAACCTGGTTTGGGATGTTAATAAACGTCTAATCGGATACGGAGTGCCTAACACCATCAGGACCAACTATTTAGGTAAGAAAACAACAGACCTTTATGCTAACACTGACATTTAATTTAACTTTGTCTGCAGAGACAGCATGCACGTGGAACTGAATTACAAGAAGTGGGCTTTATTATTATATTATACTTCTTTCTGATGGCATAGCTTCTCTTCCTGTGTCAACCCTGCAGTATATCTAGTTTATCATGATTAAAGAGGAGCCGTGCTTTCTAAACCCTTAACTCTTGAGATTAGGGTTTGTATAATCCGTAACACAGTAGCTATGTCAGACCAGAGATCACACTCATCTCTTCATGCTGATATTATATTTTATATTATATTGTTTTTGACAGAAGTTGTAGCCCAAATGTAATTTCAGTGCTGTTACAGGACTGTCAGAGAGAAGTCATTTGCTGGGTTGCCTCGCTATAAATTATAATATGTGTAAATTAATCCAGATTTACAATGTTATACTTCCTCATGCAATCATAGCAGAGATTAATCCTTTTAATGTGCTTGTTGTGCATCATCTGGATGTTTCAGTTCTGCATAAACTTGTAAGCAAACCTGAACTGTCATGTTGTGCCATCACTCAAATGTAAATAGGAAAATTAAATGAAAGAAAAAATGCATGAACTATATTAAAAAGCAGATAGTCTTTAAGCTGCAGCTTTTTTTCATTATTTACATCTAAATCTAAAACATCTGGGGTCAAGGCAACACTTTTAGCTTGATTTAATGAAGCGGGGTCAAAAAAGAAAAGATAAACAGGTCAGTACAATGGGGTTGAGATCATCTACCAAACCCAGTACAATATTGGCAACATTTTTGGAAAGTTAAAGTAAAGTAGTTCAAACCATTTACATCCTGAGTTGTGTTTGGTTTAATCTGAGGAAAACCCTGTTTTCACTTCATATACCATATATATGTGAGCTATAACAGTATATAAAGAACTACTTTGCTTTTTGCACAGTTGTTTTGGAAAACTAACAGGAAGCAGAGGAGTCCAAATGCCAAATCCACTAAGGAGACCTTGTGTTTAAGCTGTAAAAAGTTTTATGATTTGCTGTCTAAATATTTTAACACTTTTAGAAACATCTTAAAACTGCATCATTTATTTCCTTACAGCTCCACAGTGTTAGCCTGACAAGCTACACTGGTGGCATTTGCGTCTCTTCTGTGACATTGTAAACAATTTAAATACATTTTTTTCCCGTGCAGATTTTCAAATGTCAGAATTATTAATCGTTTTAAACAGAATCAGTCCGTCTATTTGTAAAAATGTGTGTCTTGCTTCATTTATTTGTGTTAAAATTATCACAAAAGTACACACTATGTTGACGATATGACTTATAACTTGTAGATAAAGTCCACGTCGAACCCCCCCTGCACCATTCGTTGTCCTTACAGACAAAACTAAACTAGTTTTCAGTTTTATACTACCCATAAAAATAAGAATAAATGTAGAAATCACAAGTTTTTTTTTTTTATGTTTGCAGCTGAGCTTATCAAGTACTTACTTTCATTTTAACGTCTAATATAGCCAATCGTTTTAGTATTAAAAACCTTGTTGTCTTTTTTTTTTTTTTACCATACATCTTACACAGATTAATGACAGTCAATATTCAAATATGTAAAAACAGTCAATCTAATCTGGTGACACTGGGTTGAAGCATCCTGTTAGTCAATCAGTGCATCTAGAAAGTTGTCCGATCCCTGTGTGTGTGTGTTGGCGCTTTGGCTGCAGACGAGCAGGAGCAGCGTAAGCGGTTGCACACAGCTGCTGTGAGACAGGAATTGATCATGCAGACGGGTTGTGTCACACAAAGGTTGAATGGAGAGATATGACCGCTTCAATGTGGAGCTGGTGCCTCAGAGGTTTAGTCAGCGCTGTTTTTAGCCGGCCTGCGATAAAGTCGGAGCTGTGTTTGTGTGCAGGGGTGTGTGGGCTCTTATCAGATATATTTAGTGTTGGTAGAGCCGTTCCAAGTAACAAGTTGGGGTGAAACATTAGATGGAAACACAGACATGATGTGAGGATGAAGGAAAACTCCAGGGAACAGTTGGTTTTGTGTGCGCGCTCCTTAAATCTTCAGATTCGAGTCTGATGATTTGGTTAACTTGAAGTGATCTGTTTCGATAGGTTTAATGTGTTGTTTTACTTTATTTTTTAATCTTTAAAACTTTGAACTGGGGCGGCACGGTGGATCACGGTAGAGCTGCTGCCTCTCAGCGAGATGGTCTCCAGATCGAATCCCTGCCCGGGACATTTGTGTGTGGAGTTTGCATGTTCTTTCTGTGCATGTGTGGGGTTTCTCTGGATACTCCGGTTTCCTCCCACAGACCAAAAACATGCATGTTAGACTGATTGGTAACTCTAAATTGTCTCTAGGTGTGAG
>JARVGQ010000309.1:24742929-24756410 GCA_031762355.1 Hypsolebias martinsi | reverse complement strand
AAATAAAAAATTTTTATAGTTTTTTTTTTTTTTTTTTTTTTTTGCTTTGTTTTGTTTTATTTTTTGAATGTCCCGAGGACCAGACTTAGCTTTTTTAGATTTTATATTTAATTTATTCCATCCCATAATGCATTTAGACAGAATATTCAGCACTGTTTCTAATGTTTTAATCTATTTCTTGTTTGCATTTGTGACTTTTAGTGTTTTAACCAGCTTCTTTTCTGATTTATAACCTGAAATCTGGTCTGTGTCTCAAGATGATCAGCATTCCACATTTTTCTGAGCCCTTCCCATTTCATCTGATTTTGTTATCTTCTTTAGTTTAACCCTTTTATTATTATTTTTTTTAAATCATCTGTTTAGGAGCAGCAGCACATCCAGCTCTCTGGGCAGCGGGGGCTCTAAAACCTCCGAGGCTGTAGCTGCTCAGAGCAGAGCGAGTCCGTCAGCAGAGAGTTTGGCGTCGGAGCAGGGTGAGTCGGCTCATTCAGCGCCTCCAAACTGTCCTGTTCAAACAGACCAAAATAAAAAAACCTTCTTTTGCAACCTCCCCTCAGTTCCTCGTGAGTCCTCAAAGCAGCAGACTCTTCCAGCGACCCTCACAGAGCCTCCAGGTGATGTCACATGCTCCAGTTCTGCGAATCAGAGTTCGGTAGGGGTCTCACCTGAGGGGGACAGCGTGTCGTCCTCACCACAGGAGAGGAGTCAGCCAGAGGGTTCGGAGGGTTCGGAGGGCACGTCGGGCGGTTGCAGGAGAGCAGAACCTGCTGGAGAGGAAGGGGAGGGTCGGAGTCAGCCGCCGCCAAGCAATCAGGACTCCGACGACAGCGACGACGATCCAATCCTAATCCCACCCACGAGGTTCAGAGGGCAGGGACAGAGGTGTGTTAGACCAGATTATATTCTGGCTCCTCTCAACACATGACACAAACCCAACTTTTAGTGTGATACCTTCCCACTGACTGTTTTACAACAAATCTACCGTAGATTTAATTCCAGGGGCTCTGCTGTAGGAGATAGGATGATCAGGTAATGTCTGCTCTGGAACAATAAAGCTTCTAACCCCTCAGGTGTGTGAGCTGCTGCGGAGCATCTAAACTCTGCAACTCAACTGCTAACCTTGATTTGTGTGTTTATTCAGCTGGGAATTCCACTTTTACTAACAATTCACAGATTCCCTGCATGAGAGCACAATGTGGAAAATAGCACCACAGCTGCATTTTATACGTTCTTTTATCTATCAAGATGCTGAGTATAAACAGCCGATGTGCATGGTCTGATGGAAAGACAGAGAAAATAAAAGTTTGAATTGCTCTGTAAAATCTGTCTAAAGTCACATGACAAGAAAAAAAAAAAGATCCACCGGAGTTCGTTTTGATGTGCTTGAACAGCTGTTCTACAGAAAAAGAACAGTCTGCTTTTTGTCCAACAAAGTTCAGCCAGGTCATCTGAACGTTTTTTTTTTTTTTTTTTTTTTTTGAGACATTGAGTTTGTCATCCAAAGGACTTCATCAGTCTGAGGAGCAGTGTTTATTTTGAGCCAGATCCTGCCAGAACAAGATCCGGGAGCTCTCAGGCTTACTAATAATAATAAAGTTAAGAACAAGTATGGCTGCCTTGTCGTTTGGGGAGCCATGCTTGAACCGTGTCGCTCCCCTCTGCTGCTGAGATGATAAATAAATAACTCCGACCCCTCTGCTGCTGTTTTTATGACATTCTGGACGCCTGTCACCCACAACACGCAAGCAACAAAGAGTATAACTCAAAGAGAGAGCGACACCTGCCCCCTCTTTCCTCTTTTCCTCTTTCACATTGACAAAATGTTTTAGTTTTATCTACGAGTTTGTGAAATCACAGTTAAGATGNNNNTATACACATAACTACAGAAGTAATGTTTAATAAATGTTAGGACTCTATTCTATGCTAACAAAGTATATTTTATATCATTAAACAACTTGTCAGGTTCTTCTCCTCTTGTGAGCATGCGCATCCCCCAGGGACACCACCACCAGTCGACCCACCCGCTATTTGCGTTCCAGCATCGATCGGTTTACAAACTAAGCCCTGCTGAGGAGGCACAAAAAAACTCAGTCCCACAAGCAGCACACCCACATAGTGAACCAACCAGTTTGCTGGTGATAAGATGGTTCTGGGGCCCGCCCTCTCCCTCATCAACTCCTCTGAGGCAATCATAGCCAAAGTGGTTCAACTGCTTGTTGGACTCAGTTTGTTGTGGCTCCTCGGACTGATGAAGTCCCTTTGGATGAAGGATGAAACATCTCAACGAAGAAAAGAAACCGTCCAGATGCCCTGACTGAACATTGTTGGATTTGCTACCTGGATTATCGAGCATGAACTTTGACGTCTGGTTCCTAGATTTGAATTCCTTTTCACGTGTTTTTTGTTTCCTCCTCAGACGCTCGGCAGCAGCTCGTATCCAGGAGTTGTTTCACAGGAGAAAAGAAAGGAGAGAGATGGAGGGCGAAATGCAAAACATCAGGAGACCTTCAGTCAAAATGGTTTACAAAGGCCATCGGAACTCCAGAACGATGGTAAACCATCCCGTTCTGTTTAAAACGTCATGAAAGTGGAATGACTGAGGGTTTTTGAAACCCGCTGCAGTCGGGGAGCTGTTGGCTCAGCGTGAAGACGCTGAACACCGGGAAAGATCTGCTTTTTGTCTAAACATATTTGAACTTCCAAACACAATGTTTGACATTTTGCAGAATATAAGCATACTATGAGACTAAAATAACTTTTTAGGCAAGTTAATAATGTTTTAGGAAAAGAGGACGCAGTTAAAGTACCAGGAGGCAGAAATTCATGACACTGACCGTTTCTTCTAGTTTTACTAGGTTTAGATTAGATTAGTTTTTAGTTCTAGAATTGTGCTGCTCAAGGTGGCTGCATGTTGGAGCAGCTGTTACCTTCATTCTGAGACATTATTTCCTCTTATTTTCTGGATGTAAATGGCTTTTTTTTGGCTGATTACTTCCTCTTGTATTGGACGCTGTGCAGCTGGAAGGATTTTTACTGAAACCTTTTAAATTTTGGGCATTTGTTATGATGTGTAACCATGACAACAAGGTGGTTTTTACAACCAGGAGCAGCTGATTAACATGTCAAAGCTCAAATATTACCTCAACTACAGCCCCAAATCCCAAATGAGTTGTAAAGGAGGCGCCGTGGATGCATCTCCATCTATCTGGTGGAGGTGCTCGAGTGACTGACGGCCAAGATCCTGGGACTGGCAGGAAATGTGGCTCATGACAAGAAGACCAGGATCATCACATGACGCCTGCAGTTGACTGTATGCAATGATGAGGAGCTCAACAAGCTGCTGAGAGGAGTGGTCATCGCTCAGGGAGTTCTGCTAACATTCAGGTGGTCCTGCTGCACAGGAGGACTGAGAGGCCCGCTGGGTCCAGGTGGACAGATCAGCATCTGCAGCCAGTTTCTTCAGATCTGCTGCAGGAGATCCTTCCTGCCCGCAGCCATCAGCACCTATAACAACTCTTAATGAAACCAGGAGGATGAGCTACAATATTTAATTTCCCTTTGGGATTAATAAAGTATTTTGAATTGAACTGAATTAAAGCGAAGGTGTCGTAACGACACACAGAGATCAGCTTTAGTATTTAAACAGATTTTATAATTTACGTTCTTTTTGTTTTGATCTGTTCCTTTAATTGTCTGCAGAATGTTGAATAGTTCAAAGTGGTTTTTCGGTTTCAGATAAAGGAGTCGTGTTTCTGGGGCAACAACTTTGTGATGAGCGGCTCCGACTGCGGACACATCTTCATCTGGGACAGACACACAGCAGAGCACCTCATGCTGCTTGAAGCCGACAACCACGTGGTCAACTGCCTGCAGCCGCACCCGTACGACCCCAGTGAGTCCCCCGTCCAGCTGGGCTCTATTACCTTTAATGCACCGAGTCTAACCGCGATGCTCATTGTCTCTGCTCCGTTTCAGTCCTGGCTTCTTCAGGAATCGACTACGACATCAAAATATGGTCACCGCTCGAAGAGTTGCCGTCTTTTAACAACGTCCTCGCCGATGAAGTACGGCACCCTCTTTGGATACAATAAATTAAAAACAACAAAAGTGCCTTTACATCCAACATTCAGTAACTAATTGTTCATTATTGCCTGCTGCTGACAAGATGGGCAATAATGTTTTTGGCTGTGTGTGTACGTGTGTCTGACCGTTGACAACATGCGTCATAAACCACTGCATGGGTTTTATTGAAACTCTCAAAAAGTAACTCTTTGCTAAACATCTGCAACTGATTCACTTTTGGAGTTGACTCAGTTCAAGATGCGTGCCACAGCTGCAGCAAACAGAAAACGGCTATAACAAAAAAAAAAAAAAAAAAAAAAAAAGGCTGTAACTCTGTCAAACCGGGAGATATTGAGTATCTGAGTCGTACCAAACACTGAGCATGTAAAACATTT
This sequence comes from Hypsolebias martinsi, assembly GCA_031762355.1. Classification (NCBI taxonomy): domain Eukaryota; kingdom Metazoa; phylum Chordata; class Actinopteri; order Cyprinodontiformes; family Rivulidae; genus Hypsolebias; species Hypsolebias martinsi. Next base: position 24,751,953 of record JARVGQ010000309.1, on the reverse strand, counting down.
TAAAACATCCTCAATGAAGATATCATGTCTTGAAGAAGTGCATATGGTCTGCCTCCTTCCATGTCAAGTGTTTTTACAGAGATGTTGCTCAGTCTGTTAGTGCTCAGAGTACCGTATTTTCCAACGTATAAGTCGCTCCAGAGTATAAAGCCCCATTAGCACGGGATCAGTTTTACCTAGGGACCACATGCTATTTGTAATAATTATGGAGATTGTCTGTGTTGTTAATCCCGTGTGAATCGGCCATGTCAGTAATTTATAAAGTGAAAATTCCCCCGCACATTACCCACTATATTTTACTGAACTCTGAGGTCCTGTGATAAAACTAATCCCGTGTGAATGGGGCTTAAGTTGCATCAGTCAAAAAAAGCACCATGAGGAAAAAACATAGAAGTTGCTTTGGCGTGTAAGTCGCATTATGCGTCACCGCTGACCTGTTGCGTTTATTACGTGTTTATTTAATGGTCAAAACGGCTTCATTTAACCTGGGCGGCTCCGTCCATCCGTCTTTGTTTGCTTGTTTTTGTTTGTTTGTTTCTTTCTTTCTTTCTTTCGTTATTCAAAAATTGTGTTATGAATATGGGAAAAAAAACGTATATAAGTCGCTTTGACAGTTGCAGGACTGACACATCTATGCAAAAAAAAAAAAAACCTGCAACTTATACACCAGAAAATACGGTATATGTTGAGGATGACTCTCTGCTACTACCACACCTAGTTCAGCTTGATATTTGTAAGAATAACTACATTTTAACCATTTTTGTGATAGTTAATTTTGATTGGCATAAGTGGCCATATTGATTCAAGTTGACTCTAAAAGTTAATTAACTATAGATGTGCATCTATTTATCACTTTCTGACAGTTTTAATAAAATCTGTCCACTGGTTCATGACACATTTCGCTAAAAGACAAAGTGCACACACAAGCAAACACCTGATTGCCCAACTTTCATAGGTGATGAAGACTAAATGTTCTGTGTGGAGTGGGAAGAGCACTGCAGAGGAAAGAGAAGAAATGCTCAACATGTTTTTAAAATAACTAGCATGTGTAGAAAAAGAGAAAGGCGACTTCAGAAGAAAAATTGTCCCAAAACTTAACGTTTTTCCACGTGGAGGTGCTGTGATATTAATATTTCTGAAAGTCAAGTTAAACATTTGAAGATGATAATTTTGAGAAAAAGCATTATATTGCTCTAGCTGTGCAGTTAGCTCGCCTTTCTTTATCAGGAGCTTTATTTTTACATGTTTTTATTTTTAATTCATTATTTTTCTCTCTTCGCATAAAGGTAATAACCCGGAATGAGCTGATGCTGGAAGAAACCAGGAACACCATCACAGTCCCCGCCTCGTTCATGCTACGAATGTTGGCCTCCCTCAATCACATCAGATCAGGTGAGCGCACGCTAATCCAGATTAAATACATCTCCTCTTCCTCCTGATGTTTGTTGATCCTTCCTTCTCGCAGATCGACTGGAGGGCGATCGCTCCGAGGGCTCAGGCCAGGAGAACGACGAGCAGTAGCCAAATTGAAATTCAAGCAAACCCCTTTTGTTCTCGCTGCGAAGCACTTACATCAGATTTGTACTAGTGTAGAATACTTCCTTTGGAATATTAGTGTCGTTTTTAGGCCGCTGTTTTTTTAAGACGACTTTCTTACTTCTGTTTCTGGATAAAGTACTTCGGCGTAAATGAAAACGAGTACATCAGTGTGCACGTGTGTGTGTGTGTGTGTGTGTGTGTGTGTGTGTGTGTGTGTGTGTGTGTGTGTGTGTGTGTGTGTGTGTGTGTGTGTTGGGAGTGAGAAAACTGGTGAGCGCTGGTGTGAAAGGACGTTTAAGTGCAATATTATTTGTGTTTGGAGCTTTGGTCAGTGTTAATGTTTGACATTTTTTGAGCTTGTAGCAGAGGAGCGTTGACGCGCTGCTGCAGGACGTACGCATGTGGACTCAGACTGCAGAGGAAAAAACAGATGCTTTAATTTTGTTCTTTGAAGGAGGAAGCAAAAAGAAAAAGCTGTGGTTCTTTCAAGTCTGTTTTATAGAGTTTAAAATAAAAACAATAAATTTAAACTATGAAAATCTATCTGTATTCTTGTTAACACTGCAACCAATAATCTGTCAGATTACACACTGCAGCTATTTATTGTCTGTGAAACATTCACTGCAATCAATTTTCTTCTGTACGTTTATCTGCCTCTTTCATGTTCCACAGTTTTTGTGCTTTTTTTTTTTTTAACAGAGTATAAAACATTCAGCTCTTTCAGAAGGCTGCCATGACTTTTGGTATTGGTGGAACTTTAGCTTTTTGAAATATTTAGCCTTTTCTGCCACTTTTTTCCTCATAGAAAATGAATTGAACTCATTTTACATCCTTCAAATCTTTAGGTGTGTTTACAAGCTTTTACTGATTCTTTCACATTTTTTCTGCTTCAGCTTCTTTCAGCTTCCTTGTTCAAATATAAATTTTTTTCAGCTACTTCAGCTAATTTCAGCTGGGTTTTTTTTTTCAGCTGTTTTGTATTCCTTTCAGCTTTTTTCTGCTAACTACATTTTTGCGCTTCTAATTTATTTCTGATAATTTTCAGCTTGTTATACTCCCTTCAGCTTATTTACGCAAGTTTCAGCTTTTTCTGCTATTTCAGCTACTATTTAGCTGTTTCATGCTAATTTAAAAAAAATTTCAGCTAAGTCCACATTTTGCACTCATTTCAACTTTTTTCAGCCCAATTCAGCAAAAATGTGCTTCCTCCACCTCCTCCTTGTAATTTTAGCTTCTTTAGCTTTTTTGTTGCAAATTCTTTTTTTTTTTCATATAAGTTCCGTTTTTTTGTGCTCATTTCTGCTTCTTTAAGCCTAATTGGACAAACGTTCTTTCTGCTTTCCTCTGCTAATTAGGCTTGTTCTACATTTCAGCATGTTTTTAGTTAATTTCAGCTGTTTCTCAGCAAGTTCTTCTGCAGTAACATTCACACTGCATTTTTGCAGAAATGCAATTTCATTATCTTTGGTTTAAAGGTAACCGTGAGTTAAACTCACTTTTTTTAGGCCTGTTGATTTAAGAGGACCGCTTTCTGCTCTACAGATATTTTCACCTCCTGTTGAAGCCACTGGGTGATGGTTTAAAATGAGAATTCAGTTTTTAAAGCGTTTTCAATGATTCAGTTCCCTTTTCATAAAACAGCAGCTGAATGTTGTGACGTCAAGTGGAGTCCTGTAAAGTTACAAAATTATCATTCGAGGTAACGATTGTGACATCGAGTGATGATCCTTGAATCTCCACAACAGAGATGTAGTCTTGGTGTACAAAGCTATATTAATGACAAACTGGTCTGTTTTAATATTAATTGAGGAGCGTGACTTGCTATGGTGACCCCCTCCCTGAAGAGGGAAAGGCCGAAAGAAGAATCAAATTGTGAAAAGTTTTAACATCCTGGAGAAATAACTTCAAACTTTGTGCAAACTAAGTGTTGTCCTTTAATAAAACCTTTGATGGTGACTCTGATCATGATCCTTGGATCACCTAAGTAAAGATCGTGACCTCAAAAAGTTTTAAGACTGCTGCTAGATGAAGAATAGAATTCATTTTTTTTAAACTAGTTTGCGTACAAAGTAAATTTACAGGTAAATGTTTTCTGTAGATGATGTGAAGGGAACTAAACCTCTGTGTGATGTGTCACAGCTGAAGAAACGACGGTCAACATTTTAATATAAAAAACTTTAATCAAATGTTTTGTATCAATAGCTTAAAAAAAAGAATACAACAACTCTTATGCATATAGTTTTCTTACAAATGTAGTACCTGACTGAATATAAAAAGTAAACATACAAGGTAAGACTTGAGAAGTGAGATCTACTGACCACAAATGATCTCGATGAGTTGCTTTACAAAACAAAACAGATACAAAATAAATATACAGCTGAACAGATTTATTTTTGTGAGTAGACTAAGGGGCCAATAAGGCTAAATTTATTCCTGAAAATGTTTCTACAACAACCAGTTAATGACTCAAGCCCATTTTCCTTGTACCGTACCTCACTGGGCTATCAGTAATGAACACTTTCCTCCTGAACGTGTGATGTACAGCAGAGAGCAGGGACTGTGCACCCACAGCTACAGAAAAATAAACCCCAGTACACTGAAGCAGCAAGTACCGTCTTCATGCTCCAGCCTCTGACCTGCCAGAGCTGCTCCTCACGTGATTCTGTGTTAGTGTTTAGTTTAAGCAGCTTGTGATGACCATCAGGATGCACAACAAACGAAGACCCTGAAACTGATCAAACACATGGAATTCAGCATCAATACCCAGATTATCTACAAGTTGTTTTGTTCTATAACTGAAGTGTTTAAAGGAGAAAAGATCTTTACTGTCTGAAAATGGTAAATGTTAAATGGATTGTACTTGTATAGTGCCCATCTAATCAAGACACTCAAAGCTCTTTACTACACAACCTGCGCCCTCATCCATTCATACAGCCCTCTACTAGATCTATAAAAGAATAATCAGAGTTTTATCACATTCATACACTGATGGGACACACATCAGAGGCAATGAAGGGTTCAGTGTCTTGCCCAGGGACACTTCAACATGTGACTGCTGGTGGAATCAAACCCCCAACACTCCCATTGGAGAACAACTGCTCCAACGTTGAACTTGACCAGGACTGAACCCGATTTAACGTTGCAGGTTAAGTTTGGAGACTGCTGAAGGTTTTAATGTGCGGTCGCTGTTGGCTGTGTGAGAAAGGCGTAAGGTGACTTTCTGTGACATATTTTAGGGAGCGTGTCCCTTTTGGCTGGTTACTTTAGTAGTGTTGCCAACAAAAGCAGCTAAACTTCACGTGAACTTGTCAAAGAGTGAAACTATGTAAGAGCCATCCAACAAAGTTAAGTCAGGTCCTCTGGACAGCTTATGTTGAAACGCTTCATCTTTCATCCAGAGGACTTCATCAGTCTGAGGAGCCACAACAAACTGAGTCCCACAATTAGCACGCTCTCATAGTGGGTCAACCAGTTTGATGGTGATTAGATGGTTTCTGACATGTTCTTCTTTTTAGTTTTCTACACAGCCTTACAACCTAGCTGGTTTGTTTTTATTTATTTATATTTTTTGCTACATTTTCTTTTAAATACTATTTTATTTTCACTTGTTAAAAAAAAAAATCTCAATTTGTACGCATCCTTTATGATTGTCTGTTATTGTCTTTGTTGTGTTGTCAGCACGCTTTGTTAAAATCAGGTCTCTTGTAAATGAGTCCCCGAGGCTCAATGGGATTAATCTGTCTAAATAAAGGTTGAATGAATGACTTTCTGGAGTCCGCCCTCTTCCCCGTCGACTCCTCTGAGGCAGCCATGCCATGTTTTGAACCACTTTGTCTGTATGCCTCAGAGGAGTCAACGGGGGAGAGGGCGGACTCCAGAAACCATCACCATCAAACTGGGTGGCCCACTATGCGAGTGTGCTACTTATGGGACTGAGTTTGTTGTGACTCCTCGGACTGATGAAGTCCTTTGGATGAAAGATGAAAAGGTTCAACTAGGGGTGCACCGATTGCAGTTTTTTTGGCCGATCACCGATTTCTACAAAGTCTGACCTGCCGATTCCGATTTTGGCCGATACCAATTTTATTTTATAAGCAACAATGTTAGATGTTGTAAGGTCACAATACACCTTCAAATTTCAATCTTATTTTGTTGAAAAACAGACCCTTGAACAATATTCTAGAAACAATATAAACTTTTTTTAACTGGTGACAAGGTAGTGCTCTGAAATATAAATGAAGTTTAGACAATTGTTGTTAAAACTAAAGAAAATCTGTAAAATCAGTTTCTCATGCAAGCATAGGCCGATTTCCGAAAATTAAGGAAATTGGGGCCGATAAATCGGCCGGCTGATTTATCGGTGCACCCCTAGTAGTAGTACAGCAGAAATATAGTTAGGTAATAGAGTCCAATGGCACTTTACTCACTGTGCTCTGAGTCCAGCCTCCTAGCTTCAACTAATGATCCTCAGATGATCAATAAAATATATTTTTATTCCTTTCAGCTGAAAGTCCATATTCCAGCTCAGCACATTACAAAAAAAATAATAATAATTAAAAAAATTTTTTTTTAAAAATTAAAGTAAAGAAAGAAAACCTGCTGGAATGGAGAACCCGTATTGGATCTCTGACACAGCAACAGACCACTAAACAAACTTCAGGAAGAAGCAAACAGCTTTAGGATGACCGTCTGCTCACTGTGTGCATACTGCCACTGATATTTGTTGAAACAAAGTTTGGAGTTTAAAACAAGAGTCCAGTGGATGACCTTCAGTCGTTTGTTTCAGCCTCAGATACCCAGAGCTGTGGCAGAACCTGCAGTCACTGCAGTAGTTTATGTAATAAAGTGATGAGCATTATAAACGCCACTTCAATCTGAAAACAAAACCTAAAGAAAAGATTCTGGTCTTGCAGATGTTGTTTTAGGCCTGCGTTTGTCACATCAATACGTCTTACTGCTACTTCCTTCAACCGTAAACTATTGTGACGTATCTGTTGACATTGTGCAGCAGAGCACCTGAGTCAACACAAATGAAGTACATTTAGAAAATGAGCCGTTCTGTGAGTATTATGACCCTTTACAATGTTACTACCACATTATGTAATGTTGTGGTTATCTTCTTTCTGCTTCTGCAGAGTTCAATACTGCTGGAATTGTGCACAAAAGATTTGGCCATTGTTTTACACCTGATGCAACCTGGGCTCACACCTGCAAGACCGCGGCACTGACCACTGAGCTGCTACAGCCCCCTATTATATTTTATGCATTTATTGTATTTGTAAAATATCTGGGTACCAATGGAGTTCTGAGACAGGTATTTTCCTCTGACCCCATACCCCTCCCCCAGTTCTTAGAAGTTGTTGAGAACAAAATAGTACTTTAAGGATATTTTTAAACAATAGTGAGCATAGGGACAAATGGACAAAGTACACCGGACAGCAGTGTGAGACACACAAACACACACACACACTGCTGACACCAAGCAGCTGCCTTCATGTAGCACACGACGAGAAGCCTCCCTCTCACGTCTGTAATTAGAATCTGTGGGGAATTCCACCCAGCGTCATCGTGAAGCACTTTAATCATCTGCAAACACGTCTTTTATCTACAGTAATGTCTAATGTGACGTCACAAAGGGACTCTCTTCAGGTTTCAGCTTTAATCACAGACGTGGAAACATTTCAAAGTGCAACTACGGATCTACTTACGTGGAGGTGATGGTGCGAAAGCGTTCCTGCCCTGCTGTATCCCAGATCTGTAGCTTCACCTTCTCCCCGTTGATCTCAACCGTCCGGATCTTAAAGTCCACACCTATTGTGGTGATGTAGCTACCTGTAAACAGCCACGTTCCCAGCACAAGAACAAAAAGAAGAATAAAAGAGCAGGAACTACAGGGTAGGAAATGCTGAATTCATATCCCAGCTGAGACGGAACCACGCACCTGAAAATGTGTTGTCTGCAAATCGCAAGAGGAGACTGCTCTTCCCCACGCCTGAGGAAGGAACAAGCACAGAATGAAGTGTAAATACAAACTAATTTCCTAATTAAAACATGTGAACAATATGAACCTGTGACTGAACTGAAAGCCTTCAAACAACACTGAACGAGTCTCAGAGGTTTTAGTTTTTTTAAAGACACATGAACAACTGTGAGTCAAATGATGATTTCATCTGTCATATCTAAGATCTGACAACTACAAACCAACAAACATGAACATTCCTTGCAAGTCTTGTGCAACTTAAAATTTAGTTCTTTAAGAAATGCAAAGTATGACACACTGCAGAAGGTAGAACCACTGTCATAAATTGTAAAACTGGACCTCATCCAGATCCTGGAAGGAGAACAGTATCTCCATAGAGGTCCCAGTATAAGATATAAATCCTACTCCTCCACATATACAAATGACTCCTCCTTTATTTAGAAAAAACAACACACCTTATAATTTTTCAGGTGGTGACTTGTTGATTTGCATAGTTCTTACCTTGCTGCTGTGTTCAGATCATTCTAATCCATTTAGCTGTATTTAGTTAGTTCACGCTTTAAAAAAAATAATGTAACTAAACATATCCTAGGCTGCTCTTATTAAAGGACATCTGCACAGAAGACTGGAGAGCAGCCTTCCCAACACCTCGGACCTCTACACTTCACGATGCAGGGGGAGGGCGCTCCGTCCGCATCATGAAGGACTCCACTCGTCCTGCACTCAGTCTGTTCCAGCTCCTCCCTTCAGCAGCGGCTGAGGAGCATTCAGAGCAAAACCAGCAGGCTCAGAAACAGTTTCTCCCCTGCAGCTGTCAGACTGCTGAACTCAAGATGCACTTAATTCAGCTTCATCTTACTTTTTTAAACTTTATTTATTAATATATTTGTACTCTTTTGTTTTTATTTATCTGTTAATTGTTAGGGTTCTTGATCTGGGACCTGGGTCCGAATTTCCACAAACATGCAAATGTGAGCTGGTATGACAATTTTAAATAATCCCTGAATCTGTTCAGTTTCTATATCCATGTAACCCAACATTTGAGTGTGTGCGTGTTGGGAGAGCAGGCAGGGCTAAAGCCCCACATCTCTGATGCTCAAACTCTGGTTCCAAACAGACGACATGGCTGCTCCTGTAAACCAGGTCCTGCCAGCTTCAATTGTGGTCAACAACACAAGGTGGGGACGCTTGGTCTAGTATTATAATACATGTCAATGGGTGGATGAGTTCATGTAGCACGGCCTACACCCTGCAGGTTTGTTTGGATGTTGTTTAGAGCAAAGGAAGCTCAATTCAATACAGATGCAGACTAAACAAAAGCAGGTGGGAGAATACTACTCAGAGCTACAAAGTCAGTCAGAAACAAAACTGAAGCATCACTGACAAAACAGAGATGACAACAAAACGGTGTTAAGTGGAATCAGTATGTCTAAAAAAAGCTAAGTCTGGTCCTCTGGACATTCAAAAAACAAAACAAAACAAAGCAAAAAAAAAAATTGTAGAAA